>OY992886.1:54920527-55325527 GCA_963921405.1 Cepaea hortensis
TGTTGTTGTTGTTGTTGTTGTTGTTGTTGTTGTTGTTGTTAATGTGCATATTCTGACAATGTATACAAATACATGCCGGTTTATCTGGCCTAGAGGTTAGCGACTTTCTCCGTAATCCCGTATACTCTCATAAGTAACGTGACGACGGCGAGAATCAGTAGGGGTTCTAACCGCGTCGGTAACTTACGGGGTATGTGAGCCGGCAGCTCAGAAAGCAATGGCAAACTACTTGAGCGTAATCTTACCAAGAAATCAACAATCAGCTGAAAGATGCTGATGTTGACAGCGATGTCCTGTAAAGGATATGCCCAAAAAAAAATGCAAATACATCTTTGTTTTTGTCTGTTTTGTGTGAGTGTAAAGATGTGGTTCTTGAGGCGAATTTTGCGAATTCCTTGGTCTGCGAAGGTAACTAACAACTACTGCCTGAAAGAGGCTGATGAAACTAAAACATTGTATGCAACAATAAGAAAGAGGCAAACAACTTTTTTTGGGGTCATATGCTGAGAAAAGAGGCATTGGAGAACACTCTGCTCTAGGCTGTTTATTTAGGCCGGCCCAATTTATATATTTTCCAAACCTTATTATGAGATATATATTCTATTACCAAAGGTAACTGTAAACTGTATATGTACCTTTAGTGAGCCGTAGCTTCACCAGTGACCCCTGTTCCTCTGCTTTTCTTATGTTTCAACAGGATTTTAAAGTGTTGCCGTTTTGAAAGAGTACAATCTTCGGCGTCACTACGAAACAAAACATGTATCAACATATTCAAAATAAAAGATAAACTCTATGGACCGCTGAGTGAACGAAAAAAGACTGTTAGATTCATACAAGAGACAACATTGCAGTTATAAACATATTTCAGGCGAACGAAAGAAGAAGAAGAAGAAGAAGAAGAAGAACATATTCAAAGTTTTCTGGATAGTTACACTCTGAAAAATATGAGTCCATGAAACATGGTTTAGAAACACAAAGAAATCTCTTCACGAGAAATTTCGCTGAAAATGAATGTATCACTCATACAAGTTACAAAGTAGAGCATAAGATGGCAGAACGAAGAAAACCGTTTACTGACGGCAACTTCATCAAAGAGTGTATGATGGAAGCAGCAAATTACTTGTGTCCTGAGAAAGCCGATTTGTTTGGAACTATCAGCCTTTCGGCAAGTTCAGTTGTGTTAAGAACAGAAGAATTTGGAGAGAACATAGTGCTACAGATACGCGAGAAAACTAGGAACTTGTGGTCGTACTCTCTCGGAGTACGTCACAACTTCTCGTTTTCATTCGTGGTATAAATTTGGATTTTCAGATCACGGAAGATTAGGCATCCGTTTGCAGCATGCATGGAACAACAACTGGAAAAGACATTTTCACGGAAATGCGAAATGTTCAGTGGAATCAGCTTCAATGTGTTACAGTTGATGGGGGGGGGGGGGGGGAGGGGGGGGTGGCTGGAGTGAGGAAGGGTCCAATGGGGCAGATCAGGACTCATTTGGAAGATTTGAAAGTTCCGTGCGCTCTGTTCATACACTGCAACATACATCAGCAATAACTCTGTGGAAAGACTGAGATATTTCTTGTATATTGAAACCAGTCGTTTCTTCTGTGAACTTCATTCGAGGACATGCACTCAATCATCGTCAGTTCCAGGCTTTTCTTGAAGAAATTGATTCTTAATTCTCCCTTATCACACATCAGAGAGATGGCTCAGCTGTGGTAAAGTCCTGTTTCGTTTTTAAAAACTCCGAAACGAAACATATGTTTTCCTCACTGAAAAAGATAGAGTTAACCCACAGCTGTCAGATCCTACCTGGCTGTTAAAGTTGTCATTTTTGATCGACATCACATCCCACATGAATTAACTGAATTTGAAACTTCAGGGAAAGGATAACCTCGGCTGTGATCTCTACAGAATCATCAAAGTATTTCGGAGAAAGCTGTCATTGTTTGAAGCACAACTGGAAGGAGTAAACTTTTCTCATTTTCACTGTTTCAAAGAGTTTTGAGCTGCAGTCGCCGAAGATGTCAACCTCGATTTTCCTTTAAAAAACAAAATAAATAATTTGTTACTTGAAAAAGCATTTTTGGAGAGATTTTCAGATCTTGACGAATTGAGAGTGACATTCTTCTATTCCAGAATCCGTTTGATTGTAACCTTGATGATATGCTAATTGAATTACAGTTGGAGCTCTTTGATTTGCAAGCCGGCTTGTTGAAAGAGAAGCACAGAGAAGGAAAACTTGTTGAATTTTACCGCTGCTTACCTGATGTTAAGTTTCCGAAACTGAAGAAATTTGCCCCGGGTATGGCATCAGTGTTTGGAACAACTTATGTCCGTGAGCAAACATTTTCAAAAATTAAGTATGTGAAGTCAACACATCGAACGAGATTGACTGAAGAACATTTGAAAGCAATTCTCTTGATTGGATGCAGCAATTCTAAACCAAGCACCGATGATATCTTGAAAGCCAAATATCAGTTTCACAAATCTTAGTAACCTTTTTTGCTGCTTAGTTTGTGAGATTCGGATTTGTGCACACAAGGTCTGATGTAACTATCTTTTTGCTAACGTGGCTTTCTTTGATAATTTTTGTTTAGTAAATAAATATGTTGGTTGTCTTTGTTTTTTGTGCATTGCACGCCACTCATCCATGATTAATTTAGTGTTTGGTTTGTCTTTTTTCCAGAGCTTTCGTTCTGACTTGCAAGTATTGTTGACGCTAGTTGAACAATCAATTAAAGAGTTGAACAATCTACTCCACCACCGGAAGTTTTAGAGCAAGCGCATTAATTTCCACGGCGAAAGAGGCCTTTAATGGCAAACAATTAAATTCAAAACAATTTTTTCCCGTAGTGAATTTGAAAAACGAAGACACAAACAATAGATTGCACGATTTATGGCCTGGCATATTTCGCTGCATCTCGTCAGGTACATACTGCAGAATTCACACAACATAAAATAAATTAACTAGATAAATTAAATCCTTCAAGCTGAAATATACACATGTTGGCACAGTAATGTCAATTGTCTACCATGGTAATTAATAATTTTAAGCTGACTAACGTGTCTTTCTGTTTGCACAAATCTGGCTTGCGTTGATTGATCATTATTGCTTCTGCAAATTTTAACAAGTTAGTTAATTTACTGTATGTTGTGTGAATTCTGCAGTATGTACCTGACGAGATGCAGCGAAATATGCCAGGCAATAAATCGTGCAATCTATTGTTTGTGTCTTCGTTATTCAAAAACAACTGAATGTAAAATAGATAGATGTAAAATAGTAGATATGACTCACTCGTAAGAACGCACAAGACAAGAAACAGGGTTAACACCCACATAAACCACGGATCTCAACAATAACCAAAGCTGAGGAGGCAGGTTAGACGAGACCGAATTTTGAATTTTTGTTTTGAAAATTGGAATTGGAATGTAAAATTGCCCAGAAAATCTCAAACACCCAGCAAAAACAAATTGATTCTGACGTCCTGCAAAGGACATACAACTAACTTTATATATCCCCATTTTAACCCAGAGGATTTTAACTGGATATTCATCATATCATCATCATCATCATCATCATCATCATCATCATCATCATCATCATCATGATCATCCACTTTCGCCGTCAAAAGTTGTCGGGGGGGGGGGGGGGATATTTGACATTCCAGCGGCAGAAGGGTGGAACTAGATATTGTGTCATTCCGTGTGATTGTACAATGTCTTTAATGATGTCAATCCATTTTCTACTCGGGCGTCCTCTTTCTCTTGTATCAGATTCTCTTTGATGTAGCGCCGGTGCTGGTACTGGTAGTTGATGGTATTGCGTTCTAACGAGATGGCCGAACCATTTGTTCTTCTGCATGTCAATGTATGTATCATTAAATGTTTACCCCACTGTCGGTCTGATAACATTATTTCTTACTGTCTCGGATAACTGGACTCTGTGACTGAATGCATTCAATACGGAGTTTAGTAGTTTAGCGTGGCAAACAGTTAAGAGCAGTAGCTTTTAATCTTTTCGTGCGCTGATGGCGGGGTAGTGGGTTCATTTTCTACACCGTTTAGTTGGGCTTAAATATTGACTTCTTCAGAAATCAATGGCAAACTAACTACTTAATGTAAATTTGCCAGAAAATCAACCTTGAGATTGTGAATCGTAATGGTCATGCAATATTTTAAAAATATAGTGTTGACATTTTGAACTGCTAAAGTCTAGTGTGCAAGTGTGGAACATGAAGGTTCATGTACTAAACTAGAGAGTCGACTGCTGCGGCAATAATTACATCGTCTTTATGTTTCATCACGTATTCTGCTGTCCGGTCCTCATGTGTAATGCATATTAAGCGAATCTGCCGCGTTGCTTATTATTGTTTGTCTTCCTCGCGAAATTACACGGTAATGTTTCTGACTAGCTTGTCTCTATCCCTTTGCCTTTCCTTTATTTTATACTGTAGCTGTAGCTGTTTTACTTTAGTAATAATAGTACTAAGTACTGTTTTGTTTAGTGTTTATTTAGTATTATTTAGTGACAAAGTTTAGTTAGTTTAGTTACTAAGTTAGTCTAAACTAAGTAACTTCACTTTTTGGTTTGTAAACTGAAGCTCATTGTTATTATTAATATTATTATGTCATTGATAAAGTTATGGTTGTAATGTATTAGTATTAATATGAATCATTAGTCTCTTTATTTTTTTTATTTTTTTTTTTGCATATCCTTTACAGGACATCGCTGTCAACAGCAGCATCTTTCAGCTGTCTGTTGATTTCTTGGCAAGATTACGCTCAGTAGTTTGCCATAGCTACCAGCGGGGGTAGAACCGCTTCCAGCTCTCGCCCGCTACGAGACTGCGTGATAAACGGGATTACGGAGAAAGTGGTGTAACCCCTCGGCCAGAGAGATCGGCAGTCTGTTAATTACTATTAATAATAATACGAGGGGAAGTCAATGAGTAAGTCACAAATGGCTGTAGAAAAATAACTAAATATGATAACAACTTGAAGTGAGTTTATTTTTATAGTACATACATTGTCCCTTTATTTCTCAACATAAAACACAAACTAAGGTTAAAGTCGAGAACATCCACCTTACAGCTCCAACTTAGCCCCTAGCAATTTCCACCTTTTTGGTCCACTGAAAAATCACCTTGGCGGGAGACATTTTGCGAATGATGCCGGAGTTGAAGTGAAGTGAAAAGATGGTTTAGAAAACAGAGCACACAGTTCTATGCAGCCGGTTTGGGAGGACTGATAAAATGATGGGATAAGTGCACATCAATGTTGGTGGAAATTATGTATGTATAAGAATAAACTGGTTTAAAGTTATCATATTTAGTTATTTTTCTACAGTCATTTCTGCCTTACTTATTGACTCGCCCTCGTAATTGATGAGTATATGCGTTTATTTTTGTTTTTGTTTTACATGGCTAGTTTGCCAGTCAGTAAATTCATTTAACTGTGTCCTGTGTGCAGCAGTTGATCAAGCCTTTAAGTTAAATGATTTAATATATAGTAATACATCCAGTATTTTCAAGTCTGTTTTGCTATTAGTAATACTATTCTTGATGTGCACATGCAAACATCAACATGGCACATTTGCTATTTTCTAATTTGCAATTGTTTCTTAACACACACAAAAGTTTTGGTCATGTAGGGAGAACATAGGAATCTGTCACATGTAGGACAGTGTGTTTGCTATAAGTTGTGCTACTCGTAATATGTCATAATACAATCTCTGCTTATGGAGATTGCAATATATAGAGAAGCATGATTGTCCACCATTTAGCACAGCACTTGATGACGATGAGTGCTAGCAAACACTGGAATTCAACAAGTTATGTTGATTAGGACAGCTGTGTGACTGTTCCATTATAATTATATTGACAGAATTCTGACCTATTCAGTAACATGAATAGGTTTATCATGTATTCAAATTATATTGTAAATTATAATTGTGCAATTAAGCATGTATCTCTCCTTCATTAACTTGTATTATTAAAATGTCTCACACATATAAATGTAGCTGTGTATCACTATATATGATAATACTCTTTCCGGTTAATATGTTCCGCAACATGTGCATGCTTTCTTGGCCAAACATCCTCTTTGTCAAGCATTTTATGGAGTGATTATTGGTCATCGTATTCTATGGTGCCATGTTGTTACAGATATTTTATTCAGAGGAAGAATTGCGGCAGAAATTGTGTTTTAAGTGCAGAGAATTTTACCCCCTTGTGCAACTACAGTTTAGAAAGGTTGCCTGCAGCAGATATGTTATGGGATATATCATCTCATGTAACTATGAATAACAGTAAGTAATAGATTGTGCTCTGTGTGCACAGAAATAAATAACCTCTCCTTCAGTGAATCTGGTGGTCACAGTGTTTTATGAACATGATATAAATGACACTTCTTTATATGCTTGTTGTAGGCTTAGAATTAAACAGGTTATGGAATGGAATTATGCTTTACCAAGCTGTTTATCAAACCTTTTATCACAATGCTGTTTAATTGCTGTATAAGTTTACTGACCCCACTGATTCACTTATACATACAGAATAATGAGAAATGTGTGTTTAAGTAACCAGTCTTTTGGGGTTTTCACAGTTATAAGATAAGCTATAAAAAGTTCTGTACAGGATTGTCAACTTTTAAAACTCAGACTGCAAGACCACAGGTCGGTAACTTGATTATGCAAAAATTAGTTGCCAAAAAGAGCATCATTTTGGAAACACTATGGTAATTAGTCGTAACGCAACTGCATGGCAACAGGTCACCCCATAATTGCTACATCTCTATGCCAGCTAAAACCACACACAATGCTCCTTACTGTTACCCACATGCTTGCATGCATAAGGGTGCTGGCAAAATGCCAAGACAACAGTCTGCCACTAGAATTACAGTTCATCAATGATGGAAGCAGCAGTCACTAGAAAACCAGCAGTTGCACACACATTACTGCATATGGCAAATCAGCCAGTTCAGCAACCGGCCACCCACCATTTTTCTGAATATGCAGTTCACAACACAAACTACCTCATATAGACCAAAAATCATTTCACTTGAAATCCACAGCTCACACTGTCACACCAAGCATTCAACTCATAGCTACATGGAACTATGTACTGCAAGTCTAAATTAGGAAAATACGTAAGTAAACCATGGCTAGAAGTAAACAACACTCCAAGGTCTTAATGGATCGTCCACCTATTCACCATATTGGACCGAAAGCACTAAACTGTTATCATCTAGTTTCCATTAAACAATGGTGGCCCTGGCTGAAGATGGAACACAAAAGCTGATAAAGAAGGTCTCATAACAGACAATAGTAATAGCAGTAGGCAACCAGATAGAAGATTCAGCACATAAAACTGATAGGCAAGGATGTCTTCTTTCCTATAATTTGTATTCCATGTGCAAGATCATAATAAACTACCTAGCAGTATATTTGAATGTTTACATAGAAAGATGTTATCCTGAACTAGTAGGTATGATTTGCCATGTATGTATCATGTTGCTACATTTGATTGTCTTGATCTGAACTCAGTTTTGAGAGTACTCCCAGCTATAGCATGTCTTTCACACTTGTTTTTTACATAAAGTAGCATCATTGTAAAAGACAAAGCTGTACAGTAATGCATAACTTGCTAGTATTTACTAAAAGTTTAAATACCGTTTGCCTCTCACTATTCCAGTGCAGCAGAATGGCCAGTATTAAATCCCTTGCTTGTGCAGCCATTGACAGAGAGAGTTCTAATTTAAGAAAACTGAGTCTAGACATTTGGGAACATCCAGAGCTGTGTTTTGAAGAACACCATGCTCATGAGGTCATCACAGACTTTCTTGAGAGTCAAGGATTTCTTGTGAGTGAAAGTGAAGTCATCGGTGTCAATTACATCTCACATTCCTTGCCAAGTGGCTTTGATTTTTCTCCACAGATTTCTGCTCTTGAAGGTCTGGATCAATTCTGTTGATGATATTTCTTCATGCCAGCAACTTTCACCAATCAGCAGCATTTCTCTCTGACTACCTCTGCCTCTTCTACTGCTGATCTGTCCAGTCATTACAGTGCTCTTCAATGCCTGTGTCAGTTATATGCTTTATATTATCTTGCTTGTTAGTCATATTCATTACGGATGATAGGTTGAAAGCCATTGTTACAATGAGGTCAGGGGTTGTGGATTGATTGTAATACCTTTTTGTTAGGTCACATAAGAGTTCCTGTTTATATTGTTCATGTCAACATCATAAGATAAATATTCATAAATCGTAGCTATTAAAATTTATACACACTAAATATTATTTTTAAAAGAATAAACAACATTCTTGTTAAAAACAAACGATGTTGGGCACAAATTGTATTTATAACTTGATTCATCAAAGCGAAATTATAAATTAACACTTGAGCAGCCTTTTAGTGGATACATCTTCAAGAAAAAGAAAAGATCACATATTATATTAAATTATGACTAGATTACGGCTATTAGTTTAGGATTTCTTTGTGAATGAAAGAAACTGAATAACTGATGTGTAACAGTTGTATAAAATCACATGTTATTCCATGAAAAACACACACTGTCTGAAATAACATTACCTGACATTATTGCTGGAGTGAAACAGTAGCTGTGTATACAGCTGAGAACAAACATGTCTTTGTCATTATTATAAGATTCTGTTTAAAATGTGGTTATGATTATGATGCAGGACCATTGTCACTACACCTAGAACAAGTCAATAACAAGTCTTTCTAAGCAGAGGTTCTTCTTCATCTTCTTCTTCTTCTGCATTCATCCGGATTTTTTTTCCGGATGTGACTGCGTTGTGCCTGTTTACAGCAGAGCTGCATTCTTGCGCCGTTAGGCCGACACATCCGACTTCTGCGGGCATTTGTTGACCGGGTTAACCTTCCCGGAGAAGCAGAGGTTCAAGGATGTGGACGATAATGGCCCTACATTAAGCTAACCATTGTAGCCACCTCACCCATTGTAATTGCAACCATTCTTAATACCCCACTTCTGCAACTGTGTATGGGAAGATTCATTCTGTATTGGAGGTTAAATTAAAATCTTACGCAACTGCTTTGGCAAGTGGCCTTCATTCCTTAGTCCAGAAAGCCACATTATAATGATAGTTTTTAAAATAAGTCTGCCTCAATGCTTTAGTGCCAGCCTTAATCTCCATTCTCATACAGGAGATTGTCATTTGATAAACTCCATTCTGCTGACTGATGACTCTCACACTAGATGAGAAACCCGTTTGTTTTTTTTTAACCACTGATCCACCAATATACAACTGTTGGTATGGATATTTTGCCCTGTCCATGCGGGTGTACGGGGGAATGAACAGGCTGATAGTTAGTTAGTTAGTTAGTTAGTTAGTCGCAGTTCCAACTTCACAGCAAACAGGCTGATAGGCTAGCAGGGAATGCACCTCTTGTTGGTATCTTGCCTATGGATAAGGGGGAGGTGGTCGTGCGCTTGTGGGACCAGGTGGAAAAGGTGGAGGAACAGATTGAGAACCCATATGTGGAAAGAATGAGATTGCGGGGGATCGGCAGGGGTTCTGGAAGAATCTTAAAACTGAGAGGGAAGACCAGGAGAACTTTTAATCAGATAGCGGTGGGAACGATTAGTAGTATGACTCTTCGCTGGCTGTTGAACGAGGGGACTTAGCACGTATGGGAATGTCCTGAGTGCAGTGATGTCGGTTCTTAACTCAACTCAACTCAACAACTCAACTATACAACTGTTGTTAATTGAACAAACTGTACAAATAGAATGAGTAAAGAGCAGGAAACTAAAGCATAATTTGAAATCGAAATGTCTTGGTTTATGTTTGTCGGCAGCCACAGTGGCCAGCACACTTTCCTACCAGGCCTGTGGTCGTGTGTTGGAGTCCCCATTGAGGCGGAGTTGTCAGCTTGACCTGGGCTGTGGTCGTGTGTTGGAGTCCCCATTGAGGTGGAGTTGTCAGCTTGACCTGGGCTGTGGTCGTGTGTTGGAGTCCCCATTGAGGCGGAGTTGTCAGCTTGACCTGGGCTGTGGTCGTGTGTTGGAGTCCCCATTGAGGCGGAGTTGTCAGCTTGACCTGGGCTAGCACACTTTCCTACCAGGCCTGTGGTCGTGTGTTGGAGTCCCCATTGAGGCGGAGTTGTCAGCTTGACCTGGGCTGTGGTCGTGTGTTGGAGTCCCCATTGAGGCGGAGTTGTCAGCTTGACCTGGGCTGTGATCGTGTGGTGGAGTCCCCATTGAGGCGGAGTTGTCGGCGTGACCTGGGCTTCCAGGTGATGGAGTGTAACATGGATACCAGGAAAGATCCTGGGCAGTAAAGACAGCCGGTATAATATTGACCCCACCACCCGCCAAAATATTGACCCCACCACCCGCCAAGAGCTGATGGGTGTATACACCTGTGGAGCTAGCACCATCTACCCACCACACCTCTAGACGTGTACAGAGTTCTTGACTCCTCGACTGTTTTATGTCATGTTTTATTCTGTATTTACTGCGTTATACAAGTAGTTCAGTTATCTGTAACATAACTTAAACATAAACATAATAATCAAGAAGATACAGCAATGTTCTTGAGGCCAGGTTGTGTTTCAGACACTATACTCAAGGTGTCTTCACCTACACTAGATTGAATGATTTTTTCTTGCTGAATAATGTATGGTTTCTGTTCAGGTTCATCCTCTATTTAAACACCCAGTTGGAGTGTTGGGACAGACCCAGCATGCTCTGATAGACACTGGAGATTTTTGTTGGGAGGAAAGTGATTTGCACCTACCACATAATTCTATGACTTAGTATATATGAAGTTCTGTCAATTCCTGCCACTATTTGCAGTAGTGCAGTGTATGAAAGTAAAGGTTTCACAGTTTTACACTGCTTGTGTGGAAGGAAATGGGATAGAGTTGAGATATAAATTAGTCTTAGTCTCAGTGAGTTTGGGAGCCGCAGTAGCATTGTGGCTAGACACTCGCCTGGTGCTCTTGGGTTCAAGTCTGCATCAGGGCAGATTGTAGGCTCCCAGGTCAGCCCAGCCAAAACTGGGTACCAGGATATGTCTTGGGTAGTGAAGGCGCCGACATGAGACTGACCACATCACTCACCCAGAGCTGATTGGTCTATAGAAATATGGCTTATAAAAGGGTCCTTTAACTTTGTTGTTATGAAGGAGTCCAGATAACATGTCATTTCAGCATTTGCCATTCTCTTTTCAGGTGGACAGACACTATAAACTTGCCACTGCCTTCAGAGCCACAGCATCAAGCAGTGAGTTAAGTCATGATACTCCAAATATAGGTCAGTTGCAAACCTGTGCTCACATCATCTGTCTAGTGCTGACTGGTCTATACACATGATACTCCAAATATAGGTCAGTTGCGAACTTGTGCACACATCACCCTTCTAGTTCCGACTGGTCTATACACATGATACTCCAAATATAGGTCAGTTGCAAACCTGTACACACATTACCTGTCTAGTGCTGACTGGTTGTGACAAATTATTTGATGATGACAGAGGACCTAGTTTGTAGTGTTCTCTGGAGATATATCTTGAATATTAAATAACAAGATAAAGGTTATGATTTAGCACGTTTTGTCTAGAGGTCACTCAAATGAGCTAATCATTCCCGCAATAGCCTTTTTTGGAGAACATTTTTCTTGGGCTCAAACCCCCACTGTGAGACCACTATGTATCTACACAGAAATTTATAAAAGAAGTAACTAGTTCACCCAAGGCCAGAGAAGATCTGAACTATTAGCGCCTGTACAACTGAGGATCCCTCTCACTCAACATAATGTTGCCAGTATGCTATTCGTCCGTCACATAGATCTTTCCCCATAGTTTTTGTCATTTTCTTTGACCTATATCAGTTCAATTAGTCTTTAGGACTTTAGGACTTTATTTATTTGTAGACAAACAAACTTCAACAATAACGGTACATTACATCTGTTGGACAAGACATCTACATGACAGTTTCCTGCCAAAAGTGGGACATACATTCACAAGGAATTGTTTACACCACAATTGTACAAGGTAGACATCATGTGATACTTGACAACATCTATACAGGACTTTTCGCAATATGTATAACCAACCACAGCACTTAAGACAGTCACCAGAGACAACACTTGACAGCAACTGTACAAGAAATTCACTGGGGACATGTACTTAAAACACTGGTCCATTGAATACACAATTTATTGAGTTGATGGTGAGTTCAGTGATGACCATTGTCTCATCTCCTGTCATGTCAACACTTCAATTATTGCATAGAAAATGCATAAAATATGTCACACATGCAGGTTGATAAACAAGATACAACACTTCTTATTTACTCCACCACCCAATAACTCTCCTCCACCTCTCCTCTCTAATTACCATCACACCATTCCGTTACAGTATCTGTATCTATCATCATTTCCTGACTCTTGGGAATTTAGGAAATCCTATCCATGGGCAACTCAAGGAAGAAACTTCTGTTCTGGGTCTGTTGGATCCTTTTATCATCAGCATGGATGTTGGACTAGCTCCAGTTAGCAGCTTCCCCAGATTAAGCTTCATGGCAGATTCATTCCTCTTGAAGACAAGATTTGGTATGATAATATGGTACTGCATCTCACGGTTGATCAGGCTGTTAGTGAAGGCTGTCACTGGGTACTTCAATAATGACATACAGAATGTCCCATACATTGCAGCTACTCACTTAGCCAGATCAACTTCCCTACTGTTCCTCACATTCTTCAAGAATCACTGTGTGAGCATCAGGCTGGATATTTTCTAAGTTTTGCCTTAGATAAACAAACACTCCCAAGTTACCCACAGTTCTCCATGAATGTAGTTCATAGAACAAGATTTGATGTTAGTCTCATTTGACCTTTTGACTGACTCAAAGATCACTGTCCAGTTCACCACATTTGTAGTGCTTCAGATTGTGTCATGCTCCCATTTATGCATTCAGCTGTTGAGCTGAGAGAAAACTCTTCTTGATATTCCCACATTTTGATAGGGAGTCACATCTGGATCTAGGACTTCTGTTTAGTTGTCCCAGATGATATATGGATGGCCTCTCCACCATACTGTTCTCTGTCGACATATAAAATGGCACAACATCTCTTTACATATGTTAAAAGATAATGTTATTATACATCAACAGACACAGATTGGGGATGGGGAGGAAAAGGATGGGTGTGGTCCAAACACACCTCTCCTAGTTTGATGATGCAGTGTATTTCACTCTGATGTACTGTGGGTGATATGTGTTCAATTCACCCCTATCTGTGGTAATCACAAGACCATATGCTGAGACAGGGTAGCTTAACACAATTACAAGCATTTATGTGGTCTAAGTTTCATCATGTTTGAACCACAGTAGACCTGGGCACAAGGAGGACCAGACACAGTACAGCAATCATTGTGACATAGCAACATGGGACAGGCATTGTGAAGGGAAATGGAAAATAGGCATTTACAACTGCAATATGCAATATGCAATAAACTAATGGCATTTACCCAATTAGCAGACCAGACATCCATTCCTATGGCTGTGATGTTGGTGCATGAATGTCCTATTCCATATTCACCCACACAGCAATGCCAGACCTCACCCCTTTTTCACCAGACTTGTCTCACAGGTACATCATCATCATCATGTGCTCTTTCCCCACTGAGTAATTTTCATGTCCACTACAGTAGGTAACAGAAGCTCAATTGCATAACAACTGTTCACATATGCACCAAGCACATATGTGGAAAACATGTTTAGTCCTTGTAAGTTTGCATGAGCCATACATTATATTCAGCCAACTGAGACACAGGTTCACACACCTATGGTTCTCTTAGGAACTAGTTTATATGAACCATCCAACAGTAGAGGTAACAGTGTAATGCTGCAGAGAGAAATGGTATTCTCTTTAGCTTAATTTTGCCACCAGGTATCACATGAACTTAGCAATTCTGGCGTGCCATCACCGTCCTGTTTACATATGGATATGAAGCATCTTTCCTTCCACTAGATGTGAGAGGCTATTTATTAAATCACCAACTCACTCACTCCATCATTTTCAGCTTTTTACCAAGGAACGTGTACATGTTTCATCACTCATTCCAATCCAAACTGCCATATGTTAACTCGCGAGAGCAAAGGTACAGTTGAGTTAAGAATAAGTCATCCTAGGCATGAAGAATGCACCAGGGGTTTTGGTTTTGCGAATCTGCATGAGTGTGTCATACATTCATCAAGCATACGCAACCAGTCACAACAAGGGATTGATATGCATTTGGAGTATACAGCGTGAAAGACGTGTCAAGGTTGAAGATGCAGTGTTCAGAATTCTGGCGCACAGAAGTTAGGTTTTCCACTTTCACATTTTATTCATAAAATACTCATACATTCTTCTCATTCGTTTATCAGGCACAACTACAACATTAAAGTATGTTTTAAAGTGGTACCTGCTGTCCAGAGAACAATATATTATTGAATCTTTAAGGGCATTGTTGGGTCATCACATCACACTAGCGACCGCTCCTGGTGAGATCCCCGCTCAAACTAATTAGATTTTAAAATATGGCCCAGGAATAGCGTGGGCTCATTACTTATGAACCAATCGAAAGACAAGTGCATACCGCCGCCTCCCCCAACTCGTTCTAGAACATTCGATCTAAGAATAGCCCTTATATTTGGGATGGTCCCCGTTAAGACTTAAAGTATCTTTATGAAATGTGTCGGACTGGGAATGAGGAATTCTGTTTCATCATGCTACACTGGTCTATACACATGATACTCCAAATATAGGTCAGTTGCATACCTGTACACACATTACCTGTCTAGTGCTGACTGGTCTATACACATGATACTCCAAATATAGGTCAGTTGCATACCTGTACACACATCACCTGTCTAGTGCTGACTGGTCTATACACATGATACTCCAAATATAGGTCAGTTGCATACCTGTACACACATCACCTGTCTAGTGCTGACTGGTCTATACACATGATACTCCAAATATAGGTCAGTTGCATACCTGTACACACATCACCTGTCTAGTGCTGACTGCTCTATACACATGATACTCCAAATATAGGTCAGTTGCATACCTGTACACACATCACCTGTCCAGTGTTGACATACACATGTGGGGCTAGCACCATAAACTTACCACCCCTAAAGACCCGGAAAGGGGTTTTTTACTTCTTGTTTTATTTACCTGCCATTACACAAGCAACTGGCAGATTCACATGTTTTTACTTACATGCCATTACACAAGCAACTGGCAGATTCACATGTTGTTAATTGACCTGGACTCTCAGGTCAGCCCAGCCTTGTCATGAGCATCCAGAGATGTCTAGGGAAGTAAAGGCATCTGGCAGGATCCCGACCACATCAGCCACTGAGTGTCGATTGGTTGATACAAATATGTCCAATCTGCCTACAGCCTCTAAATGCGGTCTTTGCCACCAGAATTCTAAATCTAATATCTGTCTCACCTCGGGCAGCTCCAATTACAGATTGACCTAGACATTGCTATTTATTCGTTTGTTCTATCTTTTGTCCTTCTGTATTGAGCTGTGGTGCTTGAGGGGGCCTAGCTAATGCCATTGATTTTGTCATCCGGGCATGTTTTTTCATATTATATATTCTTGTTGTTTTATTTTGTTTAATAATAATAATAAAGTGGCTGTTCTGATTTCTTCTAATAATCTGGTCATACGTAAATTTGTTCTGCCAATTCATTCTCCATTTACTTTAACTCCTAGTTTGCATCCTTCATTTTATTTTAGTTTCATCATTTCTGAATATACATTAAACAGATCTGGGGATAGCAAACATCCATGACACATGCATCTTCTGTTTGCTGTTACTTCATTGTTTCCATCTTTAATTCATATAACTGCTTCTTATTTAATGTGTAAATTGTTGATCAAGAGTAAAGGACTCTTTTCCATGCCCTGATGATGCTAATATTGTTTTCATGTTGTTGGAAATATTGTTAACAATTCCTGTTCTCTTCTTGATTTCTACTTCACTTCTGTCAGCATCTGTTATTGTATGTCTAAGATAGGATAGAACTTGCTACTTCTCACTTGGATAGCTCCTATTTAGGGTAACACAAACTTCATGATGCCCAGATGACACATTTGACTTCAGATTAACAATTGCAATTTTCTTCTATGCAAATTTCTTGCACAGTTTATCATCCATATGAAGACATGTATTATATAAGATAATGAATAGATAGATAAACAGATGAATAATTTTCAGTATGTTTATGTCTATTTGAAATCTTGTTTGTTTTCATCCACTGAAGGTGTGATGTGTGAATATGATGCTTTACCTGGTATTGGCCATGCATGTGGGCATAATCTTATAGCAATTATGGGATTATCTATTGCACTTGGAATCAAAGAAGTCTTGGATAAAGGAAATGTGAAAGGAAAAGTAAGTGTAAATGTACATTGTATAATTTGTGTTTAGCATTTGACAAGTGTATACTGTACTTTCTCGCTCTCCTGCTGTTTATACTTCACATCGACACCGTAAGGTGTAAGAGGAACCTGATGAGATGAGTACTGAACTTTACTACATGCCATTGTTCTCATCTCTTTCAAGTCACTACAGCAAACTATAGCGCAGGACTAATAAATGAAGCGCACTATCTGATATAGCTGTTACAGTTAGTTGCTTGCCCTTAAAAGGACATTGCAGTCAACCCCAACATTTTTTTACTGTTTGTGATTTTCTAAGCAAATTTACGTTTGGTAGTTTGCCATTGCTTTCTGAATGACTGACGCTCATACCATTGTAGAAATCAATGCAAGATGGTCTGCTAGACTGCATCTGATTTAGAACCCAGTATACAGGATTGTGAAACTGCCTTCGTGACCCATAGCCACCACAGACAATATATCCCAGTTTAACTAAGCAGGAATGACAAATAATTTGTGCCTTTGCTAAAACTAGCTTTTGTTTGCGTACTATAAATCTCTTAGTGTTATCATATGTTTAGATACTGTTTTTCCTTCTTCTGTCCTTTATTCTCCATAGGCCCTCAGCCAACTCACACCAAGCTGTCCCATCTTTTGCTATCTTCTGCTGCTGCCTCCTTCCTTCCCAGAGTTATTCATCTCTGATTCTGCTTAACATTTTCTTTGGAATTAACAATAACATTATTAATATATAGTATTTCCACATCCTGTAGGTCCCCTTTCTTTGAACAACTTCACAAAATGTCCATCACTCCAGCCTGTTTGTATTCCTTCAGTCTCCCAGACTCTGCTAAATAATTTGTGAAGTAATTTAGGTGAGGTGTTTATATTGGCTCTAATAGCTTCTGCTGGAATACCATCTTGACCAGTAGCTTTCGCATCCTTCAGGAGTTTCTTCTTTAGATAGTTTCTTACAGCTGATATTCAGCGCCACTTGTGTATGTTGGATATCTTGATGAGGAATCTTTTACGAATGGTCTTTCCATACGTTCCTCAAAGTATTCATCCCATCTGTTAATTTTATCTTTTTAATGTTGATGAGCATTTTCCCATTACTGTTTTTTTATCAGTCCAGATGGACACAGTCGTGTAGACCTTTCTAGTTACTTGAAGAGAAGATGGACGCTGTCAAGCAGATTTCAATAGTACACTTGGAGGAGATGGACGCAGAAAATTAAATCTCTCTAGCTAACGTGCAAAAATATGGATACCCCAATCAGATCTCATGTCCATTGAAATACTATAATGGTTAGCCTCCACGTGAGTGTTGATACTTCCATAATGTATTCCTGTGACCTGTGTTTGGGTTATGGATAGTTTTGTTGTGTGGGTGTAGCTAATAATCAAAAAATTGCTGGAGCATTTTCTCTGTTCCTGTGTTTAATCATGTTTGATGATGTTATCCATCAAATGTTTTGTGCTGTTTGTAGTGTTCTTATCTTCGATCAGAGGCAAAGTCACTTGTTGAATGGATGTTTTCCTTTTATTTGCAAGGTGACTGTGCTGGGTTGCCCAGCGGAAGAAGGTGGGGGTGGGAAAATTGATCTAATAAATGCAGGAGCTTACAAGGACCTGGACATTGCCATGATGGCTCACCCTTCACAGTTCAACCTGCCCAGGCCAGTCTATGTAGCGATGAGTCAGTAAGTAATGTATATTACTGTTTTAAATGCTAGTGTCGTAATAATATTTCTGATTATAATAATTAAGTGGCAGTTATAGTTTAGGATTATAATATTGTCAATGGCAGTTATAGTTTAGGATTATAATATTATTAATGGCTGTGCTAGTATGACTAATTTAATGTAACAATTTGCAATATAAATGCAATATCTAATGGGTTTTTTCCCCCCAATTACTCAACTCTAGAGTGAAAGTTAAATACCAGGGGAAAGCATCACATGCTTCAAGTTTTCCTTGGAATGGTGTGAACGCCCTTGATGCTGCTGTTTTGTGCTATCAGAATGTATCTTGCATGCGTCAGCAGTTCAAGCCTACATGGAGAGTACATGGTCAGTCTTAATATGTTACCAGAAAATTAAATCAATGAATACATCAAATAGTGAGAGAGAGGTACTCCCATGTTATCATTGTCTTCTAGTCTGTGACTGGGGTTGACTGTGACAGCCTGCCAAGGACATGCAGAATTAAACCAATTTTAGATTAAATAATTGATTTTGTGGTGTGTTTTTCTAGATTTCAAAGCATTTAATGCTTTTTTGTGTTGTGGATAACTAAATTTGATTTGCAGATTGATATACCACACGAAGGGTAAATAATTAACCTGGTTATCGTAATGTCTATGTTTTATCCTTGTGGTTTAGAATCAGTACCACTGAATTGTGTAGTTTTTAGATTTACATGACTAGTGCTTTGGTTCCTCAGAATGCCATGTCTGCAGCTGATGTGTAGAATATCTTTACAGAAAGTTGTGTAATGTATTTTTCAGGACATGACATTTTACTGTGACATTTCTTGACAAAAATAGTTGTAACATCACAAGATCATACATTTTGTTGGTGCTCGCTTGCTTTGAACTCAAGCATAGTCCATGCACACTACTACTTGTAGTGCTGGACTGAATTTTTGCGTGTGGATTAGCTTGTGGGTAACTTGTTTTAAATTCATGTTATCCATGCAAGTTTTATGGCTCCTGTGAATTACATCAGCAGACACTGAAACACAAACTTATGACACATATCATCATATAACATGTATATCATCATATATCATGCTGATTGCTACAAACATTTTGTATTTTCTCTCTACAAATGCAATATGAAATCATTAATCAACATCATTGCACTCAGGACATTTGCAAACTTGTTCTGTTCCCTTCTTCAGTAACCAATGAAGAGGTCCTTTCATGATGGTATCAGTGGCAGCCTGATGGAAAGTCTGCTTACATTTCCCTCTAGACTTTGTTGTCCAGCCGTCTGCTCACCCCCCATTGAATCAGCCTCTCTAGATGTGTTGCTGCACTTCCACTCGATCCCAGAGAGCCTTCACCCCATCAGCCTTGTTATAATCCAGTTCACTGTCCAGAGGCATGGCAGCAGCCAGTCTGTGAGGCGGCTCATTTTCTCACACATGATTCCTGGACAGAAAAACTCATGGCATGCTCTTGATCTTCATCGTTTCCAGTGATGCAAGCCACTCCATACGAAGCATACCAATTTCTATTTTACATAGTATGCTTCATGGATCTGTCGCAGACACATCATGTCATTCTGAACTACTATCCAGCCATTAGATCTCTCTCGTTACAGTCTCCACCTCCATTTTTATGCTGGAAGTCATGATATTAAACGCCAGGCTCTGCATTTTTTTTAAAGTGTTCCTTAACTTTTGCTGTGAAGCCCCACCCACTTTATTTACCTCGCACCATAGATTCATTCATGTATATTATCACATGACTTGGGTGTGGGTTGTCGGTTATCAGATGTTGCACAGACATCTCTGTCTCACTTGCTGTCCATTCCCAACATTCCTCTTTACACGTTGTTAGGCATCCTGAATTTATGTTTGTTTATTTCTGTGTCTTGTGTTTGTAAATACTAATCTTTAAAATTAACTGTTGAAGGAAATTATATTTTGTAGATGATTGCAATAAAACAACACATGTAAGATATGGAAGCCAGCAGAGTCCCCATTGACTTATAGACATGAGGTTGATTGAATTATCATGAAGCAGATACACTATAGCAGCCCTTGTCTATGGTGTCTTTTAGTTGTATTTGTTTTCTAATCTTACTACTGTCAGCCAGCATTGTTACTGTAGTCACACTGCCTACTGTCATTAATGTTTACACGTGTCTACATCTGTGCTGACATACACCTACATTTTGCAGGTGTGATCACAAATGGAGGGGAAAAGCCCAACATCATCCCTGAGTCTGCAGAACTTCTTTATTATGCAAGAGCTCCATCTGGTGGAGAACTTGGGGTCATCCAGAGGAGACTTGTTGGTTGCTTTGAAGGTGCAGCCACAGCCACAGGATGCACAGTAATTAAAACGATTGTTGTTGTTTTTCATTTTTTAATACCAAACATTCAGGTCATTATTGTCCGTCAGTGTTTTGGTATTTCTGTTGAAACATTGTTTCAAATAACATATAAATTGTTTTTAAAATAATTGTCAACAAGTATTTTACTGTCTGACTTTGTAGCATGCAACTGATAGAAGCAGTTGCAGAAACAGGTGAACAAGAATGTATAAATGTAAGTCTCTTGTAGAGATGAGAACAAGAATAGTTATTGCTAAAGTAGCCAAGCTTGATTGGCAACTAGAGGTGTGTGAGATGTTGAATCATGACCACCTACACTTATCTACATGATCAAGATGAATTAAAAAGTTGAATGTTTTATTGTATCATGTTGGTGCAGAATGGTCACATCCTTTTTACATGTATTATAAAGTCAAATTAAAGCAGCTGATGCTGTCCCTTCAGTCTTATTACCCCTAAATTGTGAAATTTTGCAACTGAAAAAAAGAATGTTCCACCCAAAAAAGCAAATTTGGGCAAAAATATTTCCCTTTGTTTTAAAAATTGCTCTGCAGCACAAATTAATAATAAGTTTATTATATTTATTGTTTATTATTATTAATTTCCTTATGTGTTAATCATGTAACAAATGATAGCCTTCTTCGGCCTTGAAGAAATAATAAATCTTCTACACAGATATCTCAGAAATGCCAAGGAACCTAGAAGTTATTAACATATATTTTCTGTAATCATAGAAAATCTTCTTACCAACACCATTGAATTGTTATTTTCTGTGCAATATAGGGTACCACATGTTTTTTTTTTTACATGAAATTTTAAGGGACAGATAGTCCACTTGTATCATAATGGCAGCAAATGATGAAAGAAAGTGAAAAGATTGTAGACAAAAATAAGGACAGCAGGGCAAAAATTGTAGACCGAATTCACTTTCTCTGTGATAAAAACCAAGATTGGCAAATAAGACAATAATGTAGTAAAAAAACATCAATAACATTAGATATGCTGATGATACAGTAATGGTTGCAGACAATAAGAAGGATATGCAACATTTAGTAGATGCGGTTGTTGCACACAGTGAACAACTAGGGTTAGAATTAAATTGTAAGAAGACACAGATTATGGTCGTCACTTGGAAGGACGAAATACCACAATATAATATACAAGTAAATGGGAATATTCTTAAACAAGTGAATCGGTACAAGTATCTCAGAACAGTCATAACATCTGATGGAAGATGCCTTGAAGAGATTAGAACAAAAATTGCCATGGCGAAAGTAACCTTTTGCAAGATGAAAAACATACTGAACAATAAAAAGATGTCAATTGCTATGAGAAAAAGAGCATTGAGGTGCTACATAGAGCCTGTAATTTTGCACGGATGTGAAGCTGGACAATGAGCAGTCAAGCTGAAAAACATTTGATGGCTGTGGAAATGTGGTTTCTGAGGAGAATGCAAAGAATACTATGGAAGACCGAAAAACCAACGACCACATCCTACAAGAAACAAATTAAAATAGTAAACTGATTAGAGAAATTAGATGTAGACAGTCAAAATTATTTGGACATGTTATGAGAAGAAATAAATAAGAGAACTTGGTGACAACTGGCAAGATCGAGGGGAAGAGAACAAGAGGAAGACAGAGAAGTAAATACCTGGATGGCTTGGCCATGTGGCATGGTCGAGACAAGAACACAGCTGATCCATGACTCTGGTGATCGAGTGAAATGGCAAGTCATGACCGCCCACGCTTATCGGCATGGCACATGATGGATGGATAATGTTAAACGTCAATAATAAACATTAATAATAATGAGTTCATAAAGTTTAGATTTACATGTGTCTCTTATTCATTTGTATGTCATCCTCAACAGGTAACATATGATTTTGATCCGAAAGCTTACGATTCTCTATTGAGCAATGACAAGCTGGCTGCCATGTACGTGGAAAATGGAGAGTCTCTTGGCATCACATATGAGCACGATCAGAACAAGCTTTTAAAGCAAGGTGGATCCACAGACATGGGCAATGTATCCCGTGTGCTGCCAAGCATCCATCCAAAGTATAGCCTCAACACTGAAGTCAGCCTTCATACCACTGAATTCAGAGATATTGCCAGTAAGTAGAGATTGATCTGTATGTGTCAGCATGCCTGACATGTCAACATAACCAGTGAATGTGTGTGTAAACATTAGCTATAGATGACCCAAGGAACATGAATGCTTGCATTCACACTAGACAAATGACTTGTTCATATTACATTCACTTTGCTTTGCTCATCTCTACCACATCAGCAGAAACGAACATACTTGCCCTACCGGCTGTCTCACCTCACATTCATTCCCCAGTTCAACATTGTGCCTTTAACAATCTCTTCTTCAATTCTTTTTTATATATTACATAAAGCATATAAAAGCCATATCAGTGTAGCATATTAAGAAATAAAAAACATACATGTTAGCTAAATAGTGAACAAACTGGGACCAAATGACAAGCAACAACTTTCTCTTTTGAAAACACAACCTTATAAAGGTCAGTCAGTAAGGAGCAACTATCACTATTATGAAACAGAAATGTGTGTTAAGATCCTATGTAGGCCAGTCAATATGGAGTAACTATCACTATTGTGAACAGAAAATGTATGTTAAGATCCTATGTAGGAACAAGAAGTACAAATCCATTTTATTATCTTATGAGGATGTCATCTCAGGTAAATGGAATTCACAGACTATGTAAATGATGTATCCCACTTATGAAAGAATGGGGAAAGATCAGGGAAATTAATATAATTTATATTATAATGACTAAGAAAAGTAATAATGAATATGTTAAATACACAACACATGTTTGACATTTTCATAATAACAGTCTTTGTCAAGAATAACACAAATATGACTTAAGAGATTATAAATTATAATACACTGTTTATATAAAGACCTATCACAACTGGGTTTTTAAAAAAAAGAAAAGGAAGTGGTGAAGTACTATTGCACAACTTCTATCAATAGTAATAATGATCACTAATTTTGAAGTAATGGTGATAAATTGGTATAAAGTTTGTTGCATATTCTTTGCAGTCAACATCAGCATTGTTTGCTGTTGTTGATGTCTTGGTAAGTTTACGTTCAGTAGTTTACCATTTCTTTCTGAACAACCGGCACCCATACCATTTCGTAAAAAACCAGCACAACAAAGTCTGCTGCCAAATCGCGCACAGTTGTGTTTCGAATGCAGGTATGTGAGATCATGAACCCCGCCCGTAAGGGGTTACGGACGCGGTTCGTAATCCCGCATGTTGGGAAAGGTACAACTAAGTATGGACACTGTCAGATCAAGAAAGTTAGCATTTAATATGGACTTTTCAATGACAAAAGAAAGAAGGGTGGCCAAAGTAAAGCAACAGGAAAGAAGATAAACATTGTTAGACTATGATGTGTTTGCTGTTTCTCCACAGGATCTTAACGTACCATTTTGTTTTATTTTATATTGTCATTTCCTTCTGCGGTCAAGATCTTTCTTTGATTGAACAAAACTGGACATTCTATTGTGATGTATTGTGGGATATTAAATATAAGTTATGTGTGAACGAAGGTCTAGGGGTGTAGAGTGCCTGGATTCAAGATATAAGCCTTGAGTTCACATCAGTTTCTTTTATCGTAGCCTCCAGGAATGGATGTAGCCATTGGCTCTATTTATGTACGGATGGGGCTGGAGAGAATTAGACACCAACCCTGTCTACATTGATAAGACTACCCTCCTGGAGAACAAGGCAGAAAGCCGGCCAATTTACCTATAGACCTCTGTTAAACTATCATCTTTCTGCAGGACATATGGGTACCTCTGTTAAACTATCATCTTTCTGCAGGACATATGGGTACCTCTGTTAAACTATCATCTTTCTGCAGGACATATGGGTACCTCTGTTAAACTATCATCTTTCTGCAGGACATATGGGTACCTCTGTTAAACTATCATCTTTCTGCAGGACATATGGGTACCTCTGTTAAACTATCATCTTTCTGCAGGACATATGGGTACCTCTGTTAAACTATCATCTTTCTGCAGGACATATGGGTACCTCTGTTAAACTATCATCTTTCTGCAGGACATATGGGTCTATGTGTTGTCTGACCTCCCACTTCAGCTTTCTGTACATGGATAACAGTGACTGATGTCTCTACAATAATCACATGGTGAAACACTGGTCACAAGAAAAATGAGAACACTCCTGTTCCTAATTATATTCTTTAATAATAGAATCCCAAACATTGAATTACGAGACTCTATCTCTGCTACAATCTATAAAACATAATAACCAAAACAAATACATTATCAAAGCAGTGAATTACTCTCTAATATAAAAATCCTCACCCCCTCCTGTCTCACCCATCACCTGAAACAAAACAACCCTCAATCTCTTGATTGTTGTGTCTTCCTGAATAACCATATCGGGACTACAGTTAACTATTTTCAATAAAATCAAACACTGTACATCTACCTTACTACATGATCTCTACTGTAATAAAAAAAAAAGACAGATCATAAATCTTGGATCTGGCTGGTGATTGTGTCATTGTCCTTACTAAGTCTTGAATAAGTAAATCCTGTGAATCAGGAAAAATGTATGACCACCCCACACTGGGCTGGATAATTAACTGTATCTACTCTCCAAGGGAAAAAGTCCTGTGACAACGCTTCTACAGTTTCTCTCTTAAACTCCTCTACGTAGTCTACTGTTGATAGAGGGATGGGTTCATCCTATTATGGATGGACCAAACAAGTTTCTATATCACTGTCCAAAGGTTCTCTGGCTGCAGAACATAGTTAATGTGGATATGGAATCAATGACTATGATGTAATCCAGTTTCTGGTGGAACATAATTGACAGACAAATGTAACTGTCTACGATTGTTCCTAAAGGACCCCCGATATAAAATTTATGATGTTGTTGTTGACTTGAATTCTGGACTATCCGAGCTTGCTTAGGTCTTGAGAGAAAAATGGGTCTGCAACACCACGGTGCTTACACCAAATGGTAGTATTCGCCATCATACTATACGCTTGTGAAAAAAGGACTATCCATAAGCGTTTCTTCCTAGCTGGGTGGAAAATCTCTAGGCGGCATCCCAAGAATTATATGGTTAGCATGCTTCATCGAAGACAAAGATACATCCAACATGTCTTTGAGTGACATGAAAACAAAAAGGAGTGCCGTAATTGGTTCCAGATCTCAATCAAGTTGTTATGACCGCATAAAGGAAAGGAAAAGTCCAGTCCGTAAGATTCTGCAGACAGGCTTCCGATGGTTCGGTAGCAACTCTACAGTCTCTCAGACGAAATTAGGGGTATAAGATGGTACCCAGTTCCCGTTCACACACTTGGCAAATGCCTTGTAAACCATTAGATGACAAAGGGAGGTAACCCTGACTTGACTTTCTCGTAGCTGCTGGAAAGAAAACAATGGGCTGTTTCCCTTTCTTGTTTGGGCATATAGATGTACAAACATAATGGGTTATGCCAGGGTTGGACAGCCATCTCTTTTAAAGGAATTATAGCCAAAAGTATCGCCAATGTCCCTCGCCATTTCCTCCAGTGCCTGTAAGATTGAAAGGACAAGCAATGTACATCATGGCAGAAGATACATTTTCATTTCGTACAGAGACAAACATTGGAAATAAAACAGGACAGGGGACATTCCCCTCTGTTCTCTGCTAGTTACATTGTACCTAAGTCTCTGTTGACAAACGGGGTCTCTATACATTGCCCGTAAACTGATTAGTCTACTGGTTGGGGATTCGGGACGGTCTTCTAAACTGACCCTTCCTTGTACTACAAAATAGACAAAACCTTGACACACAAAAATATACACTCTCACATGCACATGGGGGACCACCCCCCATATGAGAGGACATACAATCTGTTCTAGAATACTACAGGAATTCTCCACTGACCAATTGTTCACTCTTCTAACTCCTAGAAGTCGGGGGTTTAAACACCTGCTCCAATGTCCTGTTATTATGGCAAGCAACACTGCATGATCTACTGCATGTTTAACTGGTTATTTAGGCAGTCCCCTAAATTTGATTTTTCTAACATGCCATGTAGAGCTGGCCAAACCCCCCCTCCCCAAAGGTATGAGGTGTCTCCCTCTCTTCCCCCATGATAATATACAAACAAACTTAACTTCACTTCCCTGTATATTCATTAAACAGATGACATAAAGATTCACACACGAGATGAATGCGTACATGTTATGAATCAGAAGGATGCACTCTTGAGTACATAAATAGTTCACTAGAAGTCTAGCAAGTCTCTTATCTAGAGAATATTGGTTCAAATGTGAAGATATCATTCACAGATTGTCTGCATAGACTTTGCAAAGGACATTTAGATATTCTTCACCAAAATATGAATGAGCAATCATAGCAGGATCTGAACTGCAAGCCTGGGAATAGTTAAGGGTAGTATAGACGTTCTTGGTGTAAAGTTTGAACCTCAGGCAATCTTCTCAAGAAGTAATGTTGCAGTTACCAACTTCACCCAAAAATACATAAAATACATGCATACATAAAGTACATGTTGTATATTTATCATATCACACAGGTATTAACATTCAAAAAGCAATATTTCTCTCATCCTCAGCACCAGGAGGCACAAATTGGGCACAAACCCCACTCCCCTGGCTAGTTACATCTTACTAGTTGGCTGGGCAAAACTCAAGTGCTCTTGTCTAGGTCTGGCCAGGGAATAGCCCGCTAACACCAGTCTATTTCGAGCTATTGCCACATTCCTATCTCGTTTTGAAATACGGCATTCATTACCTTATTAGGTAACGACAGCCACTTCCTATCATATCTTCAATTCTTAGAAAAGTTGTTGTTCTTGTCTGCAAACTGAAGAAACTGGTTCACTATGTGACAGGTATAACAGACTGAACTGTAATTTAATCAGACTCTATGAAGTCTGTATAGATGTTGACCGGCAGAACAGATGGGTGCACATATTCTGCAAGACTCCATTAAGTCAATTGTGGATTAATCAATTTCACATAGCTATTTGGAAGAGGAGAGGGAGGGAGGAGATAAGCATGTGATAAATCTCTAGAGATCTTCTTCCTGTGAATTTAATATGCACCTCTAAGACTCAGTACTCACAAAGTGAGTCCTATTCATACAGCCAGCTTGATATACTCCCATTCCTGCACACATCTACAACATGTTGCTTGTCAATGATCATCTCTGGTCCTCAGAAACAGAGTCTGCCCATGTTGAAACACTGCTACATGCGAAAGCTCTTGCAATGGCAGCCATTGATGTCTGCTTGGATCCATCACTTGTGCAAGTCATCAAAGAAGAATTCCAACAGCAGCTCACAGCTGAAACACAATGATGTTGGCTTTATTACTTTCAACAGCTTTTTGTTATTGTTTACTAATATTGTTTCCCAACTGTTACCACTATTTTGAATACTGTAACATACATTATTGTCATTCATATTGATTATGTCAGCGTTAATTTTATTATGAGTTGAAAGTTGGGTTTTTTCGTGTATATATACATTTTATTGTGAATCGAAAGTTAGGTTTTATCCTTTACATACATTTTATTGTGAGTTGAAAATTATTTGTTGTCATATATATGACAACCATGAGGGACAGAATACAAATTTGCTGAGCACGTGCCGATCTCAGAGTCAACGCAAACACACAACATCCACTGCATAGCGAGATTAAGAAGGTAAAGGGCAGCAGGTTAAAAAGAGGAAAGTCGTGGATTGGTCAAGCCGAAGACATTCTTCAGCAAGTGTGTTCACTTGAGGGCTTAGAACCTGGCAAGTAGTGGGTACAAATGCCAAAAGAGTTCTGTACTTCCTTTTCAGTGTACATCCAACTGGACAAGAAAATCCAGCTGCTTTGAAGGCGGAAGTAGAGGCTCTGATCTTTGAGAATTCTTTAGAGGATGATGCTGTCATTTACACGGATGGGTCGGTCGTTCGAGGAGTGAGAAGTTCATGGCCCTTTATGGCTCAGGCCAGAGGGACAATTGTGAAGGAAGAGTCTGGCGCTTTTGATTTGACCACAAGCAGCCTGACTATGGAAGTCATGGCAGTAAGTAAAGCAATAACATGACTCGAAACACAGACATTCAATCTGACATGTGTCCTTAGTGACTCAATGAGTATGCTCAAGAAGATAGAGATGGGATGGATCCGAAGAGAGTGGTTGCCGTCTATGCAGCTGTCTAGGCTGGCACAGATTAGTTTTATTTTCGTGCCAGGGCGTGCGGGTGAACAAGGAAATGAGCAGGCTGACAGGCTTGCAGGTAGGGCTACTGTGGAAGGCGGACAAGCCATGAACCAGGCAGACTTTCTGAATGCTCTACGAGAAGTAATTTGTTTACGAGAACCAAGCGATGACTGTGAATCTATTAGGAGCATTCATTTGAAATCCATTTGTGCTGCACCACGTTCTTGTGTACGTTGAACATGATCATGTCATAGTCATGTGATAAGTACTGACCAATGAATAAAAGAGCATGTGCTTATCGTCCCATGATGCATAGGTTCTGTTTCTGACCGTTGAGAAAATGGCCGGGTTGATCCAAAATCCGTCCAAAGAAGTTCAAAGAGCTGTGGTTCAGTTTCTTTCATTTGAAGGATATTGACCAGTGGACATTCATTGAAGAATGCAGGCAGCGTACGGTAACAAATGTGTGTCAAAGAAAACAGTGACAGACTGGGCACGACTGTTTCGGAAAGGGCATCAGTTCACTACAGATCTTCGACGGCCGGGTCAAGCACATATTGTTGCAACAGAAAAACCATCACCAAAATTGATGCAGAAGTACAGATGAACCATTGTCGAAGCATACGTTCGCTAGCGAAAGAATTTGATGTGTCAATTGGGACAATTCAAAAGGTTGTTCATAAGAAACTGCAATATTGGAAGATGTGTTCACAGTGGGTACCATGGATATTGACCGACCACCAAAAAGAGGAACGCATGGGGTGGTGTTTGAACCACTTGCTGCGTTACAGAGTGGAGGGTGATGCATTTCTCTTCCGCATAGTGGCAGGCGATGAATCATGGCGTCACCACTTTAAGCCGAGCAGCAAAAGAGAGAGCATGCAATGGAAGCATGCTGGATCACCAAAAGCCAAAAAATTCACGACAGGTTTCCGCTGGTAAGGTTATGTTGAGAGCATTTTTTTACCATGAAGGGCTATTGTTGGTGTCAACATCAACTCTACCCACTACTTGCAAACACTAGACAAGTTGCAAAAAGCCATCAAGAATAAATTACTCGGAAGCTTTCTCGTGGTGTGATTTTTGTTGCACGATAATGCTTGTCCTCATGTTGCAAAGATTGTGCAGGAAGCATTAGCTTGGAAGAAGTGGGAAATTCTGCAACATCCAACCTATAGTCCTGATTTGTCACCATGTGATTTTTATTTGTTCGGCCCTCTAAAATAGCTCTCAAAGGGCAACGATTTCACACAGATGCAGACATAATGAACGCAGTAAACACTTGGTTCAGTGAGCAACCACAATATTTTTTTTGCGGACAGCATTCGCCGCCTACCTAAGCAATAGGTTGCTTGCCTGAATGCCTACGGCGATTTTTTCTGACCAATCCATGGTGCATAATCCATTCAAAATGAATGCTTTGTTTAATTCTACCACATCTGTTAATGTTTCTTTCATGCTTTTGTAATAATGCCATTGGAACGGGTTTCAAATGAACGACCCTTATACAACCGTGGTCAGGCTGCAAAAACAGCAAGTTAAAAGAGGTGTGGCCAAACAAGAACACTACGTAGGAAGCCAAAGAAGATTAATAAACCAACACAGAACTGGTGTCATGAGCCGCTGCAAGCTGCAGGATTTGCTGAGGAGGGGATCCGAGCACTTATGGACTGAATGGTTCGATGTGAAATGAGGATGATCTGTCGACTAACTAACTAACTATCCCATATCTTCTGGAAAATGGTTGTCATGATTTGTTTCTGATTTTGGTCCTCCTTATTTCAAGAGCCTAGTTGATGTTGTCTATGCCTAGTGACTTTCATTCTTTAATCGTGCATATAGCTTCCATCTCTTTTTTGTGATACAATTGCATTTCCAAGTTCTCTGTTTTCATTTGTGATATTTATTATCCTTTAGTCATGGTAGAGTTTACAATTGAAGAATACTTTACAATACTCTGTCTACCTTTTCATCAAAGATGACTTTTCAGTGTGCGAAGACCCATTTTTATCTTCTATGAGTGTTATCATGGGCTGTTGTGGTTGTGATAATTTTCATAAGGTATCAATGGCTGCCTTGCTATTACCTTTTGATAACCTTCAGTAATGATCTCACACAAGTCATATAACTATTTTTCTCTGGCCTATTTCAGATACTTTTATTCATATTACTATTATTATTGCCATGATGCTTCATGATTCTCTTTCTTAATCATAAATCCAGATTGCCATGTTTTTACCCTTAATTTGTTTATTTTCCTTCTTTTGCCAAGTATTTCCACTTCAGATTCCAGGAAGATGTATTTCATGTACTCTGTGATGGAGTTAACATTTTCTTCAAGAAGGCCAAGAGTTGCAGATGTTCCTCTGACTCTTGCATAAAAAATGTCCGCTATTCCTGCATCTTTTAGTTTATTTGAATTATATGTTACCTGGGGACATTTGTTTTGATTATAATTATTTTTCAGTTAAAGCAGAAGCTTAATATTAGCATGAGTGAACATCCTAGCATTGGCTTTATTGTTACTGGACTTCAGTCTTCTAGGCACAAGATTAAAGTCAATTTGACCATTTATCCCAGTTATCTGGGCATGCCAGTTATTCTTTTAGATAATTTATGTGGCAATAATGCATTTGCATTTTTCACCCCATTTGCTACTTAACACTCTCATGGGGCAGTGAGAGGATGTTCATTATTAATCAGGGTCTCGACCAATACACGCAAATTAACATACATAATTTAATGGTTTTATATTATTATTATGATTTTATAAAGAATATTTAAAATACTCTGCCTGGGGTAGGAGTCTGTCCTACTATTAGGCGCATATGCCAGGTGGCATTAAAATGCATTAAAAATGAGAATTGTCAAATATTATGTACATTCAACACTACTGTATGGTGCAGAAGCCTGGACATTGAACAAGCAACTAGAAAGTCGAATAGAGTCTCTGGAGATGTGGATATAGAGAAGAATATGTCATATTTCATGGAAACAAAAACAATCAAATACAGAGGTTCTAGAAATACTGGGAATGAAAAGAGAATTGATGAAAAAAAATAAAAAAGAGGCAAGTGAAATATTTTGGTCACGTTAAAAGCCATAAAAATCTTATAAAAACCCTACTGTAAGGCAAGGTTGAAGGTAAGCAAGAAAGAGGTAGACAACAGTATAAGTGGGAAGATAACATCAAGAGATGAACAAACATCAATCTGACAGAATGTACAGTCAAGGCAAGAAACTGACAGTGTTGGAGATCCATTGCAGCCAACCTTCATTGTAGAGACAGCACATGATTGTTTGAATCAGGTGACGGATAGTGGAGTGGCTTCTAGATATTTTGTCTAGAGGTTAGCTGTGAATATTTCGAATAAGCAGCCATGGACCAACACAGGCGGTGGTCACTGAGAGGAGGTTAGTTAGTTGGTGAGGCAGCTATCACTATAAAATACCTACATGGCCATTGACAGGCACAAGGCACCATATATAACCTCTTCCCCCTGCTGCCTTGCAGGATCTGTCTTAAACAAAGGCTAGTGGAGTCAACCACACGCAAACTGGCAGAAGGCAAGGGGAAACCACCGCTGTATTTTCCAAAGACAATCATGTCTCTAAACAAACTTTATAAAGAATATTTTGAGGAAATCTAAGTCGCAAAGACAACTTATCACAAACTTCAGAAAAAAGCAGTCATCAGTTTTTGGCTATGTTATGAGAAGACAAAAGCTGGAACATGTTGTGATTTGTGGAAAGAGAGATAAGAGGATGACAGTATGCGAAAATTCTTGACAGTCTTGTGTCATGGAAGGGAGTCAACACATGAATTGATCTGTGCAATTGGAGATTGCAATTTGTGGAGAAACATGATCGACCACGCCAGCTGGCAAGGCACTGAATGATGATGATGATTTAAAATAAAAATTTATAAATTAAAATATTTCATCATAATTATCTTCCACTTTTGCCGTCATGCGTAACGGGGAGGAATAATTGTCATTTACGTGTAATTTTACAATGCCTTTGATGTTGTTTATCCATTTTCTTTAATGTAGGGCCAGTGCTAGTAGTTAATGGTGTTGCATTCTAACAGTAATACTGTTTATTGCCACTGTTTTTTTTACATGTATACTAAAACAAACAGTCTGCTTTTCAAATATTTAAAAATAATTGTATAGATGAAACTTTTCTAGTCAGTTTCTGTAAAAGGTTTACAATCTGTTTACAAGATGTTCAGGTTGTGTAAAATATGTGTGATCTTGTGCCTTGTTGATTCTTGAATTGGATAAATGAAAAAGGATGAATCATTATGTGTGTCATGGTATTATCCTAGTTGTATTACTCAGGTCAGTAAAAATCATAACTATGAGTACGATCTTGAGTGTTTTGTTGCTACTAACAAGAACTTACTATTACTTCTGCCTCTCCTGTTAGGCCATCTACATATTTTCCTTTCTCCACACTTATCTGGTTTCTAACCTCTTAATCACAACTGTGTATTTCCATGGGCCCTGACTTCAGTAGTTCTGATCTTGCTATTTTTTAAATTTGTTTTTTTTATTTTTTCCTCTCTTCTATTTTTAAAAATAGTTTCTGACATTTTCCATGCTGTATGTTCTCACTGCCATTTTTCAAAGGATTTCTATGCTTGATTTGTTCTAAATGCCTTTAACCCGCTACCTGCAGTCTTCTGTACTCACGTCACCTACTAACTGTTCTAGGATCTGGTCATTTAAATGGGTCATGTTTGGAGCAAAGCTCTTCTTGACAGAGTATAGTCTGGACACTATTAAAAGCTGTTAATTGCTGCGAGAAAAAGAGTGTTAAATTGCTATATAAAACTGATACTTTAATGTGCATGTGAAACAATGACAATAAGTAGACAAGCTGAGAAACATCTGATGATGGTGGAAATGTTTTTTCTGAGAAAAATGCAAAGAATATCATGAATTGACAAAAAACTGAAGAAGAAAATGCATGGAACATTTGACACAGCTGCCACGGTGGAATAATGATGTTGAAGAGGTGTTGATAAACACAAGATGAGCTGTCAGAGGAAAGCTAGGAATGTGCTAGGACTCACAGCTCAAACATGTAACATTTCTGATACAGGTTATGAATGAGAAGGTGACGCACTTTAAGAATTCGGCAATTCTGGTCAAGAAAACCAAGTCAGATCAATTTTGCTTTAAGTAAGTTGTCCTGTGAAAAATAGCCCTCTGTGTTCTGGTGACTTCTGCAGTGCATGAACTGAACTTGTATACGCAGTCTTCTTCTTTCGCCCATTACCCCCATTGAGCCATGGGTTCTCAACCAACTCACTCCAAGCCATTCTGTCCTTATCTGTCCCGTGTCAGCTGTGTCAATACCCACCCAATATTATTCCTTTATGTCTCTAACTCTCTTCTCCATGTGTTTTAAGTTCTTCCTGTGTTTCTTTTCCAACAACCTTCTCACTGTAAACTCTATACAATGCCAGCGTCTTTTCATTGTCTCTTCATTCACTGGCATTTGTTTAGATTTCTCCATGAGCTCTACATTAGTAATTCTGTCATACCATTGTATTCCCACTATTCGTGCAGACACCAATTTAGGAATGTTTCTAGTTTATTGGTCATTGTTCTATTGCTTCTCCATGTTTCTGATCCATTCAGTGGTACTGATTTAACATTTCAATTGAATAGCTAAAGTTTGGTGCTAAGTTCAATTTCTGTTGACTTCCACACATTTCCTAGCGCTATTATAGCACCTCTTGCCTTTTGTATTCTTATTTTGATATCTGTATCCATTCCCTCGTCTTTACATTGCTGCCTAATCAGGTATATGATTCCAGCACAATGCAGTTGCATCCCAGATTTTCAAAGCACAGATTAAATGTATGTAACAGAAGACATGCGAGGGAAAAGCCATTCTTATGCCTTATGAAGAGCCGACAGATGAGGCTGCAGGATGAACACCGTGTTACAGCGGAGGACATTTGGACAACACTCAAGAGATCCAGCAACACTGCCTCAGGCCCTGAGAGTACCCTTTGTGATGGTATTAATAATGTATCAGAGGATACTTACACTATCTTTATACTCAAAACAGGGTACAGCAACACTACAGAACAAGCACCTCAAACTGTTCAACACGTACTCCATTCTACCAAATACAGCTCAGGTGTGTCTATTATATGGGTGGGTGAATCAACCACAGATGTCAAACTACAGAAGCCTGCAAGAAACAAAATTGCAGATATGTACGGATTGAGTTAGAGTCGTGGCTAAAAGGTGACGGTGTCTGCCTTAGACTCAGAAGGGAGGGGTTTGATCTCAGCAGGGGCTAGGAATTGTTCCTAAAATGTGCACTTTGAAGGCACCATGGCGACTGGAAATAGCAAAACATAGGCCCTAAAGTTGCCACTCTGGCAACGTTGTTAGGAAAGTAAACCTACCCACTAGCCACTTCCTACACTCCCGACCCAGTGTGATTATGACCTTGCACAGGTCTGACACTTCTTCTGGCATTCTGACTTTTCCCTCTTCTCTCCCAGTGTTTTCGAGCAAACTCACTTATCTGATTGTGTCCTCTGCCTGAACCATCCATGATTTTCCTCTTATCAACCTTTGGCTCATATGTGTGTCCAGAGCTTCATGTAGGAGATGCTCCTTGCCTGTGGCCACTCGGAGATATGACTTAGCCTGCTGCACCTTGAGTCTGTCTGCAATCATTTGACAAAGCCAAGATGTATCTTATGCACGCTATCTGCGTGTCCCTTGTGTATCTCAGCATCACCCATGTATTTTCATTCTATATGCACTCTAGCTTCACTATCTGACTCTTTGACGCTATGAGAGGTCCCAATCCATAATCACTCAGAGAATCAGATGTTGATAGAGCATGAAAAACATTCTATGATCCATGCCCATTGCTGTCATAGTCTTTAGTGCAAGTCCCTTCTTAGATCTCACAACAACTCCTTTCATGTGATTCTCGAAGGACAAGCTGCCAAATAGCAAGTGCGACATAATGACGTAAATGGAAAAGACCAGAGAATCCCAAAGCCAAAACGCAAATGTATCGAGGCGTTTGACGTAGTAACACAAGAACGTCATAGGGAACTGTCAACAACAACCAAAACAGACAGACTTGGGAGCAAGGCGGCAGTTCATATGATTTGGAGAAAAACTGGTCGGCTAAATATTGGATTGATATCGTATTAGTGACAGAATTAATACTTGGAAATGGATGAGACAATCAGTGAGGACAATGTTCATCGAAGCCACTAATAAACACACAGGCGAACGCAGATAGACAGAAGGACTCCGAAGGGACGATCAATGACATTGTTAATAATAATATTCGAGCGGAGATGGGTTGCGACATATCATTAGTCTTATTTATAATAGTAATACTGCCCGACCTTGTTATAATTAATAGGCACAGTATGTTGTTATTTGTTATTATTAATATTATGATTGCGACAAGCCTGTGCGCTGCGAAATTAAAAGGCGTCGTAACTGATAAAGTTCTTCGGAGTAGACTCAGTCATTCAGTTTGAGTTCGTGTTGGCTTCTGAACCTGCATTTCACGATTTTTATTTACGAGCTGTGTTTGGTTATCAAGTTACGTTATTTGAATTATTATGATAGACCCCTGGATGTCGTTTGACACAAGCTTCTATTGAAAGTAATTCCCAGGTACTGTAGACTACTTTCTCTGTTAATATTTCTGCCATTTATTGTGAAATCTGGGAAGTCAGCTTTAACAATCCTATTGTCCAGAGAGCACCATAACACAGATGCCTTATCTGGGTTGATAACATCACCAATCTCTGTGCACCAGTTGATTACTTTGAATATGTCCTCTGTAACTCTTGCGCAATTTGTTCTGTACTGAGGTCTAAAATTCTGGGAATTTGCGTTTCATGATGTTCTAGACATCTGTAAAGAAATACCACAATGATACATCCAACAAAATGGAAGATTTCTGAAGTTAATCAGCACAGTTAACTTGGAACAGTTATAACATGTGATGGAAAGTGCCTTGTAGAAATATAAGAACGAGAATCCCTATGGCAAAGGTAGCCAGTATCTCCTGTAACGCTTGCTCAGTTTGCATTCTGTCTCTTCCCTGCTTATTTGCAAAGACATCATATGCATATGTCATGATTATTCCAATTTCTGGTGCTTCAATGCTTGCAATCTTGCTTGTGTAAACACTGAATAGCACAGGTGAAATTGCACATCCCTTGTGGTAATACTGGGGTAATAATGCACACCTCCGAGGTCCCAGAACCGATGTGGAGAGGAAACCTACAACAGTGCAGAGAAGCTGCTATCCAGGCACTAACACCCTTCTCAAGAGTGCATTAAGAGATCATTTCTGACTCCGTTATATGCGTCCTTAAGATCCAGAGCTGCTGCCATTGTTTCCTGTCAAATCTGGAACCCCTGATAAACAAAAGTAAATATTGCTGCACTAAATGGTAGGTGCAACAATTGATACACGACAATTCTCGCGCAAGTGATGTAATTATCTACACGGATATAGCATCCATGTAGATGGATATGATGCAAATTGAGCGTTACGGGAGACAATGGCTATCTTTGCCAGTGGGATTCTTGTTCTTATCTCTACAAGTCACTTTCCATCAGATGTTATGACTGTTCCAAGTTAACAAAGAGACTAAAGAAGACCCTGGAAGTTTATAGAGAAGGTTAAGGGACAGTCTATGGTGCAGGAGAGCCTGGCATATAATACCACAACATCTAATCTGAGAGTGGAGGCAGTCACCGCGACGTTCTACTGGCTGGAGGATAAACAGCACACACGTGTCGTGATTGTAACAGACTCACAGAGAATGCTGGGCAGGGTGAAGAGGTTACACTTCCTGCAGAGTCGCATGCGTCAATTTAAACATTCTAAGACAAGATCCAATGAATATTCCCCCAGGGCATTCTTGTGTGTTGGAAAATGAGTAGGCGGACAAATTGGCTGGATCTGCACCACTGGGTGGGGTAGTGGTGCTTGATATGCAGATTAGAGCCTTTTGAGATCATGTGTATAGTGTGGAAGAACAGATACAACATCATTGTCTGGAGATAGTTTAGTTTAGTCGTTGGATCAACATCATGGCACACGGGTTTAACCCCATAAGTGCTCCCTTTTCCTCCTAACTCAAACCTGAGTCTGGAGAAACTCAGCTCAATGCACGAACTCCGTAGCAGCGGCGAGGATCCTAAAATACTTTGGGTAGATTTTTAACTCGAAATTTTGCCCGGCCAGCGCCGTTAGGCTACTCTTTTTCGATTTCCAACTGCCAAGGGATTTTTTACGTGCGTAACAATACACACGGGTGTCCGATCTCACTACCCAGAGCCCCGGGGAAATTACTGGAAGTCCACGTGGATTTTTTAAATAAATCCCGGTCCTCACCGGGGCCTGAACCCGGGACCTCCAGCACTCGAGGCGGACACCATACCTCGAGACCACTCAGCCCCCTTGATGGTATGACACGGAATGACCAGGGGATGTAGTCTACACTCATTTCTCTGAAGAAACGCCAGACAACACATAATCCGATTGCAACTGGTACCATTAGTATTGGGACATTTTACTCGTTGTTGAAGATGAGGATGAAGAGCGTATGGGAATGTCCCGAGTGATGTGATGTCGGTTCTTCACTCAACTAAACTGAACTCATCTCAACCTACCCACTGGTAGACGAGTTTCCCAGCCATGTTGATTAGAATAAAGATTAGCAGAACATTTGCGTATATCAAGATAAATGCCAGCAAGGAGCATTAATAATAGCATGAAGCGCTCAACAGAAGACACGGGAACAACTAAAGAGGGGCATATCATAGCTAGGTTGGTCGAGCTGAAAATAAAGTAAAGGGCTCCTTTTTATTTCATTAGGCTTTTCAGTGTGTGGTGCTAGTCCAGTTTTGTTTAACCAATTGTCACTCTGTGGGTGATGTAATCAAAAGACGTCGGTAGCCTTTACTTCCCTGGATAATTGCTTGTAGCTATTTTAAACATTAAGCCGAATCAACCTGGAAGCTCACGTAATTTTTTTTTACATCCGCTTTTCGATAGGGATTCGAATAAATGACCACCCAGCTTGCTGGCAAGAGTGAGTGAGTGGCACCTTGCAGTCTTGACAGACCAAAGTATGTGAGTTGGAATGTGGCCAATATTCCATCACAATGCTTGGGCAGAGCTTCAGAGAATCATGTGGTGCCCAAACGAACATGTTCCCTCTCTCGGCCTAGTCTTGTGTTTTCCAGAGGAATGGGTAACCAATACGTCTGGCACAAGGTAGGCTGCAGACGCTGGCGGCTCAGCGTCAAATCTCCGAGACCTCGCCTCCTGCTGGCAAGAGTATAAACCACTCATATAGTAGAATTTTACAGGAAGCAGCAGTGCTTTCACTACAACCACAAGTGTTGGCTTTAACAACAGCAACCCGTTGGCTTGCGTAGCAAAACTACACCCATACTAAACGTGTATACTACGTGATTCATTGGGCATTATCTAGAACACATGTGTCAAACTCAAGGCCCGCGGGCCACATCCGGCCGCCGTACAATCATATCAGGCCCGAGAGGTCTCAACCGACGTACAAATATATTCGGCCCAAGGAGAATTTTAGGCAAAAATATATTTTTTATGGTCACAATATAAAGTGCAAATCAAATTCAATAATTAGCAGCCTTCCGAATGATAGGCTACCTGAAGGCGTTCTCGCTTTGATCAGAATAAGCGAAAATAAAAGTTGTGTAGTGAGTTAGTGTTCGTCGTTATACTTATAGTTACTTATAGTTACCTAGCAACGTTCAGATGCTCATTTTGACTGGCGCATAAAAAATGAAAGTAGTGTAATGCCCGGATATCACATCACCTTTTCAGCTAACCTGATATCAATCAAGCGTCTGTCAGTAGACGCACAATCTTTTAAAATCAAAGCTAGCCTTTAAAATGGCCAACAGAAAAGTTGATTATGAAAACAGAGCCTTTCAAAACCGCTGGGAGGCTGAATATATGTTTACTGATATTGGCGGTAAACCTGTGTGTCTAATTTGTGGAGATAATGTGGCTGTGATCAAAGAATATAATCTGAGACGGCACTACGAGACTAAACATCAAGACAAGTTAAACAGCCTGAATGCAGAGCAAAAGCTACATAATGTAGAAGAAGTGAAGAGGCATCTAACATCCCAGTAGATGTTCTTCACCAAAGCAAAATCACAAACTGAGGCTGCAGTCAAAGCAAGTTTTATTGTGTTAAAGGATATCGCAAAATCAGGCCGACCATTTACAGAAGAAGAGTTTCTGAAGCGCTGCATGATGAAAGTGTGTGACGTCTTGTGTTCAGACAAAAAGCAGATGTTTGCAAAGGTAAGTCTTAGCATAAATACGTTTGTTCATCGGGTTTGTGAGATGGCTACTAATATGAAAACACAGCTGATCGAAACAAAGACTTCGTTGCATTCTCCCTTGCTGTCGATGATAGTAATGACACGACTGACACTGCACACTCCATCTTCATCCATGGAGTGGACTCCAGTTTGAATGTTTACAGAAGAAATATTGGACATGAAATCCACGCATGTGACAACGACAGGAAAAGACATTTTTGACAACGTATGTCAAAGTTTTAACCCCCGGTTCAGACAGCGTCACAACAGAAATGATTAATGCTTTAGAAGAATATGGAATAGATAAAGTTACCAGTCTGCTTAATACAATATATGTGTCAAAGTGTTGGGTAACTGATATAAGTAGGACCAGGACAGAAGTAAGGACAGGACATAGATAAGGACCTGTATAAGAGAATAGAGAGAGAGAGAGACAGGACATAGATAAGGACTGTTATCAGAGAATAGATAGATAGAGACAGTAGAAGGACGTAGACCTTCAACCAGTTATAAGACAGGACACAGTTAGGACACAGACGTGTCAGAACCAGGACATAACGGGAATCTACCACCCGGATAGGACAAGGGACGTTAACCACGGGGAACTACCCGTAAACAGACTGAACGATAGTACGACTGTAGGGTAACGAGTTCGAGACTCTAGACTACGTGACAAGTGACCAGCACGCAGTGCTGCTGACCGCACGGGGAATTGAGGGGCAAAGAGTAGCGAGACCTGTAAACTCAGGGACTGGACTTGCCTGTTGGAGCGTTCAGATGTGTGATTTTCCCTAGCGACTGTGTAGATTAGGAAGGACATAGTTAGACATAGCGAGTGAATGTATTTGAGTTGTGAGAGCGATTGATGCGAGTGATATATGTATCTGTGAAGGCATTAGCACCGGATAGAAAACTGTATGAAAGAATTACTAAAAATTAAATATTATTATGGATACCATTTGAACACTCGTGTTTGTGATCGTAAGGTACGAATAAAGTGACCAGCATGCCTGTGTGAATTCAGGTTCTTGACAGGCGGCCAAGAGTGGTGTCAGAAGTTCTTATGAACCCATGACAAGAATGCAAGAATAGTATCAAAGTAACGAAAGTTGAAACATAGAAAGAATGATTTATGAACCGATGACCAGAGTGATTGTTTAACAACAGAAAGAGTGGTCGATTGAACGGTTCACTAGTGTAACAGCAAGAGTAATATGCAAACGTATGATCAAGTTCAATAGTGATGTCAGCAAGTGTTTGAAACTATGAGCAAAAATGTTTTTTCAGCGACACCAAGAGTGTGATTGGTTGTAATCAGTAACGAGTAGATTACAAGAGTAGTAATATTACGGGAGAACTTGCGACTGATACGGAAAGATTGAAAAACAAAGAGTGCTCACGATAGAAAGAGTGGCATGTGAGAAGGAGTGAACATTTGTGAAATATAATAATTACAAAGACAATAAGATTGATATGTTCCACAGGAATGTTCCAGGTGATGCCTCAAGCAAGTGAAGACAAGACGACATTGACATAACGACAGACAGAAATAATTACAGTAACTTCGCATTTCAGATTTCGTTTTGTAGAGACAGAGATATTGTTGAGTGTGATTAATATCAACATACATGTTTGCAAATATTTGTGTGCTAATTGTTGCTGCTCTATATAACAGAATGTAGAGAAGAAACTGAAAGAAGAGCGTGACAAACTAAGAAAGAGAAGTCAACAACTCCTGGTAGACCAGATAAAGCTGAAAGTATTCAGATAAGTACCCAAATTGTTTTGACAAATGCTCTAAAAGAGCATCTTCATTTTGAATTCTGTAATTAATTAAGATTATTATAGAAATTGTATTTTTGGAGTTTTGAGTGTGTGAAGGTGTAAACTAACTAACAACAATGTCAACATTGAAAGAGTGTATAGAAGCAGGTAAAGACCTGGGATATAGTGGTGATAAATTAGAACAATGGGCAGAGAAAAAGTACAGAGAATACGCAGATAAGAAAGCGGCAAGTGAAAGAGAGGAACGAGCACACGAACGACAACATCAAAAAGACTTAGCAAAACTAGCTGAAACAACCAAATTACAACAGCTAGAAATGGCTCAAGCGAGCAAATTAAAAAAAGTAGAGCTGGCTGAAGCTACGAAGCTGAAAAAAAAATAGCAGATGCCGCCAGACTGAAGGAATTGGCAGAAACTACTAAATTAAAAGAATTAGAATTAAGAGAAAAACAACTGGAGATTGAGTCACAAACCCAGTAGAAAATGAAGGAGTTAGAAATAGAATCTCACGTACAGATAGCAACAACTAAACTAAAGAGTAAGAAGAAGAGAATAAGTTTAGCAAGTACCAAGGGCTAGTCACATTCTTTTGTCAAGGAGACTCATTTCTGCCTGGACTGAGAATGTGGAATTCCAGCTAAAATTCCAGGAAATTCCACGGGAACATTGGGCCATGATCTAGATGAAAAACCTCTCTGGGGAGCCTTTGAAAGTGATAGAATCTATCCCCCAAGAGCTGAGAAATGATTATGACTACATCCGTCAACGCATTATGCAACTTTTTTGCTAGATGCCCCAGGTTACCAAATTCAGTATTCTAAATTAAAACCTAAACCTAATGAAACGTTCATTGATTATGTCTCTAACGTACAGAGTTTATACAGTAAGTGCCTGAATGCTGCAAAGGTAAATAAGAGTTTTGAAAAGCTGAGGGACCTAATGATAATGGACAAGATTATCTCGACTGTCCCAACTCCCTTTGTCAAGTTTTTACAGCAAGCTGATGTAGAATCTTTAGAACAGCTAGAGAAACGGGGATCAGCATATTTTTCTTCAAACAGAGATATATTTAAATCAACAGTAGAAGATAGTGAAATAGTGGCTTTCGCCAAAAGCAAACCTCAAAAACCATTTAGGATGAAAGATAAACAGAAAACCCACCGCAATGTCCGTATTGCAATTTTTTTTTTCATGATAGTTATTCTATGTGTGACAAAAACCCAGCATATCCATCTCACTTAGAGATGATGATAAAAAAAGCAAGAAAGCAAAAGAAACACGTACAGACGTGCTGTTAAATGCTTCTTTTGTCGGGCATTTGGACACTATAGTAGCAGATGTGTTGGACGTCAGAAATTGAGAGCCAGTAATGCTGTACTTGTTGATACTTCTTCTGAGAGTGGAAGTGATGATGAATGTGAGAGTGAAGAAAGGTTACCATACGGAGAGAATGTTGTAGCGGCAATTGATGTGCTAAATTTCGATCAATGTATAACATGTCACCAGTTTAATGAAAACGGAGTGCTGAATTGCGGGCACACAGTACCGTGTTTTACTGAAAACGCGAACGCAGCCATTGCCTCCAGAGGCAAACTAGTATTTCATGACGGAATGGTGAATGATAAGCCTTGCCAATGTTTGATCGATAGCGGGAGTACCTTGATCGGTCTGAGGAAGGAATTGGCTAAGCCAGAAGACTATACAGGCGGGTTTGTAAAGTGCCGAACTTTTTCAGGCAATATAGAAAAATACCCGCTAGCGAAAGCTCGTATAGACACTCCTTTCCTATCAGGCACATTTACGTGCGACATCTTGCATAACCCGTGTACGGATCTTATTATAGGGTGCCTACCACAACTGAAGAACTGCACCGCTAAAGAAATAAAAGCCTGGAGAGAAACCTTGTCATATCAGGCTAATGTGGTAACTAGGTCAGAAACGCAAAAACAACAAGATGACCTGCAGAAAGAGATGCTACACTTAATATCACCTAGTGGTAAAATAAATAACACCACCAAACAAAATTTCATAGAGGCGCAAAGCGCCGATCCAACCATCTCACCTTATTTTAAATTTGTAGGTGAACAACCAAAAGTGACCAAAAACGCGTCATGGTATTTTAAATTACATAATGGTATTCTTACTAGAGTATACAAGAGAGATAACCATGAAATCCAACAAACTGTACTACCTGTCAAACATCGACAAACAGTTGTACGAATCGCACACGATTCGCCGTTTGTTGATCATTTAGGCCCTAAGGAAACAACAGCCAGAGTTTTAGCTAAGTTCTACTGGCCAAAATTGTGTAAAGACATAAAATATTTTTGTCATTCATGTACCATTTGTCAGCAGTTGGTAAGAAAGGATAAACATTTTGCATGAGAGGTCCAACAAACAACACTGGCCTCTAGACCTTGTGAATGTATAGTGGTAGACCAAGAATATCAGACAGGAGACAAACACAGTGCAACCACACCAGCCAATCAGACGAGGACGAATACAATACAACCATACCAATCAATCAGACAGAAGACGAACACAATGCAACAACACCAGTCAATCAGACAGAAGACGAACACATTACAACCACACCAGTCAATCAGACAGAAAACGTACTCAGTGCAACCACAATAGTCAATCAGACAGAGGACGATGACATGGAACTACCAGTACTGACAGTAGACTCTACTACGACAAGGGATAGCATACATATAGAACCGAAACTGACAGACAAACAGAATCTGAGACACGTCTTCGAACGAATTAAGTTGTTTGGACTTACAGTCAAACCCACCAAATTTGAGTTGGGATTGGAGGAAATAGACTTTCTGGGCCATACAATTGCAAAAGGCCAATTAAAAACTGATAACAAAATTGTGACTAAGATTTTAAACCTCACTATGCCAACCACAAAAAAGCGAGAAATTTACTTGGTCTAGTGAATTATTACAGCAAGTTCATTCCCAATTTGGCAGAAATCACCAGTGTTTTTTCAAACTTATTAAAGGCAAATGTAAAAATTGATGTAAAAGATGCTATTTTATTGAAAACCATGTCAAAACTTAAGCATCTTTTTAGCAATGTCCCAATCCTTCGGTTGCCTAATCCGTGTTTAAAATATTTTCTTAGGATTGACGCCAGCGCAGTATCAATAAGTGGCGTATTGGGTCAACTGTATGACGACATTTTCCATCCAGTAATGTACATAAGTCGGAAGATTACACCAACTGAGGCAAGGTATGACGTCTCTCATTTGGAGGCTGTAGCTATAATTTACTATGTCCGGAAACTACATAGATTTCTTGCAGGGACACACTTTGTGATCGAAACAGACAACTCTCCGCTCACAGTCATTGAGACAGGAGTCCACAAAAATAACAGGATCTATAGATTGTCTCTTATACTCCAAAACGATTCGTTTACGGTCAAACATATTAAAGGCAGAAGTAACACACTTGCCGACATGCTATCCAGACCTTCGGACTTTGAGGTAGCCGATGTACAGCAGACGTATGACGCAACACCAGCCTCGTCATTGACACCTTCAGCAAAGTAGTGTCATACAGATGTGTCACGTTGAAAAAGACTATGTACATTGTGATTCTGTAAGACTTTGTATATAGATCAGTAACTATCAGCGTCGACACGATTACATGAAGTCGACAGAGGCGAATAGAACTGTAAATACACGTGATGATGACCATAGAACTGAATATCGAACACTGTAAATACAATACGTGTAGAGTATCGAGATATTCATGGAGGAATAAAACGCGACATCATCACCTCACCAGGAGCAACTTAGCTTAGTTAATTTAATATGTTGATGTACTATTGTATGCATGTATAAGTATTTATGTAGTATGAATATATAATCCATATATGATATGTGATAGAATTTTTAATGAAGTTTCACGGTATAATACATCTTCTTTTGTTTAGTTTACGAGAATATAACAACTTCTCTTTTCATTAGATTAGTAACACTAACTCTCCCACTCCCGTTTAGACACAGGGATAGTTATATTAAACACCATAACATCATGTTAACCACATCTTAAAGTTCTCATAAGAAACCATCATCCCATCATTAAATAGAATCCAATTACAACCAGTTAGTTTAATTAGAATAGAGATTAGTTTAAAATTAAAACTTATGTAGAAAGCATTACTATCATTAGTTATAGGTTAGATTAAGGGAACAAACACATTTCACCTCATTTTGTTTATTTCTTAGATTATCTTCCCTTAGTTAGTAGATTTCAGCACACCAAATTAGAGTAGATCATTCATTTAGAGTAGATAGTATACTAAAGATTGCCGTGGGCAATCAATTGATCTTGTAAATAATGTAAAAACAGTACTGATATACAGTACGACAATTAGGCTCTACGCTTGTTTAGAGTGAGCCAATATTCGTTATTTTACTATGTTATTTGATTTTAATGACATAAGATTTTTCTAAAACCTTGATGTGTGAATGAGCGAACGAAAGACGAGAATAAGGACGGAATGAATGAATTAAATATCTATGCATAACAATGGTGCAATTATTTTTGCCGCACCAATGAGTTTTTATAATTTGTCTTCGTCTTCTAGGTAACACATGTGCTTGTGCAAATTTTATGTGTGTAGTTGCCATAATTCCATTAAAGCAATAGGAATATTTTCTAGCGACTCAGATCGGCAGAGCAGTCAGGAATTAGGCATACGCATTCGTTCGTGACTGTAGAAACCAACCTGCGACGCTTGAAAATGTCAATTTACATAAATTATAGACATACACCTATGTTTGTGATTTAAACATACACTAAATATAAATAAACACGCAAACAACCATATATACTTACAGATAAAAATGCAGACAGCAGTATACGGAAGGGGGGGGGGGCATGAACAGGGGACATAATACAATTACTAAACTTTGATAACACATTGAAAGATTTAGCCACAAACGGAAGTTAGAATGGTGAACATCAGCACACACACAACATGTAATAGAGCTGGAGAAACATTACATGGGAGCATGAATGTATATTCATGTATTGTACCCGTAACAGGGGCAATCTGTGCGGGATGTCGGTCAATCGACATTTTGAAAAGCAGGTCTTGTAGACATTGAGCTTTGGTTCGTTACAGCTCCCATATATGTAATGTGAATGAGTGTTGACTCTGGCCAACAATACAGTTGTGCAGCACTGATTAATAAGCCAGTGGATAAGTACGACAGTGTGACATCAGACGGTGATAAGTTAGTAATTATACCCAGGGCATGAGTAGTTAACCCTAAACCAGCACTTTGAACAAATTAGACCCGACTAATTTTTTTAGATGTTACAACACATTGCGTCACACCTATCAAACTAAAATTTGGTGACGCAATACAGAGGGGGAGGAGAGCGTGTCAAAGTGCTGGGTAACTGATATAAGTAGGACCAGGACAGAAGTAAGGACAGGACATAGATAAGGACCTGTATAAGAGAATAGAGAGAGAGAGAGACAGGACATAGATAAGGACTGTTATCAGAGAATAGATAGATAGAGACAGTAGAAGGACGTAGACCTTCAACCAGTTATAAGACAGGACACAGTTAGGACACAGACGTGTCAGAACCAGGACATAACGGGAATCTACCACCCGGATAGGACAAGGGACGTTAACCACGGGGAACTACCCGTAAACAGACTGAACGATAGTACGACTGTAGGGTAACGAGTTCGAGACTCTAGACTACGTGACAAGAGACCAGCACGCAGTGCTGCTGACCGCACGGGGAATTGAGGGGCAAAGAGTAGCGAGACCTGTAAACTCAGGGACTGGACTTGCCTGTTGGAGCGTTCAGATGTGTGATTTTCCCTAGCGACTGTGTAGATTAGGAAGGACATAGTTAGACATAGCGAGTGAATGTATTTGAGTTGTGAGAGCGATTGATGCGAGTGATATATGTATCTGTGAAGGCATTAGCACCGGATAGAAAACTGTATGAAAGAATTACTAAAAATTAAATATTATTATGGATACCATTTGAACACTCGTGTTTGTGATCGTAAGGTACGAATGAAGTGGCCAGCATGCCTGTGTGAATTCAGGTTCTTGACAATATGATACTGGAAATATACCTCATGAATTATATAACTCTGTATTTATTGCAATCCCAAAGAAATCAGGAGCCTTGGAATGTGATCAACATCGAACAATTAGTATAATGAGTCACATCACAAAGATTTTGCTAAGAATTATCATGCAAAGAATTAGGAGGGAAATACAACCTGAAATAGGAGAACAATGTGGGTTTGTAGAAGGAAAGGGTACAGTAAATGCTGTGTATTTACTGAGAACCGTAATCGAACGATCTATAGAAGTAAACAAAGATCTACACCTTTGCTTTATTGACTACACAAAAGCTTTCGATAAAGTGAGACATGTCGACATGATAAGGATGCTTGAAGATCTACAAAATGATGGAAAAGACCTTAGACTTGTAAAAAAAACATATATTGGAAACAATAAGCTGCCATAAGAGTTGATAATGAAGTAGGCCAATATCAGCCTATTAAGAGAGGTGTGAGACAGGGATGTGTAATGTCTCCAGATCTGTTTTCCCTGTACAGTGAAAGTATTTTCAGAAATATTGAAGATATGGACATTGGGGGACGATGCATCAATAACATTAGATATGCAGATGATACAGTCTTGATTGCCGACAATGAACTGGATCTGCAACATTTAGTAGATGCGGTTGTTACACACCAGGGGCGTCACTAGGGGGGTGCGGGGGGTGCGGGCCGCACCGGGTGACACCATCAAGGGGTGACACCAAAATAAAAAAAATTGCAAATTTGACAAAGCAGACATAGCTCTGTCTAGTCGGGTTTCATAACCGTTCATTGTTAAATACATGAGCAGGCACAGGGTGCCACCATGCAGAGCGTCTGGTGCTTAAATGAATAAGACTCAGAGCTCAGAGCTGTTCGGAGCCTCGGAGTCGGAGTAGAATCGTGGGTCATTTGCAAACGCGCCAATTAATGACGTGTGGAGTCTCGTGGTTGCAGAAAATGACAGACGTTGTTTACAGGTTCGTTTTTTATGTAAATAATTATTTTTTCGAAATTTTATAATTTTATCAATATCACTAAAATAATATTTTAAAGTAAATTAATTAGGACAGGGGCCCTGGGGTTCTACAAGACGATGCCAAATGGTGAGAAAATACTGCGGTCATGGATGGTTTACTCGCTCGTCAGTGAGAAATTATACTGCTTTTGCTGCAGACTCTTTGCTGTTAATGTAACAGAACAAACATCAAAATTTGTCACTGGGTTTCAGCAGTGGTGGAAGCTGAGCCCAAAATTACATAATCATGAGATATCGGATGACCATCTAGGTTGCCTTGAAAAATGGAAAACATTGGCAGCAGGCCTTAAGCTGCACAAAACAATTGATGCCGACAGTGTTGCTGTAATGAATAGGGATTTAAAAAAATGGAGGGATATCTTGCACAGGTTGCTTGATATCACATTGTTTCTTGCTAAGCAAAATCTGGCATTTCGTGGCCATAAGGAAGATGCATCTTCGTTGAATAAAGGAAACTTTCTTGAGATGGTTGAGATGCTTTCTAAATATGACCCTGTGTTGAAAGAGCACCTAAGGAGATTAAAGCGAACTACATCTGTAACAGTAAAAGCATCCGTATCTTATCTTTCACCAGAAACTCAGAATGAATTTATAACTGTTCTGGCAAATCATGTGAAGGAAGTTCTTGTAAATGATATAAAGGCTGCAAGGTATTTTGGAATTATGTTCGACAGCACACCTGACATATCACACACTGACCAGATGTCTGAGGTGATCAGATATGTGAAAATCCACAATGGGGAATTTGAAGTGAGAGAAGTGTTTCTAGGATTTTTCCCTTTAAAGGGGAAAAAAGCTGATGACCTCAGTTCAGACATTTAAAAAAATCTAGAAAGTGATGGACTTGACATAATGATGTGCAGAGCTCAAGGTTATGATAATGCTGCCACAATGTCTGGAATTCATGGAGGTGTTCAAGCCATTCTGAAAAGAAAAAATAAGAAAGCTATTTTTAACGGATGCGTGGACCATTCGCTTAACTTGTGTGGTCAACACTCTTTTGCTGAAAATGCTTTATGTGTAACATTTTTTGGAACTCTTGAGAGAATGTATTCCTTCTTTGCTGCTTCCACCCATCGATGGGATGTTTTAATTGAACACACTGCAATGTCGATTAAAAGGCTATCAACAACACGCTGGAGTGCACATCATGCTGCTGTTAAACCGGTGAAAGATAAGTTTGATGAATGTGTGGCGGCGATTGAAGCTCTATGTGATCCTCGTGAAAATGTGGAAACAAGAGGTGCAGCACAAGGTCTTTTACCTGCTGTCTGTGATTTCACGTTTCTGTGCTACCTTTACTTTTATGCTGCTGTACTTGAGGAAGTTAATTTGACACAGCAGTATCTGCAGACTAAAGGCTTAACTCTTGACAAAGTAGTGACCAAGTTAGAGGCATTAAGACTATTTCTGCAGGAGAAGCGCAATCACTTAGTGGAGCATGCAATTGAACAGGCACTTTTAAAAGCAGACCAATTTGGAATAACAGTAGAGAGAAGATTAAGGTTCAAGAAGAGATTGGCAGGGGAACAACTCAGAGATGCTTCAGATGCTGGACTCACTATGCAAGAAGAAAACAATAGGGCGATGCTGGAGTGTATTGATCGTTTTCATTCTGAACTCCAGACCAGATCAACAGCGATCAAGGAAGTAGCAAATATGTTTGAGGCTGTTCAAGCCAAGAGTCTTCTATCAGCAACTGAAGAAGAGTTGCTGGTGTCAGTTCCAAAATTGACCACTTTCTATGATGAGCTATCCGAAGTAGAGCTTTTAAAAGAAATACCAAGGCTGAGAAGACACCTGAAGGCAGCAGATATTGATATCCACAAAGCCAAAGACTGGTCAATATTTGATATTTTAAAATTCATAGTTGACTGGGATTTCCTTGGATCTCTCCCAATACTCTCACTAAGCCTACAACTATTTCTTACGATCTGTGTGTCTGTGGCTTCATGTGAGAGGAGCTTTTCAAAACTGAAACTTATAAAGAACTATTTGCGATAAACCATGGGACAGTCAAGACTTTCTGATCTGGCTATATTATCAATTGAAAGTGATATGGTGAAAGATATTGATTTTGATGATGTGATTGACAGGTTTGCAGCTTTGAAGACCAGGATGGGAAACTTTTAATTTTAAATAACAGAAATTTTAATGTTAAATAACAAAAATTTAACTTTGTCCGAGTTTGTCGAAGTTCTTTATTTATGTTTTACCTGAAGTATTGAAGTTATATTGTTCAATTTGTTTTCTTTCTTATGTCCTTATTAACTTTTTGACTTATTTTACAAACATTACTATATGCGATTATATATGGTACAGTAACACTCGGAAGAAGACCATGGTGAAAGTCTAGAGGGGTGACACCAAGAGTTTACCGCACTGGGTGACACAAACCCCAGTGACGCCACTGTTACACACAGTGAACAACGAGGGTTAGAATTAAATTGTAAAAAGACACAGATTATGGTCGTCACTAGGAAGAACGAAATACCACAATGTAATATACAAGTAAATGGGAATAATCTTCAACAAGTGAATAGGTACAATTATCTCGGAACAGTAATAACATCTTATGGGAGATGCCTTGAAGAGATTAGAACAAGAATCGCCATGGCAAAAGTAGCCTTTAGCAAGATGAAAAACATACTGATTAATAAAAAGATGTCAATTGAAACGAGAAAAAAGAGTGTTGAGGTAGAACCTGTACTTTTATATGGATGTGAAGCTTGGACAATGAGCAGTCAAGCTGAAACACATCTGATGGCTGTAGAAATGTGGTTTCTGAGGAAAATGCAAAGAATACCATGGACAGCCAGAAAGACCAATGAACAGGTCCTTCAAGAAACAAATGAAGATCGTAAACTGATTAGTTTGGGCATGTTATGAGAAGAAATGAATTGGAGAACTTGGTGACAACTGGTAAGATCGAAGGGAACAGACCAAGAGGAAGACCTAGAAGCAAATACCTGGATGGCTTGGCCTCTTGGCATGGTAGAGACAGAAACACTGAGCTGATCCACGACTCTGGTGATCGAGTGAGATGGCTGAACATGACCGCCCACGCTTACCGGCATGGCACATGATGGATGGATGGAAAAAAGTTTAACCAACATGAACCTGCTTTGGGACAAACTCGTTGGACTGACAACAGATGGAGCTCCGGCGATGTGTGGCGAAAAAAAGTAGACTAGAAGGATGCGGTTAAAGATACAGGAGAACTGTACTGGTGAATTGATAGCATATCACTGCATCATACACCAAGGATCACTGTGTGGTTAAGTCCTCAACGTGGAAGATGTAATGAGCATTGCAACACAAACGTTATCGGAGCCAAAGGTTTAAATCATCGCCAATTTCAGTCTGTTTTGTTTGCAGGAAATAGAGTCGGCTTTCAGTGACATGCCTTATCATACAGAGGTGCGGTGCTGAGTCGGGGAAAAGTTTTCAGTAGAATTTTCCAGCTGATCAAAGAAATCTGTCAATTCATGGACATAAAGGAAACGATTCCACCGTTTTTCGGGATAAAAAGTGGAAATGTGAGTTAGTGTTTCTCTGTGATATAACCACTCTTCTCAACGACTTGAACCTGCAGCTCCAGGGACGGGATCACATTATCCCAGATATACATGATGCAGTGAAGGTATTTCAAGTGAAGCTGCACTTATGGGAGACATAAATGCACAAATGTAAAATGTATCATTTTTCTTGTTGCCAGGCAATGTTAAACCAAGTCAGCGCTATGGTGTTTCTCAATGCACACTTCGCTAAAAAAAAAAAAAAAAATACTTAGCTTATTTCACGCCGAGTTCGCACGGCTCTTTAGTGACTTTGAAGCACAGAAAAGTTATTTCGAGCTGTTTCGTAATCCTTTTGCCATAGATGTGGAAACTGCACCTGTAAATTTGCAGATGGAGTTAATAGAGCTGCAGTGTAATGGGACACTAAAGACAAAGTACAACACAACCTGCACAGTTCACTCGTTTCATTCCTGAAGAGATGCCCCGGCTTCATCTACATGCGGCTCGAACCATGAGCATGTTTTGTAGCACATATCTGTGTGAGCAGCTGTTTTCTGTGTTGAAGATTTACAAAACATCACACAGGAGTCGTCTCACTGATAAACACTTGCAGTCCATCATGAGAATATCAATGACACAAAATATTACTCCCAACATAAAAATGCAATGAATGAATAACCAAAAAACAAGAAGTAGATTGTGAGCTTTACTAAAACACGATTACAAGAAACAAATCGGACGTTGCGGCCCAAGCCTTCGTCAGCACAGAAAAAAAAAAAAACACAAACCGACACAAAACTACATGAAACACACTACATGACAATAACATTAAGGGTACTTATCTGAATCTGTATCCTAGCTTGGAGTGACTGACGACTGACATGCGTTCGACGACTATTAGTGGATTGTGTGGGCCGGATGTATGGTCAACGGGTCAAAGGTCAATACCGTCAGAAGCTCAGGTATTGGCTAAACAATTCGGCGGGAAGTGGGTAAGGTGGAGAGGCGCCCATGTGGGTAAAAGTTAAAAATAGGATAGGCGAAGATGTCACAGACGCACTTTGCAATTGGCAATTTCTCTTTGTGCGTTCGAAACACAGTGGCGGAAGATTTCATTGCGTTTGTCCTCACAGAGGGTCATGAGTGGCGGTCGCTCAGAAAACGATTGCAAACCTCCGAACGCAAACCTGCCAAGAAATCCCAAACAGCAGAAATAATGCTGGGGCAGACTGCGATGTCCTGCAAAGGACATGCAACTACCTTTTTAGTGAGCTATACAACTGGGGGAGGGGTGGGAGGAGTCGGGGGTTTGGAAGTTAAATGAAACTGTGTTGGATATTGAGGCCGTGAGGGAGAGTGTACCCAACTGGAAGATGCGGCGGTTTTCCATTGTTTGACGATCCCGTTCGTGGGATGCTCACGATTTGATCGCCGTGACCTGTATATCAGCCACGCCACAGTGGTCAGGACTGTTAAAGTGCATGGATACTGGTTTCTGGGCGCCACTGTTGATGTCAGAAAGATGTTGTCTAAATCTGTCAGCAAGACGTAACCCTGTCTACCCGATGTATCTCATGTCACAACGTGTGCAAGTAATCGCATAGATAACGTTGCGACTCGTGCATGAGAAACCCTCACGGATGTGGAATGTCGTCTTAGGGAATACAGACTCCCAACACAAACGAACTTGTAGCCAAGAAAAGATGCCAAACATCGTACTCTGACAAATTGACATAAGAGTGAAAATGTGTATAGGCCTACCGATGATGTTTCAGTATTAAAACTTGGGCACTCTTCCGACAGACGGGTCTAAATAGTTCTGCAGTGAATAAGTTAAGGTTTAGGGTTAGGGTTAGTGTTAGTTATATAAAATTATTCACTGCAGAACTATTTAGACCCGTCTGTCGGAAGAGTGCCAAAACTTGTTTCTGTTTTAATTTATATTAATATTCAAAAAAGGTTTAATTTTTTGCCTTATTGAATGTTTATCCTGTCCGGCCCGCAACCTTACGTGTCATTTGAGTTTTGGCCCGCTGAGGGATTGAGTTTGATACCCCTGATCTAGAAGGTTTAGGCAGACATTGGACTGAATTCCTGCAGAAGTCCAAGTTTCGTGAAATAATATTTATCTTCATACCAGGACATATGGCTGCTGTGGGTAATGAAAGAGCAAATACGCTCGTTGGCGTTACCACTATATCACACGGTCAAGCAATGGATGAGGTCTTTCAACTTAATGAATCATATTCAGTAGCTAGAATGCAAGCGTTCGGATTGAAGATCATTGAGTCTAGAAAGAGACAACACACCAAATTCGTGGGTATGTTAGTTAATAAATATCGCATTGACACATTTAGTCGCTGCACGATGGTCCATTTTCTGTACAGATTGGAGCATCTATGATGATCCGTTGCGAAACCTGAAATGAACATTAAATGGTGTTAAAGTTTTATGACACGTTCTATAAAAGCGAACCTGAAGTGGCGTCAGCTGTTAACCATAAATACAAACCATGGCAAAGAGCATGTAATATACTCAAGCTGATTCCAATCAGTTTATTCTTTATGTATGTTGGTCTTCTTTCTCTGTAGTAACACATATCTTGTCTTTATGAATTCTGCTCAACAGTGGACAATGAGCAGAGAAGCTGAAAAACACCTGATGGCTGTGGAAATGTGGTTTCTGAGGAAAATGCAAAGAATACCATGGACAGACAGAAAAACCAATGAACAAGTCCTCCAAGAAACAAATGAAGATCGTAAACTGATTAGAGTCATTAGACGTAGACAGTCAACATTTGTGGGCATGTTATGAGAAGAAATGACTTGGAGAACTTGGTGACAACTGGCAAGATCGAAGGGAAGAAACAACGGGGAAGATCGAGAAGTAAATACCTGGATGGCTTGGCCACGTGGCATGGTCGAGACAGAAACACGGAGCTGATCCACGACTCTGGTGATCGAGTGAGATGGCAAAACATAACCGCCCACGCTTATCGGCATGGCACATGATGGATGGATGGCTCAATAGTGTAGCCAAGCTTTGAAATGAGGGGGACTAAACAGATGAAATCTGAGACGTGACTACGAGATTTCGATGTCAGAGAGGTATACCCCCACCATCCCAGTTAAACACAAGGACCTGCCTGAGACTTCGCTGCAAGACTTGCCCATATGTGCTACGAGGGTAAGTTAATAAGTAAGTCACAAATGGCTGTAGAAAAATAAGTAACTGTGATAACAACTTGAAACCAGTTTATTGTTATACTTTTATACATACATTGTCCCTTTATTTCTCAACATAATTTCCACCAACATTGATGCATTTATCCCATCATTTTATCAGTCCTCCCAAACCGGCTGCATAGAACTGCGTGCTTTGTGTTCATTTACCCGCCATCTCACAGAACTGTGTGACTTGCTTATTGACTCGCCCCCGTAATTTTTTCTACCCATCTATGCACCATTTTACGAGAAATCGCTAGGATTTAAGTCCACTGAAAACCCACCTTGACGGGAGACATTTCGCGAGTGACGCCGAAGTTGAATGTGAAGTGAAAATGTGGTTTAGAAAACAGAGCACGCAGTTCTATGCAGCCGATTTGGGAGGACTGATAAAACGATGGGATAAGTGCATCAATGTTGGTGGAAATTATGTTGAGAAATAAAGGGACAGTGTGGCAGTTATAAGGAACAATAAAAAGACAAGGGACAATAAAGGGAAAATAAACTGGTTTCCATCCATCCATCATGTGCCATGACGGTAAGCGTGGGCGGTCATGTTCTGCCATCTCACTCGATCACCAGAGTCGTGGATCAGCTCCGTGTTCCTGTCTCGACCATGCTACGTGGCCAAGTCATCCAAGTATTTACGTCTCGGTCTTCCCCTTGGTTTCAAGTTATCATATTTAGTTATTTTTCTACAGCCATTTGTGACTTACTTATTAACTTACCCTCATACAAATCTCAGTGGTACCATTCCCCAAAGACGGTTTCTGCGTCAAGGAGAAAGTTTCCTGCATAAGCCGTAACATCATCTGTGCATCATTTGTAATCGGTGGCACCAGGCGATCAATGTAAAAGGTATGGGAGAATGAGGGGAAATGGAATCTGTGGACAATGGAAGAGAAACATGAGGACAGGAGGGTGGGAAACAAAACTCCAAACGGAGTGATTGAGTTTTAAACATGTGAGAGTAGGCTACTGGAATTGCCACAGCGAAGTACAAAGAGGACCATTCTGGAATAATTTGACGGTGACTTCGAGATCCCTGTGCTGCATGAGATTATGACTACCACGTCGGAATAGTAAGACGCACAGTTTCATAATTCCCCGTCATACCGAGTAGAGGGTTCAAAATCACCTGCAGGGGATTTGGAAGCAGATTGCTTTTCGTTGTTTTAGATGGTGTGTGGCATCGACAGTTCAGAAAGCAATGGCAAACTATTGAACTAACACTGCCTGGTAAATCACAAACAGCCAGTAAATGCGGGGGTTGATTGCAACGTTGAGTAAAGGACATGCATCACATTTTTACAACTGTTACAATAATCCATGCCATATGGACAGGGAAGACATAGGACTTTGCTAGTGGGGAGTGGTTTGAAATCATCACATTATATGAATATATGGACCAAGGTGGCAAAGAACTGCAGGGGATACAGGCTGAGATAGGTTGTCTGACTTTGAATACAGTGAATGTATATGTCTGTGGAAAGTCTTTTGTCAGCAAGAAGCAGTAAGACTGGTTGAAAGAGATCGAACAGGGGATAGTGTCCTGATACGTGGAGGTTTGAATGCGTGCTCCTGTGGATGGGATGTATCAGAAGATAACAGGCAGAAAAAGGCACTGGATGGTGGACTGAGTGTAGTTGTATCAACGATGGCAGACCAACTACGGCGACAATGAGGCCGTGGGATGCAGACACTGTTTTATGAAATAGCACAGCATAAGTTTGCCTGCATGTTAACTGGACCCGTAAGGGGAGCAAAGAATAGTAACGCTGTAACCTACTAATACTATGCACGCAGTAAGAGACGGTTAATAAGGGTTGGATGACACCGACTATCTCAATGTGTAGAATACTTTAGCTGCAACATGCAACCAATTAAGAACAAGTCTGCAAAGGTGTGCGTGAGGTGGTTGAGGGCATCAATAGAAGAGTGGTGAAAGGAAAGAAGAAGAAGAAGAAGAAGAAGAAGAAGAAGAAGAAGAAGAAGAAGAAGAAGAAGAAGAAGAAGAAGAAGAAGAAGAAGAAGAAGAAAGGATAAGTTGAAATTATCTGAATGAGCAAAATTAACTATATATCCTGATTATAAGGAGAAAGACTGAACAAGATATTAATGGCTATTCTACTGCTGCTGCTGCTGCTGCTACTACTACTACTACTACTAACTAACTACTAACTACTACTACTACTACTACTACTACTATTTACTACTACTACTACTACTACTGCTGCTGCTGCTACTACTACTACTACTACTACTACTACTACTACTACTAATAATAATAATAATAATAATACCACTTTATAAAATAGTAGAAGAAATAAGATATTGGTTAATTAATATTTTTTTAAAAATAATATTTTTTTTTTTTTAAAGCAAAATTCTTCCAGTTCTAGAACGGAACCCGGAATGATAGGCACGACGTCATCTGACATCATCAAAGATGGGAGCGGAGGATAATACCAGAAGAGTGTCAGTAAATAAACGAAAAGGATTACCCTAATAACCAGCGTACAGGGTTTCTCTGTACGTGAAATAGAAGCCAGGACATCTGACAACCAGCAGGTACAATAGTATTCACTTGACTGTACATTTTACAAATAAATTGTGAAGATGTACGAGTATTAAAATATTAACGATGAGTGAGTGCAGGAGAAGAAATTCGAATAAAAAAAGAAAAAGTACACACGCACGCAACGGACGGGTGACTCAAGCTCGCACCACTTATTAATTTAGATGTCAAATAACATAAGAGATAATTAAACATTGGTTCGCGTGCACTATCGCTAGCATCTCAATTTATACTAATACTAAATTGTAAATGTTTTGTTTAATAATTAATCATCATAAATAAGTATTTGATTGTTTACATTTTCATTCAATGAAATATAACACGCGAACGCATATGATGTAATATACAGTGTACACTACACAGTCTTCACTTCTTTAAACAGACTGCTATTTACTATCAGTAAATAGCATGTGAACTCTTCAATAATATAATGTAATATGTGGATAATGTGGGAATGTATGTCTGGGATGATTTTGATTCTTGATTCCTATTTTTTTTTACATAAACATCCAAATTAGTTTAATTAATCAGTCAAGTGAATGAAGATTAAGATAGGCTGCTTTGAGTCTCCAAAACTTTATGCCTCTCACTCATGTTGTACACTGACAGAATGCTGTTGGTCCATCGTCCCACTTATATAATTAAACAAAGCACATCATTGTCTACCTAGAATCATACCGCCCCATCTTACTGACATCGCACCTGGGCAAAGTTATGGAGACTGTGATAAATAAAAGAATAACATTCTACCTGGAGAAGAATGAACTGTACAGCCATACACAATCCGGGTTTAGAGCCAACAGGTGCACAATGGATCAGATCATCAAATTGGAAAACCATGTAAAGAAAGGATTCAAGAGAGGGGAAAAGATGCTGGCGGTAGTCCTGGACCTAGCCCAGACATACGACCAATGCTGGAGAGAAGCCGCACTAATCAAGATAAAGAAAGTAGGCATAGTGGGAAGAACCTACAAATGCATAGAAAACTTCCTCAAAGATAGAAGCTTCTCAGTGAGGATAGGGAATGAGGTATCTGACACATATGTGCAAGAGAAAGGCATCCCCCAGGGTTCGGTCATCTCACCAACAATCTTCTCAATTCTGGTGAATGACCTAACAGAGAAGATACAAGACCAGAAAACAGGACTATCTCAATTCGCGGACGACTGCGCCATATGGAGGAGTGGTAAGGCGGCAAAGACTAAACGAGGACCCCTCCAAAAACAAATAAACAAGCTATCCGCATGGGTGGACAAATGGGGATTCAAAATCAACACCAATAAAACAGTATGGTATTTAGCAGCAAGAAGAAGATAAATTCTAACAAGGACTACAAAATAGAGATAAAAGGGGAAACCATTAATAGAACAAGCAGCACAGTATTCTTAGGAATGACCCTAGACGAACAGATGAACTGGTAAAAACATATAGGCCACACTAGAAAAATGCAAGAAAGCAAGCAACCTACTGCGGGTGATAAAGGGTAACGGTTGGGGTGCCCACACCAAAACAATGCTGATGTTCTATAAAGCATTTATCAGAGGCAAGCTAGAATATGGCAGCATTGTGTATGACTCAGCATCAGAAACCAGCAAGAGGAGGCTAGACACCATACAGACCCAAGCGCTAAACACCATCCTGGGAGCTGAAAAAGGGACATCCAGAGAAGCCATGGAGGTAGCACTGGGTGTACTACCACTGAGTTTTAGGCGCAAACAGCTGACATATAACTACTGGCTAAAGGTAGCACAAGACGAAGACCATTCTGGATACTAAACGTTCAGTGACAACCGCAGCAAAAGGGGTGACATCCCAATAGTAAAACTGCAAAGACCGGCTGGATGGGAAGCAGCAGAGAAGATGAAGGAAGAAATCGAGCTAGCAGAAACCCTGAAACAGACAAGACAGTTCAAGCCAACAATCCCACCATGGGAACTAACAGTCCCATTCACAGACTTTAATCTGGCAAAGACCATCACCAAGGACACGGAGGACACAGATGCAAGAGACGCGGCCGAGGCGTACATACAAGAAATCAGTTAAGACAACCTCATAATATACACAGACAGGTCCAAGAATGAACAGGGAGAGGTAGGAGCAGGAGTAGTGGTCCCAGACTGGAAGCTGAAGAAACAGATCAAACTAACAGACCAGACAGCAGTATGCAAGGCCGAGATGGTAGCCATACTGAAAGGCCTGGAGATTGCAGCTGAAAAACCACTGCTGAGACTGTGTATATTAACAGACTCCCTGTCCTCAGTACAAACGCTCAGGAACTTCGCTAGAGGAAACAGACCCGACATAAAAGAGGAGATATTAGCGACAGCCACCAACCTCAGGTACATGGGATGCCAAGTCACCATTGGATGGATACCAGCTCACAGGGGTATCCCGGGAAATGAACAAGCAGACAGAGCGGCGAAACGAGGACTAACCAGCAGTAATAAAGTCAGCACAGGCCTACGTAAAGTTTGTTAGTTAGTCGCAGTTCCAACTTCACAGCAACGGGTTATCCCCATTATGCTCCGTTCCTGTGCCAGTGAATATCACACAAAACGCTCCCCACTGCCCAATGTGAAAAGTGGAAAAGACAGGAGTCTCGACAAACAACAGCCCTTACAGATACACTGTGCATAATGCCGCCGCCAGAATGTCAACACACCAGTCCCCCACGAAACACCCAATTCATCTCTGATGGAATCAGCAGTCATTTTCCCATCTGGATGTTTCTTAGATGTTCACCCACACAGTCCACGAAATACAGTTCATCGTCGATGGCAGTGGCAGTCAACCAGAAGCCCAGCAGCCACGCATTTCTGCATAAGGCAAAAACCGGTCAACCCTGGGACATAGCCACCTGCCATCGCTCCGAACATGCAGTCACGTTTAACAAAAAAAAAACTTGGGCAGATTCAAAAGCACTTCACACAAAACTCACAGCTCACAGTGTCGCGCCACGCACTCACTCAGTAGCAGGGCGACGGAACCATCAAGCCTCCTTAGTTGCCTCTTACGACATGCGTGGTAGGCTACAATGTTACTATTCTTTGCTTCCCTTACGGGCCCTAGCAACACACAGGAGCTGTGTAGATAAAGTAGAAAGAAAGAATATTGTCAAAAACTACATACTCCAGGAATGGAGGAAACAGTGGCGAGACAGCGCGAAAGGTCGTCATGCATACCAAACATGCATACAAAACCCTGCTACAAGCCACAAGTCAAGACCAACATGAAAGCACCAGCAAACAGACAGCTGTGGAGAATCAGACTAGGTAACTGGAAAGACACAAGAGAAAAACCATTCTGCAGAGCATGCCTAGAAAACAACACCATTGAACACTATTTACTAGCATGCGACAAGTACAAAAGAGAGCTAAGAGATCACTTCATCAAAACTGGGACTCCAATGACAATGAAGGAATGCCTACACACAAACAGCAACCCAGAAATACAGCGGCTGGTCAGACAGTTCATCTGCAGAACAGAGAAGGCCACATAACCTCCCTACATTGTATATATTTGTATGTTTATTTTATTTTATTTTTTTAAAGTATGTGCGTATATATACATATATACCCTAACTTAATAAAAAAATACAATGCTGAGTAGCAGGGTGAGTGACAGGATGGTGAGTTGGCTCTTACGGAAGGGCTCCTGAACGGGGATGACAGGGAGACCTGGTCGTCTTGTTGTCGCACCAACCCATACACCGATGACGAAAACAAGAAAGCGAACGTAGAGGAGGACGGGCAGCTGACCAGGGGAACAACTTGAGACTGCACTTAAATTCTCTGCCTTTGCCAATATCGAGCCCTTAGGAGGACTGAACTTGACCGGAACCAGCCCCGGTGAGAACAACACAGCATAAGACAGAAGAAAATAACCAGACAGCACAAAAGAACTTTATCCGACAAACAGAGCGGAACCAATAAAACCAGTATGAATTAGGACTAACAATCCACACAAACACGGATCTCAGCAATAGCCGACGCTGAGGAAGCAGTTTGGACGAGACCGAATTTGGAATTTTTGTTTTGAAAATTGGAATTGGAATTGTCTACTTCTAGATCAGCTGTTTTTAGTGTTTTTTAACTCCCTTCTAGGTATGTATTTTTTTAAAAGTATCCTATCTTTTTGTCTCTTTTTGATTTCTTCCACCAGCTCTCTTTCATTGCATTCTCATCTTCTCTAGGACTTCTTCTGAATTTGGTTTTATTACCATGAAGTAAACGTATTCTTGTACATATCTACATTTCTAGGGCCCCAGTTCATTGTTCTAATCACTTTTTCATTGTCCCTACTTCGCCATACAGTAATGTTCAATATATTTTACACCTGTATTTCTTCTCTTGGTAGCAAAATGATATAGAGAGAGAAATAAAAGAGAGGTCAGGAATATGAGTAAGAGATGTAATATAAACTAAGCTATGCAGATGACACAGTATTGATGGCTGAAAACGCAGTAGATCTATAAGAATACAAATTAGGAAGAGCTTGGAGGCAACAGAGATGTAGTTCCTTAGATGAATGTTGTGAATACTTTGGCCTACCAGGGTAACTAACAACGATTGCCTGCAACAGGCCAATGAAAGTAGAACGTATATAATTATAAGAATGAGACAAACAGGATTCATTGGTCTTATAGTGAGAAGAGAGGTATTGGAAAACATGGTAATTACTGGTAAGATGAGCGGCGGAGGTGGACCAAGAAAAATGATGCTGGATGGACTGAGGTCAAGCATGGAGGAATATCGTCAATAGAATATTTACCTCTCTATATCTCTTTCCTCAAATCTTTTCAGTTGTCTCATGTGCCAGTTTCTCTGTTTGCATTATTTGGCCAAAACATGGCAATTGCCTCTTTCTGATGTTTGTGATAAGTTGTCTCTGTCGTAACATTTAAATTCCTCATATTGGCTGTCCAAGGAATTTCCACATTCTTCTGTAAAACCACATTTCTGAGGCTTCAGGGATTTTTTTATACTTGTTTACTAATTGTTAAGAATTCACATTTGTTAAAACTTGTTCTAGGTCACATGCAAACATTCTGTTTCTAACCTCCATTGACAGGGATGTATTGCATAAAATATTCATTTTATTAAATGCAATTATTGCTTCTTCTATTCTGTTCTTTACCTCTGTGGAACATCTTCCATTAAAAATTATCCCTGTGTCTAGATACTCGAATTTCTGTACTTGCTTCAAATTAACATCATTGTACATTTAGACATTTTTCATTTCTGTGATATTACCATTACTTCTGTCCTGCTCTTGTTCAAGCTCAGGCCAATTTTTTCACTTTCTAATGTCCACTGCATCTGCCATTTTCTGTAGTTCCTTCCTTTGTTGCTATCAAGACAGAGCTGTCAGCATAACGTATGTTAATTATATATATATATTTATTGTTTTGGGACTGCTTTGAACTCAAAGAGTGGCCCATACCCACTACTCCTAGTAGTACTGTCCAGCCTTTTTCTTAGCACTGTCCACCCAGAGAAACCACCGCAGGAGACCCTCCTCCTGGAACGTCAAGCATTCTTTGCCCATATTGTCAAAGAACATTTAGAGCCAAAATAGGCCTTATCAGCCATCTTAGAACTCACGGCTCCATACTTTCAACACCACTGGATGAAATGAATGGTCATCATCATTCTTGATGGACAAACAACAGTAGCACTGGACTGAATTTTGTGCCTGAATTAGCTTTCCGTTACCAGTGCCTCTCGCCTTCGGGCGAACCCACTCCAACTTCAGAGGTACTTGCAATTTATGTCCCCAAGTCAAGGACAAGAAGTCAACATATTAGTTCAACTGACCGGTGTAGATGTTGAACCTCAGCATCAGCACACTGGATGCTTAAGGAGCACGCTTATCTATCCAGCCATGCTGACCTCGTATTAATGTTCTGATGACCACCAACTGCCAGTCCTGGCATATTTTCTATAGATCTCATTATGTGCTCACTGTATCATTAACAGAAATCCTGGCATATTTTCTACAGATCTATAGATCTCATTATATGTTCACTGCTGGAATGCCCAATGAGTTTCTAACAAGAAAGTCTCCCTAACAAAGTGTCTTCATAGAGATAGAATAGATGTGGCATGCATTCAAGAGACACACCTCAACGCCCATCGCAGATTCTCAGTCAGAGGATATCAGGCCACACGTTTCGACCGCAAAGGACACAAAGGAGGAGTTCTAACACTTACATGAAATACAATACCTTGCAGTGAAGTACCTGTGACTTCTAACAACCAAACGGAAATTGATATAATGATAAAGGACGTGAAAATAAGAATTTACAATCTGTATAGCCCAGCAGGTAAGGACCTTACACTCTCAAACATGAAAATAACTGACACAAACTGCATTATTGTCGGAGACTTTAATAGCCATTCAGAAAGATGGGGATACCAAGATACTGAAACAAGAGGAGATGAAGTGGAGGACTGGGAAATAGACTAAAATTTCCATCTACTCAACAAAGCGGATGACACACCGAGCTTCTACTCCAGAAGATGGTTTACCACCTCTACTCCAGACTTAGCTTTCTGCACAGGAGACATCCTCCACAAAATCTATCACCATGTTCTTGACCAATTAGCAGGTAGTGACCACAGACCAATCAAGCTTATAATGAATATGGAGTATGTTCCACAGGAGCAAAAGTCTTTGTCTCGCTGGAATTACAAACGAGCAGATTGGGACAGATCTGCCATACTAACAGACAAATATTGTAAATACATAAATAAAAGATATGGCATCATGAAGAAAATGGTGGAAAGTCTAAACAGAGCGATAATACAAGCGGCCACTGAGTCTATTCCAATAGGAGCGAGGAAAAATTACAAACCATACTGGACTGAAGAACTACAAATTTTGGAGGACACAGTTAAAGATGTCAGGAAGACAGAAGAGAGAGAACAAACAACTGAAGTGAACATTTCTCTCAAAGCCATCTCAGCAAAATATAAAAGAACAGTAAATCAAACAACAAGAGATTGTTGGAGGGAAAAAACAGACAACCTGAACTTTGACAGGGATGAAAACAAACTATGGAAACTAGTAGAAGCCATGAACAATGAAAGACCCAGAAACAAACAAATAACAATTAAACAAGGAAATCCCTTGCTACATGGGAAAAGGCTGTAAATGCACTAATGGAACATTATGTTAGTGCAAACCACATTGATATTACAACTGAACAAAAGAAAGCAGTCAAAGATAAACAGACACATCATAGTAATACAGAGACAGCAGTAGAATGTATGATGGCAAATCTAACAATGGCAGAAATGGAACAGGCAATGAATACCCTAAAAAGAAAAAAATCACCAGGAAAGGATGGAATCACAAATGAAATGCTAATAGGACTAGGCACTAAGGCAAAAAAGAAACTACTAGCAGTCCTAAATTACAGCTGGAAGAGAGGAATAGTCCCACAGGCATGGAAGGAAACTATACTAATACCAGTCTCAAAGAAAGGAAAAGACCTGGAAGAACCAAATGGCTATCAACCTATCAGTCTACTTAGCTGTGTAGGAAAATTAATGGAACACATTATCAGTAGCACGCTAACATGGCATCTGAAAGAAAACCAACTCATAACACCACACCAAGAAGGATTCAGAAAGTACAGATTCACTGAAGATCAAATAACCTAATAGCTCAGGAAATAGAGGATGCCTTCCAAGAGAAAAAGCACACACTAGCGGTCTGGATAAATGTAGAAAAAGCATTTGATAAAGTATGGAAGGAAGGACTGAAAGTAAAACTGCAAAAAATGCATGTTTGTGGGAAAATGTATAAATGGATCAGCCACTACCTTGAAAACAGAACTGCCAGGACAAAAGTACAAGGACAAATCAGCAAAATGATGCTGTTGGAGCAAGGTGTCCCCCAAGGAGTTCTTTCACCAACATTATTCCTAGCATATATAAATGACATCACAAAAAATATTCCAGCCAGAGTACACACATCCTTCTTTGCAGATGACCTAGCCATATGGACATCTGAAGAATATATTAGTACAGCTAACAGCAGAATACAGCAAGCCTTATTAGCACTAGAGTACTGGTCAAAATCATGACTAGTGAAGATAAGTGAGGAGAAAACAACATGCACAGTGTTCTCCCGCTCAAATAAAATACAGCACCATAAGCTGGTATTAAATGGAAAAATATTGCACCATGAAGAAAATTCAATCTATCTATGAGTCACCTTTGATCGTTGCCTGACATGGAAGACACAGGTTGAGAAACATTGAACAAGAGCAAGGCAAAGAATGGCAATCATGAAAAAGCTTGCTGGTACAATGTGGGGAGCAGATGAGAAAGTTCTCAAGAAGTTATATACTGGATGAGTGAGGCCATTACTGGAATATGGCATCGCAGCTTGGGCAACAGCCCCAAAGTCAAACTTTAACAAAATAAGTAAAGTCCAAAATCAAGGAATGTTGACTATAACTGGAAGCCTGAAGACAACACCTATTAATGAATTAGAAAAGATCACTTGTTTACAACCAATGCAGGATAGAAGAGATAGCAGAGCCCAAGAACAAGCAGAAAAATGTACAAGATTGACAGACCACCCTATGTATAACAGGTTTAATGGTTTTGGAAAGGGAAGACTGAAGCGTAGCAACTTTGTAGAAACTGCTTAACGAAAGATTAGGGCAGATCCTATACTTAATGTATCAACAGTCAAACTCATTTACAATGCACACAAGTTCCCAGCTTGGAGACAGCAGCAACTGCCTGAGATGATAGAAAACATTCCTGGTATTGAGATAAAGAACACTCAGAATGAAACAGAAAGAAGAAAAATCTCTCTAAACCACATAAAAGAACATTACCCAAGTAGCAATTGGACCCATGCATATGCAGATGGATCAGCCAAAAATTCAATAGACAATGGAGGAGGTGGAATGCTCCTAAATTTAAAAAAACGGAGTGAAAAAAAACACAGTGGCAACTGGAAAATGTTCAAGTAACTTCAAAGCAGAGGCAGAAGCTTTGAAAACTGCAGTAGAAATGCTCTTGATGGAGGAAAATAAAGAGAAGCAAATAACTATCTTCACATATGCAAAGTCAGCTGTCTCAATACTGAAGAGCAAAAATAGCACAGAACTTGCAAACCTAAGAGCAGCACTCCATGGACTATGTCAGAAATACAAAAAAGTTGTAATACAGTATTGCAGTATACCTGGAAATGAAAAGGCTGACAGACTGGCAAAAGAGGGCAGACAACTACCTCAGCCTGACATAAACATTACCTATAATGAGGCAAAGAGGTTTATAAAAAGCACTCATGGAATCAAATGGGAATCAGAGCATCCAGGCCACCAGAAAGATGATGCATATTACAAACTTGACCGAAGAGAACACGTAGCAATCTTCAGACTCCACACAGGACATAACAGCCTGAGTTGAACAGAAGGCCCAATATATGGAAGTGAGGCTATGCAGCCATGTGCAGGACGTGACGATTCCTTGGGTGAGCCCAGTACTAGAGCCCTAGGTGTCAGCTCTGCAATTATGGAAGCCTCCTTGGATGGCGGGAAATGCCCATGGTCTGCCCCTGCTTTCCCTTGACGGCTGACCATTATGTCTTCGGGCTGTTCTAAATGGGCCAGCTGGGATGGGGGATAACACCACAACAGTGAGACGCAGAGGTGTTTTCAAGGCATCAGGGCCAAGTTCTATAGTGGCCAAGACCTACTAGCATGTTCTAGTCATGTGCCCTGGGCAACAAGTCACTTCGGGGTCCTGGCAAACGTAGTAGGATTGCTGATTTTTCCGAAGTCAGAGAGTATCTGCCTGCATGGCAAGGAACCACCAGTCTGCACACCAATAAGCCAGACATGGGACAACGGATACTCACGCAAACCTCAGTCCCGTATGACATCACACTGATATTGGACAACAGGATGTCTTCATCTGACATACAGGACTTCACACTGGAGTTCACAGCCAGTGAACGCAAGCAAACAAGCAAGCACCACAACAGTGATAGTCAAACATCCTACGAAACCCCCAGGAAGGTTAACCCGGTCAACAAATGCCCGCAGAAGTCGGATGTGTCGGCCTAGCGACGCAAAAACGCAGCTAAACAGGCAAACAGGTAAAAAGGCACAACGCAGTCACGTCCGAAAAAACATTCTTTAAGTACTGAAATGCTCTTAAGTGATTGTTAATTCGTATAGCTGCTGTTTGCTGCTAATATGTATTCTTTATTATTCACAGTTCTTTGCCATCAGTGTTTAGTTGTTCTGGCAGTTTGATTATATCTTCTTGTTTCACATTGTCAAACACTTTTGCTTCATAAGTTCAGATCTGTTTTTACTCCTACAATCTTTCCTATTAGTGGCCTGAGTATGTATATGTGCTGTTTGTCATAATCCCCCTAGCTCAAGAGGTTTCATGTTTGCAGTGATACAGCTTCTTTAAAGTCTAACTGCCTTCATCTCATTTACCGCCTCTTCAGTACTATAAGCAGAGATAGAAAACAATTGAACATAATTCAGGAGCCAAATAAAGGTAAGAAAACTGGAACATTCAGGCACCATGTAACATTTTCCAGGCACCATGATGACCGGCTCCCTGGATTGTTCTACCCCTGCACTACAAGTGTGTTGTTGTGAGTGCAGATTTTCTGTCATGCAGATTTTCTGTCACATGCTCATTCTTTCTGTGGTAGCAGCATCTGGTCTGCCCAGGAGCTTAGTTTTATGATACTGAGACTGGTTTAAAACATGCATGTGGAAATTCTGTGATACACAGTCACAAAATATGTATTCTAGTTTACTGTAGATTGAAAAGTGGAAAATGAAGCTAATCTGATCCCATCCCTGTCAGCTATGGGGCTACTGTTACCTTTGACATATAATGGTATTCTTGTGTAATGCATACATTAAGTTATAACTAATTTTACCTGGGAGGTTAAAACCATACAAGTCAGTCAGACGTGAGGTAAATGTTATTTAGCCAGGGGCCAAATTTCTGTTATATTGCTTGCATTTACTGTCTGCATGTACATTTTGGGCTGAAGATCCATATCATTACCTTTGCAGCAGAGAACAAGTAATAATGTTCAGTAGTTGCACTGACGCCGGTCTCTCTGGCTGTGGGGTTACAACACTTTCTCTCTGTAATCCCGTTTATCACGCAGAGTCTCGCAGCGGAGCGAGAACTGAGGTGGTTCGACCCCCGCTCGTGACTTGCGGATACTGAGCCGGCCGCTCAGAAAGCAATGGCAAACTACTGAGCGTAATCTTGCCAAGAGATCAACAGACAGCTGAAAGATGCTGCTGTTGACAGCTAAGTCCTGTAAAAGGATACGCAAAACATTTTTTTAGTTGCACTGACTGCAACAGGCTCTGGTTTGATATTTGTAGTCAGGTTTCAAATGATGGTACAGATGAATGTGCTTGTGCCAGAGACAAAATGACAGTTGATCATATTGTATTGTATTGATACCAACAATATGCTGCTCAACCCTTCCGTGTTATAACTGGGATATATGGATTGTAATTTTGTATAAGTTCATTTGTAACCTATCATGTTCTTGTTGGAGCAGTTAACAATTTCCTTTCACGCTTTGATTCCACATTTCTGACAAATCTTCTCTTATTCATATTGCTATTTAACTGTTATTATTTGCTTTATCTTTCTTTTCCTTTTTGTCCATAATTTCATTACCATCAATTCAATTCCTTCATGTGCTGGTATCTACACAATCATCAATGATCATCTGGTATTTTGTTTGATGATCTGTTCTTGAGTACACCTGACCTTTTTGCATTGTTTCAACTGAGATAAAATGTTTATGCCATTGTATTGACTGTTTGTTGTTACTAATTGACTTAATTACTACTTGTTTGGGTTATTTATATTATGGCATTCTTTGTGTTCTTTATCTTCCTTTGCTAGTTCATAATTGTCATAGCAATGTTAACCAGAACAATAGTGGCATCTTTGGTCTCTTCTGAAAGATGCAGATGTATGCAAACAGAATGGGCAGAAATAATATTTAAAGGTTGGGGGTGGGGTGGGGGGGGGGGGGGGGAGAGAAGAAGAATGATAAATAACTTCTGAAGTGTTTTTCTTATTTAACAACCTCAAAGTCACTCAGTCAACATACGAAACTTAAAATCTTCAATTCTTGTGTGATTCCAGTGCTAACGTATGAATGTGAGTTGGAAATCAACGGTAGCTTTAGATAAAAAAAATTAGACAATTTCGAGAACAAATGTCTTAGGAGAATTCTAAACATCCAGTGGACAGATTTCAAAACCAATGCGCAAATAAGACAAGAGACTAAGCAAGATATTGTATCCAATTTTATAAGAAAACACCGTTGGAACTACATCGCCATGTACTCAGAATGGACAAGACAAGACTCCCCTACCAGGCCCTCATATGGTCACCAGTAGGGAAAAGAAAACGAGGAAGACCAAGAGAGACCCTGCGTAGAACCATCATCAGAGAAGGCTCATTCAACGGCCAAGTGAACATCCAAGATCTACAACAGGTAGCAGCGAACCGCCAGACATGGAGAGCCATGACTTCTGCCCTATGCGCCGACTTAGGCTCAAGAGGAAAGACTAACTAACTAACCTCAAACAGGTGGGAAGGTTGACCTCCACAGATAGTATAACAGCTTTTGATCTTCGATGATTATTCTCTCAACTTTTATGATCTTGTATAATGCGTTTTCTTTACAAAGAAGTCTTTTACACTTTCTAGTGTGAGTTTTGTGTCTATTCTGTTTGTGATAACTTCATGATGAGTCATGTCAAATCTGTTACTGAAGGTTAAAAATTAAAAAAAACACCAGAAATTAGTGAACAGTGATTTATAGAGAGAAAGGTCACAACTAATATATTACACATTGTTAAAACACTATTAAAAAAGCAATAGAAGTAAAAACAGATCTGTACTTCAAGCTTTATTTACTGCAAAAAAAGCATTTGACACTGTGAAACATGAAGAAATTATCAAACTATAAGAACAGTTAAACACTGATGGCAAAGATCTGCGAATGATAAAGAACATATATTGACAGCAAACAGCAGCTATAAGCTTCTAAGCATATAAATTTCAGTGTATTATTAACTAAGACATTGGGCATTTTGTCATGTGAAAAAAGATTGGACAGAACAGGCAGACAGATTCTAAGCACAGATGAAACACTGCTGTATTCAGGTCATACAGAAGATATTGAGATAATCTGTGCACAGTGTACGAGTTTCTAAAGGAGCAGACAAATATGCAGATCATGATATTCTGAAAAGTAAAATTAAACTGACGCTGAAGAAATATGAAACATACCATAAAAACAGAAATATAAAATACCTAGGAGCGACTGGCCAAGTGGCTAGAATGCTGGATTTTCCTTCGGGAAACCTGGGTTCGAATCCTCAGTAAGGCGTGGAGTTTTTTTCTGTCGGGGGCAAACAGAAATCTAACCTGTACAGTTCACTGCGACTGTACTAGCCAGGCAGCCTTAATTCCTCAGGCTCAAGACCCCCTACCACACACCGCAAGGTACTATATTGGCAGTAAATGACAGTTTGACAGTTTTGCCGGTCTCCCTGGCCTAGAGTTAACGTCTTTCTCCATAATCCTGTATATTCTCGTGAGTAACGTAACCTGCGCGAGAATCGGTAGCGGTTCTCGCAACGTTGGTAACTTATGGGGTATGTGAACCGGCCGCTCAGAAAGCAATGGCAAACTACTGAGTATAATCTTGCCTAGTACATCAACAGCAGCTGAAAAATACTGATGTTGACTGCAACGTCCTGTAAGGGATATGCAAAAAAAAAAAAAAATATACCTCAGTAATCGAGAAAACAAGGAACAGTTTATGGTTACAGTCTCTAATAAATACCAGGCCCTACACAATCAGTAGACAAAGTGAGTATGGAAGACTGATGGCAGCAGACTAAAACATATTGAGCTAATCATGTTTAGACTTAACTGGCAAAAGGAAAAGAAACCATAAAGCATAGATTACGCTGGAACAAGAAAGAAGCAGCAAGAAAGTAGATTTAAATAATAGTAAGACAAGAGCTAATAAAGTTAAAGCCTAGGAAAAATATCCAGCCTGCAGAAGTGGAGCTGGATATCAACTGTGAGAAACCATCTAAAGAAGAGATTAAAGTTAGTTGCATGTCCTTTACTGGACGTAGCAGTCAACCCCAGCACTTTTTGGCCTTTCATGATTCCTGGGCAAGATTACACTCAGCAGTTTGCCACTGCTTTCTGAATGACCGGCACCCATACATTTCATAAGAAACCAATGTAAGGCGGTCCGCTGCCAAATCACCCACAGCTGTGTTTCAAACTCAGTATGTGGGATTATGAACTGCGTCCATAACACCTTCGCCACGGAGCTGGCAAAGAAGAGATTAGTAAAGCTATTTAACTTATGAAGGATGGGAAAACTGCTGGTACAGATGATATGCCAGCAGAGAACGTTAAAACTAACGTAAACACCTCAACTGAATTACTGCACAAATTATTTAGCAGACACTGGGAAACTGGAGAAGTACCTGCAGACTGGAGAGAATTGTATCTGTTGAAACTTTGAAAGAGAGGGGACTTATCGGAGTGAAAATTATAGAGGAATAATGTTATTTTCAGCTCCCGGGAAAATATTGAGCAGGATCATTTTAGAGAGATGCCATTGACAAACAACCAAGAGGCTTCTAACCAAATAGATCCTGTACTAACCAGATTGTAGTACTGTGTATAATAATGGAGCGAAGCATTGAACTGAACACACCTTTACATTGGATTTGTGGACCATCAAATGGCCTTTAATAGCATTGACAGGGAAGCTCTTTAGAAATTGATGAGGCATTATGGAATACCACAGATAATATTACAATAAGACATGAGATATTTAAAAAGGAGCGAGATAGGGATGCCTTTTTTTTTTTTACCTCTACTATTCTTAGAGAGTGCTGAAATACTATATAGAACCAGTTTTGCTGTATGGCAGTGCATCTTGGAATGTAAATGAACAAACTAAGAAGAAATTAGAAGCAACAGAGATGTGGTTCCTGAGACGAATGTTGCAAATTCCTTGGACTGCCAGAGTAACTAACAACGACTGCCTGATACAAGCCAATGAAACTAGAACATTATATACAACAATAAGGAAGAGACAAACATCTTTCTTCGGTCATGTGATGAGAAGAGAGGCATTGGAGAACATCGTGACAACTGGAAAGATCGAGTGGAAGAGAGGTAGTGGTAGACCAAGAGAAATGATGCTTGATGGATTGAGAAGGTGGCATGGAGGAGTATCATCTGCAGAGTTGATCCAGAACACCAACGACTGAGATCTGTGCAGAGCCAGCTGGCAGGGCACTTGATGATGATGACTATTTTTACTGACTATAGACTGGATTATGAAGACAGCGAGCTCTGCCAGAAATAGAATTCAGTGGACTCATTTGACAAAGCATCTTGATGATCTGGACTTCGCTGATGACATTGCCCTTCTGTCTCACACATGTAATCAAATGCAGGATAAACTAACAACATTGGATGTGATGTCACGACAATTAGGTTTTTAAATTCGTAGGAGAAAGACAAAAATAATGAGATTAAATCAAGCAAATGATAACCTGATCTCCCTTGGTGAAACCTCACTTCAAAAGATGGAATCATGGACCAAATTAAGTAGTAGTGTAGACAAAGAGGGTGGAACAGATAAACTGTCAGAATAAGATTACTTAAGGTTAGAGGAGCTTTTTTAACATGAGGACATTTGTGGAAATCTAAGAAATTAAATGTAGCACCAAATTTAGAATGAAAAAGGTTTAAAGGTGAGAGGTTAAACTTCATTGCGCAGGGTGTTATTCCATATGGCTTAGTTTCTGTCCGAAAGTGTTACACAAAGCAGAACTCCATAGTTTCAGCGATGACTCTCAAGAGTCTCCAAGAAAATTGCACCAGTGAACTAAATGTTGGTTCTTTGATTGAATACACAACCTTTGGAGCAAGAGGCAGGCGGCTTAACCATGTCGTCATGGAGACCTCTTAATTAGAATGTGAAATCAATGCTGCTGTATGGATCAGGAACATGGAGACAGTTACAAATAAACAACAAACATTCATGGATTTGATGCCTGCGCAAAATAGAAGGAATAATTTTTTTTTTAAACCGCTTAAAAGTTGACAAGGTCGACTTCATTGCACCGGGTTTTATCCCATATGGCTTTGTCTCTTTCCGCAGCGTCGCACAAAGCACGAACTCAGTAGCTCTAGCAACGACCTACAGGAGTTTCCAAAAAATTTCACTCGTGAACCGAAGGATGCGGCCCGGAATCGAACCCACAACCTTCGGAGCACAAGTCAAACGGCTTGACCACTTCGCCACGGAGACTCCTTAGGAATAAAGGGAAGAGAATAAAGGATAAAGAAATAAAATAGTATGATATAATCACCAATGTGGAGTTCATGGAGAAAACTAGACAAATTGCAGTGAATCAAGAGATTAAAAAAAAAAGATGGTGCTGGATAGGAAATACATTGACAAAACCTGTGAATAGTACAAGTAGAAAGGCCTGTGCCTGGAATCCACAGGGCAAGAGAAATAGAGGAAAACCTACAAACACTCATGGAGAAGAGAATTAGAGACGGAAATGAATAAAAAAAAAAATTTTTTTTTGGGGGGAGGCGTGGACGGAGCAGCTTGGGATAGAACCAGAACAATAGTGGCATCTTTGGTCTCTTCTGAAAGATGCAGATGTATGCAAACAGAATGGGCAGAAATAACATTTAAAGGTGTGTGGGGTGGGGGGGGGGAGGGGGACGATAAGTTGGTAAGACGATTGTTTGGATAAGATGAGTGAGTTGGTTTGAGGGTTTATACTCCAATGGGGGATAAAGGGTGAAAGAAGGAGAAGAAGCAAATATAAGAATCAACAACCATTTAGAAATATTGTAGTGCATGAGGTGTCAGAGAAGTATGTATATTGTTCATTGATATGTTTTCAGTATGCAGGGAGTATATAATAGTTACACGTAATAAAATGTAACTACTTTGCTTATGACTTTCCCATTATAACTTTCTTTTCTTGAGTGTTGATGTAAATTTCAATAATAATAGGGTTTATTTTTCTGTATGAAAATATTCCCTATACAGTGAAAATAATTTTGAAATTTAGAAGATATGAGAGGAATCACCACTAAGGGACATTACATCAATAACATTAGATATGCGGATGATGCAGTATTGATTGCAGACAATTAACAAGATCTGCAACATTCAGTAGATAGGGTTATTGTACACAGAGAACGGCTAGGGTTAGAATTAAATTGTAAGAAGACAGATTATGGTCATCACTAGGAAGAAAGAAATACCACAATGTAGTATACGGGTAACTGAGAATATTCTAAAATAAGTGAATCGGTACAACTACCTTGGAACAGTCATAATATCTGATGGGAGGGGCCTTGAAGAGATTAGAACAAGAATTGCTATGTCAAAGATAGCCTTTTGCAAGATGGAAAACATACTGACCAATAAAAGATGTCAGTTGCTACATGTTGACGTGCTACATAGAACCTGTACTTTTGTATGGATATGAAACGTGGACAGTGAGCAGACAATCTGAAAAAACATAATGTGGTTTCTGGGAAATTGCCAAGAATACCATGGACAGGCAGATAAACCAATGAGCACATCCTACAAGAAATTACATGTAGACAGTGAAAACTTTTTGGCCACGTTATGAGAAGAAATAAACTAGAGAACTTTGTGACAACTGACAAGATTGAGGGGAAAATAAAATGGGAAGCAGAGAAGTAAACATCTGGATGGCTTGGCCATGTGACATGGTCAGGACAAGAACACAGAGCTGATCCACGACTCTGGTGGTCGAGTGAGATGGCATAACATGACCGCCCACGTTTATTGTCATGGCACATGATAATGATGATGATACCATTATTCTTTAAGAGTCTGCAACAACTCTAAGAAATAATTTGAAATATGGACTTGTAGTTGCTACAATAATTGAATGTATGTATATTTGGATATTTAACACTCTCACCACAACATTACAAAACTGCAGCAAGTTCCCGTGATCATTCAAAAGTAAAATCCTATACATTTGATCGTAGATGTAAAAGTCACCAGTTCAGTGTATGTTTGACGTCATCTTGTCACAAGACTTTGATGGTATGAGTCGAAGGATGTTTACATATTTACTAGCTACCTCACCATCATCATCATCATCATCATCATCTTCCTTTTCTGCCGTCAAGCGTCGTGGGGAGGAATAATTTACGTTCCAGCGCCCGGTGGGCGGCACTGGATAATGTCATTTCGTGTGGTTGTACAATGTCTTTGATGTCGTCAATCCAATGTCTTCTTGGACGTCCTCATCGTCTCGTCGCAGATGATCTTTGATGTAAGACCAGTCCAATCTGCCATCTTCTGTGATCATACTTCCAAGATATTTGAATTCTTTAATTTGTTTCAGAGTTGTGCTATTTATCTGTATACTTAGTGGGCTCGGCGATCTGCTAACTCGCATTACTTCGGTTTTGGCTGTATTTATACTCATATTGTATCTCCTGCATGTTGAACTCAGATTATTAATATGATTTTGCAGTCTGTCCTCATCGCTATAAAACAGGCACTGATTGTCTGCAAATAGAAGTTCATTTATTTCCTGTGGATCAGTTGATTCATCTGGAGTAAAGAGTTCTAAATTTTCTTAATCTGTTCTGTCAAGACTTGCTTCTTTGGATATTCTGTCCATGTAGATATTAAATAGCAGGGGAGAGAGCACACATCCCTGTAAACTAAACATATCTGATATACCTTCTTGTGTTCTTATTGCACTTTGGCTTGAGTGGTACATGGCTATGATGTTTTCTAGCAGTTGCCCTTGTATCCCATAGTCTTCAAGGACGGTCCATAATTTGTATCTCATTCATTCATTCATTCAGTAGCATGTCCTTTGCAGAACCTCGCTCCCATAACAACCTTCCAGGAAAACCTCTCGATCATAAGCAAGATGTCCCGCTTCCGATTCACCTATTTGGAGATCATCCGCCACATCCTGCACCCCATCTTCTCTTTGGCCTTCATCCTCCTCTCTTCCCAGGCATATACCCCTCCATTATTGTTCTCTCCAAACTTTCGTGACGTTTCAAGTTAGCAAAAATTTCAATTTTCTTTGTTTTATCGTCTTTAATAGCCAACCTTCTTCAATATTCAGCTCTTGAAGTATTGATGCATTTGTTCTTTTCTTTACCCAAGATATTCTTAGAACTCGTCTATAGCATTTATATTCAAAGGCGTTTATTCGCTGCTCAGCTTGTTTAGTAAGTGTCCAGGTCTCACAAGCATATGTTGCAATGGGAAAGATGCATGCTCTTAAAAACTTAATTTTTGTAGTTCTGTCTGTCCCATTCCATAATTTATTCAGTTGCTTTAGTCTTTGAAGAGCAATTGATAGTCGTCGTTTAATTTTTTTCATTGTGTCACCCTTGTTGGTAATCAGTGACCCAAGATATTCAAAATTTTCCACCACCAATTTTTCCTCATTAACATATATTATGTTTAATTAATTTAAAGATGTTATGCTTGATCTCCATCTTCTTTGTATTAAAATATAATCTATCTGATTTTTGGTAATACTGTCCGGGGACTTCCATGTGAAGAGTCTTCTTGGGTGTTGTATAAAAAGTGTGTTGGCTATCGTTAACTCATTTTCTGTGCAAAATTCAATTAATTTGTCACCTGCATCATTTCTGTTTCCCAATCCAAATTTTCCTAAAACGTGTGTCTCATTTTCAGCTCTTCTTGTACCTACTTTTGCATTAAAATCTCCCAGTATTATTGCCATATCATTATGACCAATCTTATTTAATGTTTCTTGCAGTGTGTTGTAAAAATATTCAATTTCGTCCTCCTCTGATGTTGAAGTAGGTGCATATATCTGTATGAGAGATGTGTTTTTTGGACGGCCTTTAAAGTATAATAGTGAGGATTCTATCACTCATTGGCACCTTGCCGTCTTGACAGACGATAGTTTGTGCTCTAAAAAGGCATAATAACTTTTAACTATGGCGGTAGCGAGTGTGACTGATAAGGCCAATTTGCGCTGTAAATGTCCGTTCACAGTGGGTGCATGTGAACACGTGGTCATTTCCACCATCATGCACCATCTTACGTCTCAAACGCTTGGTGTGTGACTTTTCTGCAATAATTTTCTCCTTTGACTTTATTCCATTTCTGATATTTGCCCTCCATGCAACACGTTCAGCGGCGACTTGCTCCCAATGTGCATTATCAATGCCTGTATCAATCATGTCCCGCTTACACACATCTTTGTATCGTAGTAGAGGCCGACCCTGAGATCTCTTACCCATCTGTAATTCACCAAAAAAGATATCCTTTGGTATTCTACCATCATCCATCCTCCTAAGATGTCCTATCCATCTAAGTCTACGAACCTGATCTTTCCAATACTTCAGTATTTGTGATTTTGTCTTGCCACTTAATACCAAGAATTCTTCGCAGACACCGCATATGAAAGCTGTTTAAATTGTTCTCTTGGTGTGAGTAAGTTGTCCAGGTTTCACTGCCATAGAGAAGAGTACTAAGGACACAGGCTTGATAGACAAGGACTTTTGTTTTGGCAGTAAGCTTCCTGTTCTCCCAGACTCTTTTTCTTAACCTGTTCATTGTTGTTGCTGCCTTACCAATCCGGATGTTGATTTCCTGATCTAGGGATAATTTGCTATTTACCACTGATCCTAGATATGTAAAATGGTCTACTATCTCTAGTTCGGCGTCGTCAATAAAGATTGATGGTACCCCATGTGCACCTTGTGACATAATCTGTGTCTTCTTTTTGCTAATTGTTAAACCAAATTCAGAACAAGCATTGGAGAATGCAGATAGTAGACATTGCAATTCTTCCTCAGAGTGGGTCGTAACTGCAGCATCATCTGCAAAAAGCAACTCTCTGATCAGTACCCTCCTAATTTTGGTCTTAGCCTTCAATCTCTGAGCATTGTAGAGGCCGCCATCTGAGCGTGAGTGAATGTATATACCACCATCCTGATCACGAAATGCATATTTCAGTAGAAGTGAAAAGTATATTCCAAAGAGGGTGGGAGCTAGTACACAACCTTGCTTAACTCCACTCTTGATTTCAAATTCTTCAGAAGTTGCACCATCAAACTTGATTATACCCTTCATGCCTGTGTGGAACGATTCCACAATGGATAGAAGAGTTGGTGGGCAGCCAATCTTCTTTAGTGCCTTGAACAGACCCTCACTAACTGGGTTATATCCCAGTAAAGCTTTTGCAGTTGTTTTATCTAAACAAAATGCCACTCCACTCTGGCCTCTGATGTCTCTACCAGAATAAATGAAAAGACTTCCATTTTCAGTTGTAAAATGTCCCTTGCCTTTCCAGCGATGTTCACTAATTCCTAAAATTTGAATATTTAACCTCTCAATCTCATCACATACTACTTTAAGCTTCCCTTCATACAGACTTCTCACATTCCATGTTCCTATTCTCACTCTTTTTCTTAGTCTGACACAGGAGATTTCCTTGGTAACACAGTCAGGATTAACTCCGTCATCACGATTACTAGTACTGGTCCTTGTGTCACACTCTTCCCCAGTGTTATCTGATCTGCCTGGCCTGGGGATCTCACCACCAGATCTCTTTCTTATTATGTTTTCTGTCATAGTTGTTATGGTTTCTTGGCAAGTTTTGCAGAAGGTAGTTTGCCATTGCTTTCCTTCTGGGCAGTGACTGTACTAGTAGGTGGCTGTGGCATAACGCAACCAACATTATTCATTTACCAACAAGTGCCGCAAAAAGAGGAAACAACATTAAAAGAAATTGACTTCACAACCACAAATGGAGACTAGGACTTAAAACTTAACATCGAAACTGGAACTGAACAAGTGACAAATGACGTGGATTCTTAGAAAGATTGCATCAGACAAAGCTCGGAACCCCATTGGTTGGGAGAGACACGTGACACCGCTTTCGCGCCAACGCCGGTATAAATTATGATAAGCAGCCCACTCTTGCAAAACCATGCCTGGCGAAAAGACGTCAGAAATTGTGTGACCAAAAATTCAATGGGCAAGGCAGAAGTCTGGATCCGAGGTACGTTTGTTAGTCCCATGATTAAACTAAGAACCCGATGTATCAAGTATCAAGTAATGTAAACCCGTGTTTGTGATGTCAATTGAAATGTATGATTATTAATTAAAACCTCTGAAATGTAAAAATGCTCGACTGTAGATTCTAACGACGCAAAGCCATTCCCGGGCAAAATGACTCTCTAATATTCTCGTAGATAGAACTGCCATCTCTGATATTCTTAAAGATAATTATTAACTTTAAGAAGTGCATTACACTACTACATTCTATTCTAAACAACTGTGAGAAGTGATGATTCTAAAGCAATCTTGTGCATTTCACCAGAAACATTGTAAAAGATGCTATCACTATCTACAGCTGAAATGACAGTTCGTGTACTAGAATAAGTGCCTTGTTCTAAAACAGACTTATCTATGCCTATTTACAATTTAGAAAGCTGAGAGAGAAATCAATCTTTCCTTTCTCCTTCATCTATTGAATTAATAGGGTTTGGCGGAATAAATATTTATATTTATGTCAAATTTAATTAGATAAGGGCACACATGAATTGCAACACATGAGAAAGTTGTGCTTCGCGGAACACCATCACGCGCAGTGAACTTACCTCATTACTCAACACAACACCACTCCACACCACTCATCACCACACAACCCAACACTCAACATCACAACAACAACAGGTAATGGAAGAGAGTTATTAGACACAAGAAGAAGAAGTAGTTAATTGGGAAAACACAGAGAATTATTTATACACATTGTAAACACCATTTAGTGGAAGAAATGTTCTAAATGTATGTCATTTATTTACATGCATCTTGACATATTCTCACTCTTGTCAATGTCTTACTGTACACGTTCACTGACCCCGGTCAAATGAGAACTTACATACAGCAGGAACAAGTTGATACAAGGCGTACACCGTGTGATAAACTCTGACCACCTCAACTTAACCCAACACTAGCTCAGAGAGAAAAGGAGGGGAGGGGAACTAGTTCCTACTTCAGGAATTTAGATTTCTTCCGACCTACTTCTTATTATTGTATTGGTAGGAATGTATATATTTATGCGAATATTCATCAGTGATCTTGGTGGCTACATACCAACAACCACCCAACACATCAGCAAATTAACCACCTAAATCAGACCTGAAAGAGGGAAGCCGAGAGAAAGAGATGAACCACAAGTGAGATGGAGGATGACTTGGCTATGAACAGAGCATGGGGAGGCCTTCAGAGGAGCTATACGGGCAGACCTGAAGTGGATCCATCAGTCAATGGACCCTGGCTTACCTAATCCTCCAGTCACCAGGTTACTTTTCTCATTGGTAGACTACACACCCAATTTCAGGAAAACTGACATTTAATGGTTGAGACATCACCATCATACTTAATATGTACAACATCAAAATGTTTACTATGTCTTCACACTTGTTGACATCTCATATATTGATGCTTGTTATTGATTGTCTGGGACAATGGTCCAACGTGCAACTGTTCTATTACTTTGTGTAAATCACAATAGAGATGTATGTACTGACCAGAAGGCTCAGGCCAGTCAATAAATGATTAACATGAATTGACCTTCTGTTAATTTGTCAGTTCCAACCTATCTGTGTCAACAACTTCTTTGTACATCATGTTGTCAGAATCTGATGTGATTGTTTATGTGTTGATTGTTTAAAGATAAATTAACTCATAATGACTTACTGAATGGGGAAATAAAAAGACTCTAGATCTATCAACTGCTCAACATCCATGTTTTCTTCATCTAAATCAGGCTGAGAAAATTCTCCAGACTTTCCTCAGATTTGATAAACTAAAAGGGGGCTTCAGAGCTATCAGAATCATTGGAGAAGGGGCAGATTCCCAGTTAGTAAATTACCATTCTTACCAGGGCCATAATCTATATCTCCTAGACAATACTTAATAGAACGAGGCCTGCAGATAACTCAAGGTTCATATTCTGGGGTTATTGAAGATAGAAGAGGATGGGGCTCTACTTCTTTTGTTAGAGATGGGGCATGCACTACAGTGATCTCCCACTCCCTTCAAAAATATATGACAGTGGCCATAGCCATTGTCTCTACTGATGAGATCATCTGCCTATCGCCGCAGAGTGTAAGACCATAACCAACAACAATCTGCCGGCTGCTCTCACACTCCATCCACCACCTGCACCCATGGCTTCACGTAACCCTGATCGGGAAGCTAAACGGGTACTCCACCTTGCCCAAGGGTGTCCCGTAGACTACCGGAGGAAAGGAGTCGTCTTACATCTCCTTTGATAGGGGATACCCCTAGCCCGCTAACCGGAATTTGTATCTACCTCATATTATTTACTAATTAATCCATCTCATTTGCACAGACAGACAATGTTAGTTCTAATGTCTTGTGTTGTTAACTATGGACGATTCATATTCTCTAGCATGTCTGAGCATATAGAGGCATGGTCTAATTTTGCTCAGTAGATATTGGCTGGATGTCCACAGGAAGGTATGGATGGAACAGGAAGTTGTTCACATACATCACAACTGCCCTCTATACCAGGGGCAACAAGAATTTGTGTGTGTGACATACATTACAAAACTGGATGGCGATGAACTAATTTATGTACAGCATTTTTTATATTTCTCTCTCTCTCTCTCTCTCTCTCTCTCTCTCTCTCTCTCTCTCTCTCTCTCTCTCTCTCTCTCTCTCTCTCTCTCTCTCTCTCTCTCTCTCTGCCTGCTAATGGCCTACTAAAAGTGTCTTGAAAAACACAAACTCCTTAGCTCTGGCAATGACCCCCAGGAGTCTACGAAAAAACTGCACTCGAGAACCGAAAGACGGAGTCTGAAAATGAACCCACCACCTTTTGAGCACAAGACAATCGACATCACGACTTCACTATAGAAACCCCCTCTTTGGTAAGGAAATTAATGTAACTCCCACAGTACACATCTGTGCAGCATTTCTTGTCCAGTCATAATACTTTGTACATTTTGTTGTAAAAATAACTGTGAATTTGTAATCTGACAGGTTAGTGTGTTTAAGTGAGACATGAATGGCCATGCAGAAGCAGATCTGAGCGCCTCTGTTGATCATGTATTTGATCAGTTTGTTACTGCAGTCACCTGCAAGGCGATCCTAACCAGCTTTAACCAGCTGCTGGACTTGACAGGGCTGCGACATGCAAATCATACTCAGTTCTACGAAAAGCTGAAGTCCCAGTTAAAGGGCTCATGGAAGGCACAAAGCCTGTGGACAAAGTTGGACAAAAGAGCATCACACAGGGACTACAAGACGGGACAAGCATGTTCAAATACAAGAGTGAGTATTTATTTTAATACATGTGTTGTTAATAAAATTGTAATTCATCATGTTTTGAGTTTCATCTAATAATCTTTGACATTGAGAGATGAGAGAAAGAGGAAACTAGTTAGAGAGATTTCTATTTCTATATATGCTGTGTCTGGCTGCACAAGTTATACTTCTGAATGTGAATTCAAACAGGAAGGTGGGTTAATAAAATGTCCAGTCTGAAAGTCAGTAACAGATATCAGTGACAGAAAGAAATAAAAATCAAGGTTATTTTGAAAGTTTAAAACAGAACATGCTAAAGTCATTAGTCATTTAAGATGTTTCAACCCTTAATGTGCACCACTGCACAGAAAGTGTTCTCTTATGTGTGTAATAACCAGTCACCTTTTTTATCATATACCCTACACTGAAACATGTCATTGGAAATTTACTATGGTTGCTGTCAACTGTAGTTATTGATGCATTTATTGGAGAGCATGAGTCACAGAAAATATTAACAATCACATCAATGTAAAACATGCTTTTGAAGAACAGAAGAAGATCAAAGTCCAAAGGAACTGGTGTAAAAAGGCTAATAGCCTGAACATGGATAAGAACATGACTAAGCTCTGCCATTTAATTAAGATCATAAATTAGCTGAAAAACATCTACACTACTGGCTGTGGAAATGTGATTTCTGCGGAGAATACAAAGAATACCATGGACATACAGAAAAACCAATGACTAAGTCCTACAAGAAACAAATGAATATTATAAATGATTAGAGAAATTAGACATAGACAGTCAACATTTTTTGGACATGTTATGAGAAGAAATAAATTAGAGAACTTGGTGATAACTGACAAGATCGAAGGGAAGAGAACAAGGGAAAGGCAGAGAAGTAAATATATGGATGGCTGACCACGTGGCATGGTCGAGATAAGAACACTGAGCTGATCACGACTCTGGTGATCGAGTGAAATGGCGAATCATGACCGCCCATGCTTACTGGCATGGCATGTGATGGGTGGAAATTAGAAACAGTGAAACAGTTATCGCAAGACAGTCATTAGCGAAAATGGCAAGTGCCTGACCTGAAAGATTGCTGCAGACTTCTGGAGGGAAGAAAGTTCCAGAACAATTAAACATTAATGTTCCCTAGAAGTAAAACAACAAACAATAAAAATGTTGTGGCACTATAATGCAGACCCCTGCACAAAGTTTATTTCACAATGAGAGGTCTGAGTGCAACAGTTAACAAAATTAACAGTGAGGACATCCTAGGAAACTACCAAAATTACAAAATGCTAGTATGAGAATAATCACAGGAGGTATGAAGATTTCTTCCATTCAACCAGGGAAAAATACACCAGCATCTATTCTCTTACAGAGAGAACAGAGGAAAAGATGCATGTTTGCAAGGAGGTGCTTCTGCACATGACTTACCAATCTATACATGCCAGATTGCAAAATCCAATAAAAATAGATTAAAGAAAAACAGCTGAATGGATATCTTGAATAACCTGCCTTACAGACGAAGGATCTTGCCAACATGCCTGCAGAAATAGAAGTGCTAAAAGATTTTAATTAAACACTCAAACACATCTATTAGTACAGATGTCCACTGTAATAAGGAGGGAATATAAATACAATTCCTTGAAGTTAAAAGTGTCAGCTGAAGAGATGATTGGGGATAAATATAATCCAGTGGAATGGACATGTTTACATGTTTGGATTAACAGAGGGAACATTTAGGAATGGAAGAGTTTTCAGCTTCATAAGACACAACAATGGTGAGATCAATCAAAAGGTTTTCTAGCTGAAAAGATGCCTTCCAGCTTCAGGGCAATCTGTTGAACTCCTGTATGTGTTGAGAATCCTCACAACAAGGACTTGTTCATTGGTTTTTCTGTCTGTCCATGGTATTCTTTGCATTTTCCTCAGAAACCACATTTCCACAGCCATCAGATGTTTTCAGCTTGACTGCTTATTGCCCACGCTTCACGTCCATACAAAAGTACAGGTTCTATGTAGCACTTCAACACTCTTTTTCTCATTTCAATTGATATCTTTTTATTGGTCAGTATGCTTTTCATTTTGCAAAAGGCTACCTTTGCAATGGCAGTTCTTGTTTTAATCTCTTCAAGGCATCTCCCATCAGATGTTATGACTGTTCCGAGATAACTGTACCAATTCACTTGCTTAAGAATATGCCCATTTACTTGTATATCACATTGTGTTATTTCCTTCTTCCCAGTGACGACCATAATATTTGTCTTCTTACTATTCAATTCTAACCCTAGTTGTTCACCATGTGCAACAACCGCATCTACTAGATGTAGCAGGTCCAGTTCATTGTCCGCAAACAAGACTGTATTATTCACATATCTTAATGTTATTGATGTATCATTCCCCAATGTTGATTTCTTCCATATCTTCTGTATTTCTGAAAATATTTTCACTGTACAGGGAAAAAAAGATCTGGAGACATTACACATCCCTGTCTCACACCTCTTTTAATAGGCTGATATTGACCTACATCATTATCAATTCTGATGGCAGCTTGTTGTTTCCAATATATGTTTTTTACAAGTCTAAGATCTTTTCCATCAATTTGTATATATTCAAACATCCTTATCATGTCGACATGTCTCACTTTATCAAAAGCCTTTGTGTGGTCGATTAAGCAAAGATATAAATCTTTGTTTACTTCTATAGAATGTTCAATTACTGTTCTCAGTACATACACAGCATTTACTGTGCCCTTTCCTTCTACAAACCCACATTGGTCTCCTATTTCAGATTGTATTTTCTTCTTAACTCTTTGCATGATAATTCTCAGCAAAATCTTCGTGATGTGGCTCATTATACTAATTGTTCGATGTTGATCACATTCCAAGGCTCCTGATTTCTTCGGGATTGCAATAAATATAGAATTACAAAATTCAGGAGATATATCTCCAGTATCATATATTGCGTTCAGCAGTCTGGTGACTTGGTCTATTCCATATTCTTCTAAGGCATTGATAATTTCTGTTGTAATGTTATCTGTACCCGGGGTCTTGCCAGTTTTCATATGGTTAAGAGCATTCTGAACTTCCATCTTCAAAATTGATGGTCCTTCATTATTATTCCGATGATCATATTGTTCTTCTCTTGTATAACCGTAAAGGTTTTTCACATAATCTGACTATGCATGTAAAATCTGATCTTTTTCTATTATGATTTTGCCATCTTTGGTTTTTAGGCAACCCGTTGATGTGTGTTGTCTTTTGTTAGTGAAGTCATTAATCCTTTTGTGCATTAATTTGGTACTACCGGTGTTGTGCTGGTTTTCAGTTTCCTTGCAATTTTCCTCAAGCCATGTTTCTTTTGCCTCTTTGCATAGCTTCCTAATTTTCCTGTGAATCTCTTCATATATTTTTCCTTGTTGTTTTTGTTATTTCTTCTTATTTCCATGAGTTTTAAGATGTCTTCCGTCATCCATTTCTTGCATCCTATTATCTTTATTTTTGGGGTGGTTATTTCTGCAGCTTGGTTGATTGATTTCTTTAATATTTCCCATTAGTCGATGACATCTTGAAATAATATTTCCATATCGGACAATGCATCAAATCTGTTATTTACCTCTACGTTGAATTTATCTTTTATCTCCTCACTCTTCAGTGCCTGTATATCAAATTTTGTGTTTCTTGGTGTATATTTGACTTTCTTTAATTTTATATGTATATTGCTTAATATTAATCTATGGTCGCTGGGGGGGGGGGGGGGGGGTAACAGGTACTCCACCTTGCCCAAGGGTGTCCCGTAGGCTGCAGATATAGGATTTCCAATGGTCTGAATGCTAAGAAGAAGGGTAAAGTAGTAAATTCCTCAAAGGAATAATCAGCATTACAACACTTCAAGAAAGATTGAGCCCTGAGTGCTGTGACATCAACTCTGTCAGGAAATTAAATACATAAAGTAAATAACTGAATTTGCCAACTAAAAGTAATTTATATTCAGTTTGTTTTCACATTTGTAGATTGTGGTGTCTTAATATTTATAATTCTCTTGTTTCCCACAGGTTCTTATTATAGGATCTGGTCCTTGTGGGCTGCGAACAGCTATTGAATGTGCGCTGTTAGGAGCCAAAACTGTGATTGTTGAAAAAAGAGATCGGTTCTCTCGCAATAATGTCCTGCACCTTTGGCCCTACCTCATAACCGACCTAAAAAATCTTGGTGCAAAGAAATTCTTTGGAAAGTTCTGTGCTGGTGCTATAGATCATATAAGTAAGTTGATTACAACAGGTTAACCTTGATTAAATCTCGTCTTTAGACTGAATAATTCTGTGTAGCTGTGACAATGTTAGGAGACGAGAGAGCTGGGTAGAGAGAGAGTAAATTTACCAGATGAGAGACATAAACTTGGCACATCATAACTTGTTAGTAGCCTGCCACCTTTAATAATTGACATGTAACTCTGGGAATAGCTAACAACAATAACACATCATTATAGGGGTTGGCAGCTTTCTCCGCTGGCCCCGAGTGCTCTCGTCACGTGACGCGACGAGAGTTGGCAGTGGTTCGAATCGCAAAAGTGACTTATGAGAGTATGGAGCCGGTCGCTCAGAAAGTCGTGGCATGCTGATGAGCATAATCTAGCCTAGGAATCAACATACAGCTGAAAGATGCTGGTGTTGACCGCAATATCCTGAAACAGGATGGAAACGCGGGAAAAAAAAAACAAAATTATTTTGAGGAGGTAAATAATTAGTGAATCAAGAGGTTTTTCCCAGGAGAGAAGAGGAAAAGAGTGCTGGCTAGGGCACACATTTAGAAAACATGTTGATGGTATGACTAGAAAGTCTTTCTTCTGGAATGCACGTGGAAAAGAGGATTAGAGACAAAGGTGAATAATGTGGGGAGGACATGAAAGGAGTGGCCAGAGAGAGCAGAAGAGGGACAGCTTGGCATGAGTTGATTGAGGGCCTATGCCCAGTGGGAGATACAGGGCAGAACAATATAATAGGTTGAACAGGGGACATAGGTTTCAATAAAGGAGGAGAAACTGCTGCTGTATTGCACAAGGGCCTGAGAAATGCTGTACAAACACACAACAAATCAATGGCATAATTTAAACTATGTAAAGTAGATCAGGGCTTCTGAAACTTCTCATGTTTTATCACATTTTGATAAGATGAAATTGTTCATGACCCCCATCACTTATAAAATCAATAGGTACTAAGACTATATACAATAATTTGTATAGAAAATATGATGGGGGTTCAAATGAAAACCGCAAAAGTGTGATAGAAATTACAATAATCATACCATTGTCTTTTAACCTGCCAATATTGTTGTTAAGGATGTCAAGAGTGTTAAACATGTGACATCACAGTGCAGACAAGCACGGTGACGTTATAAGGATAATTTAAAGATGGCTGCCCCACTTTAGACATGCACTAAAGAGGAGTAGCATTCTGTTATCCATTCTTTGATCAATGAAGCGATGAAATCTATAGAGGTCCAGTATGGTGATGCATGCCTGTCAGTCCAGCAAGTGTATGAGTGGAGTAGGAAGTTTCAAAACTTTTCGGTCAGATGAATAGGTACAGCAGGTGGTGCATGCGTAGTTACTTTTTTCTACAATAATCGAAGTACTTTATCGGCACTGGAGGACTTGCATCGAACGCAGTGGTGACTACATTGAAAAATGATAGATTTGTTTTTTACTTTCTCAGAACATATTCACACAGAAAAAAAATTATTTAAGGTTTTAACTTGAAGCCCCCTTGTAATAGTTGCAAATATGTCTACAACCCTCTCCCATTTATCTTTTATGCAAACATCCCCAGGGGTTTCTTAGATTGAGTTTTTCACATTTCCTTACATTTGACTGTTAATTGAGACTTTCAAGCTTAGTTTTCAGCTTTGTGGCTGATGTGTGTTTTTTTTTGGCTTTCCCCAGGTATTCGGCAGTTACAATGCATCTTGTTAAAGGTTGCCTTGCTCCTGGGTGTAGAGGTTCATGTAAACGTGACATTTGAAGGACTCATTGAACCCCCTGAAGATCAAAGTTCAGGTGCGTGAACTGTAGACAATGTATTGTTGAGTATGTTTTAGAAAATACAATACAGGAGGAAATCGGTGGATATTAAAGAAGTGTCTTAAGGAGGCAAACATGAAAATAAGCCACTTATTGCAACAGAAGACATTTTCATGTGTAAATCTTCATAGTTTGGATTTCTGAACTCTTTCTGTCCCATCATCATCATGTAGCAGATCCTTTACACAGTACCGCTCTCATCAGGGCCGGCTGAACAGTTCTCATGTCCAAGGTGTCTGCAACATCCCTTGTCCATCTTCATGCTGGTCAACCCTTTCTTCTTCCTTCACTGTTCTTTTCAAGCCACTATGATGTTCATTATCGCCAAGGATTAAGTTTCCAAGACATGATGCTGCTTACGAGTCAGATTTCTTAAGTGTTCAGATCTTATAGAACATCAGTATTTTCTTCTTGGTCTACTGTATTCTGATCACTAATATACACAATTTTAGTCACAAGCTTCAATTTTCTTCTTTAGTGATAAGGAAATGATCCGTGACTCACATCCAAACGCTGCACAGGAAAAATGCAGTTTCTGAAAAATGGTATTTTAACTTGACTGCAGGTGTTGTGCCATATGTTCTTATTGCAGTTTAACCCCTTTATTGCTATGGTCACCTTACATCTGACTTCTTGTCAAAAATCCCCTTTCTGCCCCAGACATCTGCTGCATGAAAATGCTAACTGTTTCAGATTGATATGGCTGGTTGGTTAAGACAACCCTCTGGACGACTTGAGTTTTAACCCTTATGCATTGGCATTGAGGTCGCCTGAGTCCAAAATAGCTTGCTTCTATCAGAGTGAGGTTGGTGGAGAGTCTTCTTGATGCAGTACCAAAGTACCATCCCCATGAGGGCTGCGTTGTAGAGCTATCATTTCACTCTCCAAGCTCAGAAACCAGTGAAGTGTACCAGACTAGTACTGGTGCTGGCTGCCTTTGGGGAAGCATTGTGGGATGTCACCAGGTCATGGTTCAGCACCGCACATTTGGACTAGCTGGGGTTGGGCTCAGGCGGGTCATGTTTCATACACAGGTGTTTCATTGTCAACAGGCTGCAACTCACTGCCCCAGGGGAGGTCAGATGAAGTTCTAAACTGTCTGGGACTGAAGGAGTTCAAGTAACATCTAGGACTGAAACATCTCACACCAGCCAGAACAGAGTTGCTGCCTTGGATTGAAGTAGTACAGCAGCAGTTGAAAACATTGTAGTTGTATACATTTCTAATAGGAAGAGTTAAATTGTAACAGTAAAGCTAAATCCATTGCAGATACTGCTGTAGGAATGGGAAGTGTTGAGCCCTTCATTGTTACTAAACAGGTAAAGTTAGCCTCATATCAGATACTGCTTTTGGGGTTTGAAGTGTTAGACCTTCACACAAGTTGAGTTGAGGTAAGAACCGACATCACTGCAATCAGGACATTTCCATACACACTTGGTCCCCTTGTTCAACAGCCAGCGAAGAGTTATACTACTAACCATTCCCACCGCAATCTGATTGAAAGTTCTCCTGGTGTTCCCTCTCAGTTTTGAAATTTTCCCAGCACCCCTGCCGATCCCCCGCAATCTCATTCTCTCCACATACGTGTTCTCAGTATGTTCCCCCACCTTTTCCACCTGGTCCTATAGGTGCTTGACCACCTCTCCCCTGTCCACAGGTAGTCTACCACCAAGAGGTGCATTTCCTATCAGCCTGTTCATTCTCCCGCATGGCCAGGGCAAAAACTCTGTACAATTCTCACAATCTGTGACCTCTGAAGCGAGAAAAGATATTCCACATGAAACGTTCCTTTCACCATCTTACTATGCATACTCTTATATTCCAAGTCATAACATATTTAAATGGGGTGGCCAGAACCCTTCGTAGACAGGCTTTCCAACCCAGATAATTCTCAGAAATGATCTGGTACTTATGAGGTTGGATTGTTTCCATAGGAGTACTGGTCAAGAAAAGATCATCCTGCTACTGCTGCTAGGGATTGAACCCAGCCCAATGTGTTGGTAAGCATCGTTGCTATGCCACTAGTACTAAGTTACAGTGCAATGATATGAGTAACTAGCTCCCTTCCACATGACATTTATGTCGCAGTCAAATCTGGAAAAACATAGGTAACTATTACAGGGCTGTGATAACTCTAGAGCTGTAGTTGTATACATTTCTAATAGGAAGAGTTAAATTGTAACAGTAAGGCTAAATCCATTGCAGATACTGCTGTAGGAATGGGAAGTGTTGAGCCCTTCATTGTTACTAAACAGGTAAAGTTAGCCTCATATCAGATACTGCTTTTGGGGTTTGAAGTGTTAGACCTTCACACAAGTTGAGTTGAGGTAAGAACCGACATCACTGCAATCAGGACATTTCCATACACACTTGGTCCCCTTGTTCAACAGCCAGCGAAGAGTTATACTACTAACCATTCCCACCGCAATCTGATTGAAAGTTCTCCTGGTGTTCCCTCTCAGTTTTGAAATTTTCCCTGTTTTGTTTTGTAAACAAGTTAATTAACCAATATACTGTCACATGTTGTCTTATATTGTACTTATTCAATATCTAGAAGGTGAGTCATCATGTGGATGGGAAGTGTTGCATTGATTTTATTCTCATCTCCGTACATTTCAGGTGTCGGGTGGAAATGCAGAGTCACTCCAGAAAACCATGCACTCTCTGAGTATGAGTTTGATGTTTTGATCGGTGCTGATGGCAAAAGAAACACACTTCCTGGTATGTTTGTATTTAAAAGAATGTTTTCCCATAGTGAATTTGAATAACAAGGACACAGACAATAGATTTCATGATTTATTGCCTGGCATATTTCGCCGCATCTCATCAGGTACATACTGCAGAAGTCACACAGCATAAAATATAGTAATTAGATAAATCCTTCAAGCTGAAATATACAAATATTCGCACAGTAATTTCAATTTTCTACCACAGTAATTTTAAACTGACTATCATGTCTTCTGCCGGTCTCTCTGGCCGAGGGGTTACACCACTTTCTCCGTAATCCCGCTTATCACGCAGAGTCTCGTAGTGGGCGAGAACTGGGAGCGGTTCGTCCCCCGCTGGTGACTTGCGGGATAACTGAGCCGGCCACTCAGAAAGCAATGGCAAACTACTGAGCGTAATCTTGCCAAGAAATCAACAGACAGCTGAAAGATGCTGCTGTTGACAGCGATGTCCTGTAAAAGGATATGCGAATTTAAAAAAAAAAAGAAATCATGTCTTCTGCAGTATGTACCTGATGAGATGCAGGAAATAAATCGTGCAATCTATTATTTGTGTTCATTGGCGATTGTTAACTATTGTTTACTGTAGACTTTTAAGGTTTGCGAAATGGAGGGAAGAAAAAGAATGAAATATACTCCTGAATATGAATAGAAATATATGCTTTGTGCAGACTCGTAAATCAACAGTGGATTGAAAGCAGACACACAGACTTAGAATATATGATGAGGAATTATCAAGGCAAATGCATGAAGAGGTAAAGATAAGGTCCCAAAAGACAAGAAAAGTCATTTAAGCAGGCTGTATCAGAGATAAGGATGGTATGATTCTACTTGATGAGAATGGTATGTAAAAAAGTTGGATAGAATATGTAAGATAATTGCTTGAGCATAAAAGATGCAATAAACCAACAGTTACCTCTAAGGAAAGCCCTATTATACTCAAGTCAGAAGTAGGGAAAACAATAAACTAGGTACTTTAGTAACATTTTCTAAATTGCTTTTTAATTATATAACCTGCATAGTTGGATACCTCTTGAAAAAACAAATCCAACGATACCTTATTCAAGTCTGTACGTCAATTGTAAGCTGAGATATTAATTTTTGTATGTCAGTTTATATTTAACATTGGCATATTGGTAACCCACTTTGGAAAGTGAGACCACAAAACACGTAAGCTAAGGGCAGATAACTGTTCTTGGTTGTTTTTTTTTTGCGCTAAGGGGGATAACTCAGGTTTTTTTTAATTGAACGCAAAATTCAAATGAAAACCTCAAACTCTCTTCCTCCAGCCTCTTCCTCCACTCATAAATACTAGAATTGGTGGTGAATGCAAACATGCATCATTATAATCTTGTCGCTCTGAATAATCCATAAGAATATTAAATGATCATCGCTGTATTATGACACGGAAAACCGCTATATTCCCGCCATTGAAATTTAAAATGACGCATCTTAGCATACGATCTTAATAATTTCTGTTTGGGACTAAAATATTTGAAAATTTCACAGTACGCGTAAGAATGGATGCTCAATTTAATTATTTATACTAAATCAAGCGGCAACGTCTATATAATGAGTACTATATATATCCTTACTACCGGGGAACAATAACAAGAAAACGTAAATCGCCGTTTGAAACATCACCGGTAACGTTCGGTAACTGAAAATGTAGTACCTACAATAAACACTATAAACATCAGAGAAGCCTCTGGCAGTGATACAGTATCAGTAGAAATGGTAGCAGATCTGGAGGATTTTATTTGTAGAGGTAAAACTAGGACACCAAAAAAGTGTTTTCAGCATTTGTAATATTTTTGGTGACAACTGGCAAGATCGAGGTAAATACCTGGATGGCTTGGCCACATCTTATGATCAAGACAAGAACGCTGAGCTGATATATGACTCGTTGATTGCATGAAAACATGACCGCCCACGCTTATCACAAGATGGCACATGATGATGATAGATATTCTTAATGGCTTATTTTTGCAGTCTCTCTCTCTTTCTCTCTCTCTCTCTCTCTCTCTCTCTCTCTCTCTCTCTCTCTCTCTCTCTCTCTCTCTCTCTCTCTCTCTCTCTCTCTCTCTCTCTCTCTCTCTCTCTCTCTCTGTGTGTGCGTGTGCACGCTTGCACAGTTAATATCGTAATAAAAGTGTGATCGCCATTTTAGAATCATTAGTTAATATTCATCATTAGAGTGAACACCATGTTGGGAATAGCAGTTACTATTCAACATTAGTGTGTGATGCTTGTGATTAGCAAATAATATATCACCATTAGAGGGAACATACCTTTGGATCAGCACACTATGGTGGAGTGGTCAAGCTTCAGTTTCAAAGATCATGGGTTCATCTGCGAACTGTGTCGGTCAGACCACAAGTGCAGTTGTTCCAGAGATTCCTGAGGGTCATCCCTGGAGCTATGGAGTTTATGGTTTTAGCAGGCGGCTTGCCATTCTGCACAGATAGAGCCAGATGGGGTAGAACACGATGCGGTGTAGTGATCCTCTTGCCTGTACCCAGCAGTTAATGTCACCATAATAGTGTGAACATCGTCTTGAGATCATCAGTAAGAATGGGAATTCAAGTTTGGGATCCGCAGTTTAAAAAACCAGAAGAGTGAATAACAGCTTTGGATCATCATTTAATGTTGCTATAAGTGTGAATAACTGTTTGGGATTAGCAGTTAATATTACCAAGGGAGTGTGAGCATCATATTGGGATCAGCGATTATTATCACCTTTAGAGTGTGCACAGTGGTTTGGGATCTACAGTTAATATCACCATTAGAGTATGGCAACAGCTTAGAATCGATAGTTACTATCACCATATTGCTTGGGATTCACAATTAATATCACTATTAAAGTTTGAGCAGCTTCAGATCACTTTATAGCTGCTCATTTGCAGAACTTCATTCTCATCATGGCTTGTGAAAAGTTTATTGATCTCTAGCTATTTTCCTGCCCCATGCACACTCAAGTTCAATGTGTCTGCAATACCCTGTGTCCATCTTTGTCCTGGTTGATCCCTGCCTCTTCTGCCCGGAACCATGCCTTCCATCATTGTTCTTTCCAAGCCACTGGGCCTAATCTTGGAATTAGCAGTTAATATTCACTGACGGTTCAATGTTGGTTTATGACTATGCAGATAATATCACATTAGGATATACCGTGAGATTATTTTGCAATAGTATGCCATGTTTACAGTAATTTTGTGTATGTTACAGTAATTTTGCGCTTGCTTGTGACATCATTCAAGTATATATGATATATAAGATTTTAAATTTGGTTTAAATTTTCTTGCACCAGGTTTCAGGCGCAAGGAATTTCGAGGGAAACTTGCCATTGCTGTGACAGCAAACTTCATCAACCGAAACAGTCAGGCCGAAGCACGGGTGCAGGAGATTAGTGGGGTGGCTTTCATTTTCAACCAGAAGTTTTTCATGGATCTGAAGGAGAGCACCAGAATTGATCTAGAGAACATCGTCTACTACAAGGATGACACCCATTACTTTGTCATGACTGCCAAGAAAGCCAGCTTGCTAGAGAAGGGAGTGCTGAAAGAGGTCAGAGCCTGTGTGCTTCATATTGCAAACACAGACTATACAAGCAAACGTATTATGTACAGAAACTCAGACTGTAAAAGCATACTGTACAGACACACACTTTGTATACACAGACTATTTAAGCAGACTTTACAGACATATGCTTAGTATACAAATACAGACTATACAAGCAAACTATCCAGACACTTTATACAAACACAGACTATGCAAGCGAACATATTGTGTACACAAACCCAGACTGTGAAAGCATACTATACAGACACATACTTTGTATACACAGACTATACAAGCAAACTATCCAGACACTTTATACAAACACAGATTATACTAGCAAATTATACAAACACAACATACTAACATAGACTTTACAAGCAAATTACAGCTAGTGCTCGACCTACGACCACGATCGGTTCCGACAGACCGGTCGTAACATGATTTGGTCGTAAGTTGAGTACGCTATGTGTACAGTAATGTGAAGTGATGTTATAAAAATATTTAAGTTAAATTATATCATAAATTTCTTTTATTATTGTTATAAATTATAATTTTCGATGTTCATTTTGTGCCATTTGTATCATCTCTACACCATTTTGTTTCTTATTTTTACATCGTCAGGTTTAAGAAAAACACTGCATTAACTGTACATGTACAACTGGTTTAATATTTGCAAAACATACAAAATACAGGTGTGGAAAATACTATAGGAAACATTTTCCCAATCGCAAAACACAAGAAATTGTCATTAACATCAAAATATATAAACATGTACGAAACATTTTATTGGCCACTGGTGCTTGGCTGCAGATCATTAATGTCGTCATTTAAGGCAGCAGTTGGGGGTACTGGAGTTGGTTTTTTCATAAACATGGTGAGCTTTGTCTGAATTGTATGTTTCTTTTTTTCATCATAAATTTCATGATACGGACGAAACACATCGTGCGCCATCCGTTCAATCCTTGCAAATCGTTCGATGTTTGGGTCCATTGCTTTGAAATGTATATGAATTTTATTCAGTAAAGATAAACCTTCTGATAATCCATTAGTGGTGAACATTCTTTCTGGCTCATCCTCTTCTTTCTTGGCTTCTCTTCTTTCTTCTTCCACCATTCTTTCTTCTTCCAGTTCGATTAACTTTTCATTTATAAGTTATCCGGATTCTTTGTCTAGCAACTCTTCGACATCTTCAATTTCACACTCCAAAGAAAGGTCGTTGGCGAGTTTTACTATTTTTTCCCGAATCGTTTCATGTTCACTGTCAAATCCATGAAAATCATTAACATAGCGCTTAACACAATTTTTCCAGATGCCATTCATGCACTTTGTCGTCACAGCCTCCCAGGCGGTAGCGATATTTTTGATACACATTAAAATGTTGTTGTGTTTCCAAAAATCTCGCAATGTTAGTTCTGAGTCAGCATCTATTGTGGATATTGCTTGAACGAAGAAATAAATCTGAAATCTAATATGGCTAGTGATTGTGGTCGTAAAGTCGAATTGTCGTAAGTTGCATAGGTCGTAAGTCGATCAATACTTGTATAAGGACACACTTGATATACTAACACAGTCTATACAAATAAACTATACAAATGCACACTTTGTATGTTAATGCAGACACATACGTAGTTTACAAACATAAACTCTACAACTATAAACTTACTATATAAGTACCAACTGTATCAACACAGACTTTGGTTAGACACAGACTGACTATAGAAACACAGACTTCAGTTAGACATAAACTATACAAAAATAAGCTCAGTAAGACTCATCATAAGAAGGTGTATTATCATTTTTATGTAAGACAAGATTCATTTAGAAATGAATTATTTTTCTTGTAATAAATTTGTTTTGACAGTTGCATATTTAGCCACATCAACACCTCCCAACATAAGAAGCATGTTTTCTGTGAGCAAGTCATACATATATAATGTGCTTGTGTAAGTTCGATTCCTCTGTCTTGCTCAACTTTCCTCACATCTTTCTCTCATTTCCCCAACTCTTTCTCTTTCCCTACCCCTCCTTTATTGCTCCTGCATTCCTCCCTTCCCTCTCTCTCTCTGATCCTCTCTTTGTCTCTGTCTCTCTCTTTCCATCTCTGCCTGTCTTGTCTGTCACTCTCCCACCCTCCCTCCCTCCCCCTAAACATACAGGCACAAACATGTATCTGGATTTTATAATTTCTTAATTCTCTGTTATACTCATTTTGTATGTGTGCATATGGTGTTACTCCAGCCATATGTGATTAATTGTTTTCTCTCCCATTACTTCACTATTCTTTTTATTTTACAGGATTTCTCAGATACACTAACACTGCTTGACAGATCCAATGTGGACCAGGAAAGACTAATGGCATTTGCCAGAGAGGCCGCAGACTTCTCCACCAATTATCAACTTCCGTCACTGGATTATGCTGTGAACCATTACGGCCAAGCAGATGTTGCTATGTTTGACTTCACATCAATGTTTGCATCTGAAAATGCTTCCAGGTTCCTCATGAAAAATGGTCATCACCTTCTTACGGGTCTTGTTGGAGACAGTTTGTTAGAGGTATTGACATTCTAGGCTTAGCAGTTAGTGTTTTAGAGGTATTGACATCTGTGGCTTAGTAGAGAGTCTGTTGGATGTATTAGCAGTTGTGGCTTATCAGTTAGTTTGTTAAAGGGGTTGAGAGCTGTGGCTTGGCAAATGTGATATTCCTAAAATTGTTAGAGATAATTAGAAGTGTTGACAGATGTAACTTAGTTTGTAGGAGGTATTGACAGATGTGACTTAGCAGATAGTTTGTTATAAGTATCAGCAGATGTAACTTTGTTTATACAAAGTATGTACAGATGTGAATTAGTTTGTAAGAGGTGTTGACAGATATGGCCTAGCAGATATTGACACACAGAAGTCACATACAATATGTTGCATGATTTATTGCCTGGCATATTTCGCTGCATCTCGTCCGGTGTAAACTACAGTAATAAATTAAATAATATGAATAAATAAATCACACTTTGGCTGAAATACTTAAAAAACTTAGGTGCGAGTATTGTTTAAATGTGGAACATTTGTTATTCCCACAGTAATTTAAAACAAACTCATTCCTTTTTCACAAAACTGACTGGAACCACCTACTTGCTAAGGCCTCACGATAGTTCGACTACTCGATGTGCTAATTGTCTTTCCGTTCTATCTATGTAAGTTGCCTGGCACTCACACTGAAATTGTTATATGCAGTTTTATTTGGTGTACAGAGATCACAGTTCTTTTACAGACGGAGTAGGTATCAGGGTTGTTTTATATCTGATCATTAGTTTATCAGCACAGAATGTTTGGTTTACTGGTGTTTTAAGTCGATTGCATATTCGCTTCATTATGTTGTCCACTCGAAAGGTTAGCTGAAGAAACACTTGAGGTTTGGGGGCCCATTGATTCTGTGGAGGTAGTTTTTGGTCGTTGGCAGTGATGCTTGATGAAGTCGTCTGATATTCATTAGATTACAGAGTCAGGTTAAGGGTGTCCAGTTCGTCATCGGAGCAAATCTTTCTATGTGCTTTAGTTATTTCAGTCAAAATATGATTAATTTTTTCACTTCTTATGGTGTATAATTCTGCAGTATGCACCGACGAGATGCAATGAAATATGCCAGGCAATAAATCGTGCAACATATTGTTTGTGACTTCTGTGTTTAAATTCACTGATAGTTTTGAACCTAGCAGATAGTTTGTAAGAGGTGTTGACAGATTTGTTGAGTTCTATTCAGAAAAAGAAATTATGGGTCTAGCACTATCATGTCCATAAAATGCTACAATGTCATGAATGTGGGGTCCTTTGTCGGTATTCTAAGCATTTTGGTTTATATTGCTTACCTTTTAAAACTGGTTATTGTGACATTTCTTCAGATAAAGTATATATACAAATACTGAATAGTCCAACCAAAGAGCATCTTTCACTTTTCTACCTAGCCATTTTGGCCTACTGGTTCTGGATGTGCACGTGGCTTCCTAAGTGCCTTTGATGCTGCCTGGATGATCCGCAACTGGGCGATGGGAAAGTCTCCACTGCAAGCGCTGGCTGAAAGGGAAAGCATCTACACAGTATTGTCCCAGACCACACCAAATTATCTAAACAAAAAACACCACTTGTTCAGCTTAGACCCCAACACAAGGTAAGCTCATTTCAGGGTATAGAATAAATGTGTTGCCAGCCTTTGTGTGATAAGTGTTCTTGTGAGGTTTGGTTAATTCTCTGCATTTGAAGCCAAAAACTGAATTATTAATTCCTTTCTTTCCTTTTATTCTAATCTGTTTCTCTTATCGTCATCATCTGTGGTCTTTCACGTGCAGAAATTCACCATCATAAGTCTTTTGAAATGTGTCTCTACCATAAGCCAGATTTCCTGCCTCTGTTTCTGTCATGTGCTACCATAAGCCAGATGTCCTGCCTCTGTTGCTGTCATGTGCTACCATAAGCCAGATGTCCTGCCTCTGTTGCTGTCATGTGCTACCATAAGCCAGATATTCTGCCTCTGTTGCTGTCATGTATCTATCACATTTTGCATCAGTCTAATTTGGTCTTCCTCTTCTCTGTCTCCCGGTAACATTCCATTGTTATCTTTTCTTGACTTTTGTGTCTTTTTATGTGTCCAAAATAAGTTGTTTTCCTAATTTTTGTTTGCCTTAATAACCAATCTTCAATATTGAGAACTGTTATTTACTGCAAGCTGTAATTAGAGGTACTGTGAAAAAGCTGAGAAATTAAATCAGTAGGAGGAGAGATCTACAGCTAAAATATACTAATGAAATAATTTAGCACTTACACAGTTATTTGACATCATCATCATAAGCTGTCATCTCCACAATGATGGTTGGCTGTAATGTCTCCAATGCTGCCTTTCTTACATCTTCATGATACAAGCATACAGTCTATCTCTTCATGTTGTCCACCCACATGTAACATTGTTTTATTCCTCTTGCATGGTTATTTGGCAGATGGCTTGTAACGTATGAAACTTGCTTGTTGCAGGTACCCAAACTTGAATCTGAAGATGGTCAAACCTAGTCAGGTGAGGCATCTCTATGAGGGTGGTGTGTTCGACACAAAGGAGCTTGAAGAAGAAGATTTAGCTGTCATGGTGCCAGCCAAGAGACCAAAGACCAGTGAGTTTGCACTCTTTAATTTATATGAAGAATTTTTCATTGTGCAAAATATTGATTTTGTTATTGACCTTTTTTTTTGTTGCAACCTAACATTTCTTTGTGTGTAGGATTTTATTATTTTTACAAATCCAGAATCCTTTATATGTGAATCTATAAAGATCTCTTGGTCCTGAATGCTTTATTTCCAAAAGCTATGGAAAAGACTCGCATTCCATGTATCAATAAATAAATACAATAACAGGTAGGAAAATAAAAAATACAATGGTGCAATATTGATGGGACAAGATGATATAGTCAGTAGATGGACAGAATATCTGGAAGAGCTGTATGATGATCGGAGACCGGATGTAAATATTCAAGGAATGCCAAAAGTGCACCAATACTTACAGCGGACGTTTAAGATGTACTACATCGCATGAAGAAAAGAAAGGCACCTGGTCCAGACAACATCACATTGGAGGAAGTTGAGGCTCTAGGTCAGGGGAGGCCCGCGGGCCGCATGCGGCCCGCTGGACATTATGTTGCGGCCCGCGGATGTGGCCGAGGCTGTAGCGCGCTTGCTTGTTTACTTTAATTAACCCCCAAAAAAATTAAATATTTGGTGCATGGCCCGGCAGAAAATATTTCTGAAATTTGGCCCGCCGGCTGAAAAAGTTGGTCACCCCTGCTCTAGGTGATTTTGGAATAGAAATATTGACAAAATTCTTAAATGACATCTACACTAGTGGGTACATTCCTAGTCATCTATTAAAATCCATCTTTACAGCTCTGCTATAGAAACCAGGCACTTTAGATTGTGAAGAGCATCGCACAATAAGTCTTATGGTCACATGACACAGCTGTTACTAAGAAAGTTATGAAAAGGAACAAGATTAAACCAGAAATTAGTCATGAAGAGTGGGTAACACTATTAAAAAGAGCTATAGAAATAAAAATAGATCTGTACTTATGCTTCATAGACTATACAGAAGCATTTAACAATGTGAAACATGAGGAAATATTAAACTACTAAAGCAATTATGGAAGAGAGGAAAATTGGACTGATGGGAATAGCGGACACCAGAATAAAAGGGTTAGGATGCAAGGAGATACACCACAGTTACACGTTTGCCTACTCTGGAGTGGAACAGCAAGAAAGGGCAAGACACGGTGTGGGAATAGTTATTGAACCAGGCTAGCAAGAGGAATACCAGAAATAAAATTTCTATCAGAAAAAATCATAACAGTGAGAAAAAAAGAACAAACAATTACAACCTGTGTACAAATATATGCATCATGTAATACAAACAATTATGAGCAAGAATGTGAGGAATTCTACAAAGACATCCATGACATGTTAAATAAAATAGATAAGCAGGACAACATCATAGTTATGGGAGACTTCAATGCAAGACTAGGACACAACAGGCATAGAAAAACATCTTGGAGCATTTGGATACCAACATAATGAAAGACATGATAACGGAAGTAGACTGAGAGCTATGCAGCCAACACGACCTCTATATAACAAACACATTCTTTAAACACAAAGACTCACAAATATACGCCTGGTATAAATGGAACGATCTAAATACTAAAAGCCCAGTTGATTTTATATTAACTCCTTATGAGGCAGAACGGCCATTTGCGGCCGATGCCTTTAACAAGCAAATCGGTCGATTCCGTCTGAAACTATTATGCATTGTGAAAACGCGATTTCTTGGCCTTATGATACTTCCGACGGCTACTTTCACTTTCGCCGATAGTTTGACAATGTGGCCACCATTTGTAAACGCAGACTATGAATTTGAACGGACTTTTTTTTTGATAGTTTTCTGGGTTTTTACGCTTAGTTTTTCAAAACGGATTTCGGCGATTCTTCAAGTGATAGCCTAGATTTCGCTAGGTTCAATTTAAGTGACATTAAAGGGCACGAAGTTGACTATTAATCGAAGCTAGATATAAGTGAAAAGCGTTACTTTGCATTAGCAGTCTGAGTTGGACTTTAAAGAAAGTGATTATGATTCTGAAAATGTGTTTGTAAATTGCCGTATAGATGACGGAAAATCACAAACAACATGCTGTATTTCGTAAATATTTGTGTTCATATATGGATTATCAACAACAATCATGTGAGTAACATATTCTGCATGCTTTTCCCTTCACTGTGTTGTTTATTTAACTAAAATTGGTTGACTAACACCTTATTTATGATGCTTTTACTAACGCAACCCGAAATTTTACCGAACCTGAAAAATTCTTGCCCGTTCAGGGCTAAAAAACGGACAAGCGACTGCCCTGTAAAGGGTTAACAAGAAATAACAGAAAGAGAAATATATTAGATGCAAGGGCAGTGCCCAACTGAAGTATAAACACAGACCACAAAGCAGTCGTTGCCACAATAAGAACAATCAGTAGAAGAAGGCAATGACCAGGAAAATACATGCCATGCGAATCAGTAAACTTAAAAAACCTCAAAGACGAAGCAGTGAGGGAAAATTATGAGAAAGAACTAACTGAAATCTTTGTAAAATTACCTATAGAAAGAAAGACAGTGGAAGAAGAATGGGAGATGTTCAAATCAAGCATTTTAAATACTGCAAAAATAACATGTGGAACCACACACACAAAACCGCAAAACACGGATAAAGAAGATAACAAGTTGGTGGAATGCAGAAGTAAAGAAAGCTGTAAAAGACAAAAAGGAAAAATATAAAAAGTGGTCAAAGAGCAAACGGGAATGCGATTACATAGAATATAGAACAGCGAGAAGACATGTGAATAGAATAGTAAACACCGGGAAGGTTAACCCGGTCAACAAATGCCCACAGAAGTCGGATGTGTCGGCCTAACGGCGCAAGAACGCAGCTCTGCTGTAAACAGGCACAACGCAATCACATCCGAAAAAAAAACCTCCGGATGACCGAAGAAGAAGAAGAATAGTAAAGAGAGAAAAACAAAAAGACTGGGAGGAGTATGGAGAAACCCTAAATAAAAACTACAAGGTGGCAACTAGAAACTTCTAAAAAAAAGATAAGTGCAATGAGAACCAGAGGAGAACCCTTTTACACAACGGAAATAATTAGCGGCGAAAATGGAGAACCAATAAGTGAACAAAAAAACAAATCCTAATAAGATGGGGGAAAAAGTCGCTTAAAAGTCGACAGGGTCGACTTCATTGCACCGGGTTTTATCCCATATGGCTCGGTCTCTTTCCGCAGCGCGGAAAGCGTCGCACAAAGCACGAACTCCGTAGCTTTTAGCGACGACCCACAGGAGTCTCCGAAACATTTAACTCGTAAACCAAAGGGTGCGGCCCGGAATCAAACCCACAACCTTCGGAGCACGAGCCAAACAGCTTGACCACTTCGCCACAGAGACTCCAGAGATGGAAACAGTGCTTCAAACAACTTCTCAACATCCCATCAGATGTCGCAGAGACTCCAGAGATGGAAACAGTGCTTCAAACAACTTCTCAACATCCCATCAGATGTCGCAGGAATTCAAGAAACCCACACAGATGCCACCGAAGAACTAGAACCAGACATACTGAAAGAAGAAATTATAGAAGCCGTCAGATTAGTCCCATTGAACATATCACCAGGACTAGATGAAATACCAAATGAACTAATTAACCCTTTACCGGGTAGACGCTTGTCCGTGTTTTAGCCCTGGAGGCAAGATTTCTTCAGGTGCTGTAAAATTTTGAGTTACGTTAGTAAAAACATCACAAATAAGGTGTTAGTCATCCGATTTTAGTTAAATAAACAACACAATGAAGGGAAAAGCATGCAGAATATGTTACTCACGTGATTGTTGCCAGTAATCCATACATGAACACAAATATTTACGAAATACAGCATATTGTTTGTGATTATCAGTCATCTATACGGCAATTTACAAACACATTTTCAGAATCATAATCACTTTCTTTAAAGCCCGACTCACGACTGTGACGCAAAGTAACGCTGATCACTGATATCTAGCTCTGATTAATAGTCAACTTCGTGCCCTTCAATGTCACTTAAATTGAACCCAGCGAAATCTCGGCTATCACTTGAAGAATCGCCGAAATCCATTTTGGAAAATGAAGAGTAAAAACACCCAAAAAATATTTTTTTAAAATCTGTTCAAATTCACAGTATGTGCTTGCAAATGCCATCCACGTTGTCAAGCTATCGGCGAAAGCGAAAGTAGCCATCGGAAATATCGGAAAGCCTAGAGATCGCGTTTTTACAATGCATAATAGTAACGGGCGGTTTGGGACGTTTCGCCCATTAACGGGTCCGGGCGGAAATGGACGTTTCACCCATTAAAGTTTTAAAGCCGCAAGAGAAGTAGGAATGGCAAGGCTACATAAACTATTCAACCATGTTTGGGAAGAACAACAGACACCACGAGACAAGGGAAATGCCATAATTATCCCAATTTGGAAAAACAAAGGCAGCAAAAGAGACTGCACACAATACAGAGGGATTTCACTGTTGAGTCATACTGGGAAAATATTTTGCAAAATTCTTTAGAAAAGATTACGATCTACTATAGAACCCCAGCTAAGCGAAACACAACTTGAATTTAGGAAAAACAGGATGCACAGATGCCATTTTTTGCTCTTAGACAACGTATTGAAAAATCAATTGAATTCAATGAAACACTCTACTTAGCCTTTGTCGACCAAGAAAAGGCATTTGATAGAGTAGATAGAAACAAGCTGTGGGAAATCCTTAAACAATGTGGAGTGAGTAAACATCTAACAAATCTATGTAGAAACTTATACAACAACAGGGAATGCATAGTGAGAGCAACTGGAGGACACTCAGAACCCTTCACCATAAGATCCGGAATACGTCAAGGTTGTGTCCTGTCCCCTCTCTTGTTCATAACACATATAGACAACATATGTAAAGAAACCAGCCAAACAGAGACCACAAGAACACCGCATGACAAGAACACAGAAGAAGAACCATCTGCAAATCTAACCATTAGAGAACTCCTGTTTGCGGACGACCAAGCACTAGTAGCAAAATCAGAAGCAGAATTACAAGATCACGTGAATAGTCTAAACAAAATGTGTAGGGAACATAACAAGAAAATTAGCCCAAGTAAAACAGAGGTGCTGGTCTCTCTGGTCGAAAGGGTTACACCACTTTCTCCGTAATCCCGTTTATCACGCAAAGTCTCGTAGCGGGCGAGAACTGGGAGCGGTTCGTCCCCTGCTGGTGACTTACGGGATAACTGAGCCGGCCGCTCAGAAAGCAATGGCAAACTACTGAGCGTAATCTTGCCAAGAGATCAACAGACAGCTGAAAGATGCTGCTGTTGACAGCGATGTCCTGTAAAAGGATATGCGAATTTAAAAAATAAATAAAAATTTAAAAAAAAACAGAGGTAATGATTGTAACTAAAGAAGAAAAAGCAACAACGATTGACCTAAACAAACATCCCTTGAGACAAGTAAAGAGTTTCAAGTACCTAGGAAGTATAATATCATCAAATGGCAAATCAGAAGACGAGATCGAAAATAGATGCAATAAGGCAAACCAACTCATTGGACAAATGGCACCAATACTAAAGAACAAACATGTATCAATAACTACTAAGAAAGCACTTTACAACACAATCTTCCTACCGACTCTATGTTACCAATGTCAAACCTGAACAATGACAGAAAAAGAGAAAAGAAAAATCACAACAGAAATTAGATTCCTGAGAAGAATACTCAACGTATCAAGAAGAGATAAGATCAGAAATGAAGAAATCAGGACTAAAGTGGGGGTTATAGCTGCACTAGATTTTATTAGAAGGCAACAAGTCAAATGGTTTGGCCATGCAAGTAGGTTACCAACTAACAGTATACCACAACAAGCAATGATGTACAGACCAGAGGGAAGCAGAGGAAGAGGCCGACCACGTAAAAGATGGACGCAGGGAATAACAGAGTTCATGGGAATATCGATACATGAAGCCCATAAGCGGGCACTCTCCTGCTGTTTATACTTCACCTCGACACCGCAAGGTACAAGAAGAATATGATGAGATGAGATGAGACTAAAGCAACTGAACATTGACAGCAAAGATCTGCAAATAATAAACAACATATTGGCAGCAAACAGCAGCCATATGAATCAAGAACCTTGTATGAACATTTCAGTGTATAAAGAAGGGCATCATTCAAGATTGTGTAATGTTTCCTGATTTGTTCTTGTACAGTGAACATATAATGAGATCTACAGAAAATATGTCATGGAACCTGGTTGGTGGACATAATATAAATAACTTACGTTATGCTGATGACACCATCTTGATAGCAAGTCAGAAGGAACTACAGGAAATGATACAGTGGTTTTAGAAAGTGAAAAAATGGGCCTTAGTTTGAATAATAGAAAGACAGAAGTCATGGGGATATCAAGGAAACAGATTGTGCCTAAATGTGCACTTAAAGTAAATGACGTTATTTGGGGGCAAGTGCAGAATTTCAGATATGTAGGCACATGGATAACATCAGATGGAAGATGCTTCACAGAGATAAAGAACAGAATAGGTCAAGCAAGAACTGCATTCTATCAAATGAAGAACATTTTGTGCAATAAGTCGTTGTCCTTGAACGTTAGAAAAAGAATTCTTACATATTACATAGAACCAATTTTAACATATGGCTGTGAATCCTGGACAATTAGTAAACGGGCAAAACAAATTCCTGCAGCCTTGGAGTTGTGGTTTTATAAAAGAATGCTGAAAATTAATTTGACAGCAAAATGAACAATCTGGACATTTTAAGGGAAGCTAAGTCAAAAAGACAACTTATCACAAACATCAGACAAAAGTAGTGATCATTTTTTGGCCATATTATAAGAATACAAAAACTGGAGCATGTTATGACAACCAGAAAGAGTTTTGGGAAGAGAGATAGAGGAAGACAGCGTGAGAAAATTCTTGACAGTCTTGTGCCATGGCATGGAAGGGAGTCAACACACAAATTGATCCATGTCTTCGGAGATCACAATTTGTGGAGGGGCATGATCACCCAAGCCAGCTGGCAAGGCAGTGGATGATGATGGTGATGATGATGATAATGATGATGATATAAAGATCTATTATCCTGAATACTTTATGTTGGACTCACTTTGCATAAAAAGAGTGACTGCAGTCAGTGATTCATATCAGGACTGTTTGCATCATGAACAGCTTGGGCAGAGCTTACCAAGATACTACCTTACCTACCTCTAAGTATGGTCCTTAACCCTACCAGACCTGAGGCCCTAACCCTGTCCCCTATACCTGGGCTCCTGAGCATTAAAGAGAAAAAACCAACATGATATAGAAAAATATTAGTTACATGCAAACAAGTGGTTAGAATAAGATGGAACTTGGAGATACTGTAGAAAATAGGTCTACCTTTCATCTAGCGCCAATATTCCACCTGTGTATGCCAATCCACCCAGCAGGATGAGCCTTGTTTCACACAGAGGTACTTCTTGCAAAGTGAGCACCAGATGTTGCTCTTCACCTTCTTGCATGGATTGTCTTTGTAAGACACTCCTGGATTTTGCTTGTTGTACCTGGAGTGCTTTTCCATGCACACAACACAGATATGATTAGACGATGTCCCAGAGGGAATCTCTGGAAAATGATTGCCAGGGGTCATCTGTTGAGGGCAGGGTTCCTTTTGTGGGTGGTGGTGGGCTGATGTCCTGTATCTACCAATAAGTTGGAGGCACAGTTTCTGAATATATCTGGTGAAATAATCTGGCTTTTTTGAAGCAGCTTGCTGCTTTGAAGCATACAAGATATAAGAATTATAAATGGCCCACATAAAAAATGTTATAAAAAGCCGCCGGGGCCAGCGGTAATGACGACGATCACCCGTGAAGGCGGGTCATCTGGTCATTTTTGTCACAACCACCCATATATTTATTATAGTCTTTCGCCAGCTGTGGCATCTGTATTTCTTGCACACTGCCATCTTTATTTCTTCTCTTTATTACAACATTTTGGGTTAGATCGTGGTAGTTTGAAATAAATGTGATGGGCTTTCTATCCTGCCAAACTAAACATGTTACACTTTCTTGACATAGATAGCGACTGTCACCCCTAGCAAGGTTTTTTTTACACTTTTCAGCTTTTCACTTTTCACTTTTTCACGTTAAACCACACACAGTCAATTCAAACACATGGGGGAAGACATTTGCAATGACTAATCATGAGATTTGACCACGATTGGTTGGTTATATTTAGTTTGTGACACATTTTTTTCACGTACTAGGCAAAATACCGAAAATTAGGTTCAGCGGTCTAGCGGCAGAATAGGAAATTCCTGAAGAATGGGTACAGCGGTCTGGTAGGGTTAAAACATTTTCCATCACTGCAGTATGGCAGTCTTTGGTACCCTACTTCTCTTCATGGGTAACAAACATAATGTGCGTTTGTACCTATATTATTACAGCAGATGTGAGCAGCATAGACAGCTACAGTCTTCTACGTTGGTGCCAGAGAGTGCTCAACACTGGAAAGTACCGGGATGTTCACGTGGTGGACTTCACCAGCTCTTGGCGCAGTGGTCTGGCCTTGTGTGCTCTCATTCACTCATTCAGGCCTGAACTCATGTAAGATTTATGTGCAGCTGATCATGCTGAAATGTGACATTTTACAGTTCATGTGATTTGACTTAGCAATCATTCAAGAGACATTGGTTAATTAATGTGCCCATGTTTGTAGATTTTGTGTGTTCGTTTTTACACGGCTTGTATACAGCTTATGCTGGTGCATAGTTGTAAGTAGCATAATGCTGTAACTGCGATTAGTTCTTTTTAAGTAAGATCATGCCAACAATCTTAAAAGGTGATGACTTCTGAGTCATCTGATTCCTGCCCTGCTCATAATAAAATTGATAGATTTATTTTGTTTATCACTCTTGTTTGTTTATGTTCTAAGCAGTTGCAATATTCTTTAATACTATTATCATCTTTTTCAGCAATAACACAATGTTAATGGAATGTGATGTTGCAGCAAACAACCAAATGGTAAGATGGTGTCTGAAATGTGTTAGTGTATCATTGTAGCATTTTAGAGTTTATTGCTGAAGATAGAGAGAGAGAGATCAAATTAGAGATATAAAGATAGATATCAAATGGAAAGCTTCTGTGAGTGGGCAGTATTGTTCAACTATGTCTAGTTTTCTTCTTCCTCTTTCATTCACCAATAGTTAACATCATCATCATCATCATCATCTTCCACTTTTGCAATAAAGCCTTGTGGGGAGGAATAATTGATGTCGTCTGTCCATTTTCTTCTCGGGCGTCCTCTTGCTCTTTGATGTTGGGCCAGTGTTGTTAGTTGATGGTGTTGCATTCTAACGAGATGGCTAAACCAATAAAGCACAAGATGTTGATCCCACTGTCTGTCTGATAACATTTCTTATTCATTCTTGGATTGTTAAGTTGGCAGCTCTCATCAGGCATCTCATCTCACAGGTGTTGATTTTGCTGAAGTATCATTTGGATAATGTCCAAGTTTGAGATTGGTAGCATAAGATTGGTGTGAATATGCTGTTTAGTATCTGTCGTTTTGCGGAGATTGGTATATTTGGATGTTATGGGTGATAGTTGATATGTAAGTGCACTTGCTTTTTGACATCTGATTTCAATTTCTCTGTCCAGTTGACCATCTTCTGTGATCATACTTCCAAGATATTTTAATTAACTTGTTTCAGAGATGTGCTATTTATCTGTTAATATCTGTTCATGAAAATATTTCAGCCATATTAGCATACTTGACAGTAGTGGTTGTCATTCTCTTTATGTGCATGACTTCCCTGACCTACGACATTCTTTCTGCAACTTTTCTGTGTGATAGCTGATTACATTTTGTAGCCATATTTTGACATCTAGTCTCACTATTTTTAGCAGGGAAGCTTTGGACAGACTTTTTAAAGATTACCTTCATGCCATTTGTAAATTAATGAAATTAAACAGTATGTTAAAATAATTTCTATAAGTAAAAGTATAAAATAATTTCTATAAGTAAAAGTATACACAAAGGGCCCTTTTAAATTCCTTTCCATTAAAAATATCACTTGCATGTTACCAAAGTCCATAGAGTAAGTAAAATATAGTAACACTGTAACCTACCGTAAGTACGGTATAGTAATGGTAAAGCACAGTACAGGTAAGTACAGTATAGTAACACTAACCTGCTGTAAGTAAAATATAGTAACACTGTAACCTACCGTAAGTACAGTATAGTAACACTGTAACCTACTGTGGGTAAAGTATAGTAACACTGTAACCTGCTGTAAGTAAAATATAGTAACACTGTAACCTACCGTAAGTACAGTATAGTAACACTGTAACCTACTGTGGGTAAAGTATAGTAACACTGTAACCTGCTGTAAGTAAAGTATAGTAACACTGTAACCTACCTTAAGTACAGTATAGTAACACTGTAACCTACTGTGGGTAAAGTATAGTAACACTGTAACCTGCTGTAAGTAAAGTATAGTAACACTGTAATCTACTGTAAGTAAAGTATAGTAACACTGTAACCTACCGTAAGTACAGTATAGTAACAATGTAACCTACTGTGGGTAAAGTATAGTAACACTGTAACCTGCTGTAAGTAAAGTATAGTAACACTGTAATCTACTGTAAGTAAAGTGTAGTTAGTTATTTTGTTAGTTAATTAGTCGACAGATCATCATTGCACATCGAACCATTCAGTCCATAAGAGCTCGGATCCCCTCCTCAGCAAATCCCGCAGCATGTAGCGGCTAACTACACCAGTTCTGTGTTGGTTTATCAATCTTCTTTGGCTCCCTGCGTAGTGTTCTTGTTTGGTCACACCTCTTTTAATTTGCTGTTCTCGCAGTCTGACCATGGTTGTAGATTCACAGTCATCACTTGGTTCTTGCAAAAGTCTTACTTCTCGTAGAGCATTCAGAATGTCAGCCTGGTCCATGGCGTGTCTGCCCTCCACAGTAGCCTTAACTGCGAGATTGTCAGCCCGCTCATTTCCTTGTACTCCTGCATGACCTGGTACAAAGATGAAGCTAATCTTTGCCAGCCGAGACCGCTCCAGAGACAGCAACCACTCTCTTCGGATCCACCCCATCTCTATTCTCTTGAGCATGCTCATTGAGTCACTAAGGAAACATGCCCCAGTGAATGTCTGTGTCTCGAGAAATGTTATTGCTTTACTTACTGCCATGACTTCGATAGTCAGGCTGCTTGTGGTCTCAACAAAAGCACCAGAGTCCTCCTTAACAATTCTCCCTCAGGCCTGAGCCGTAAAGGCCCATGAGCTTCTCACACGTCGGACGACCGACCCATCTGTGTAAATGACAGTATCACCGTCTACCGAATTGTCTAAATTCAACGCTTGTACTTCCGCCTCCACAGCAGCCAGATTTTCTTGTCTGCATTGTCTGTCTAGTTGGATGCAAACTGAAAAGGACGTACAGAAATCTTGAGCATAGCCTACGATGGGTGACGTTGTGGTGTTCTGTTATGATAATTTGGCTGGGTCCAGTGTGTGCCGCGTGGTTACACATCCACTTCACACGTGTGATCCGAGGCTTGTTTCCGGATCCGGTCAGGGATATGCACTACTGATGAGCTCAAATGAGAGCGAAACTCGAGTATAGTGCTTCCATATTGACGTGGATAGGCCTTAGGTTCATACCAGAATACGGTCAGCGTTGCCAGTGGTGGGTTGTGCTCAATATTTAAAGTACAGAAATCTGTTGGCACTTGTAATCACTCCTCGCCAGGTTCTAAGTCCTCAAGTGAACACACCTGTTGAAGAATGTCTTCGGCTTGACCCATCCACGACCTTCCTCTTTTTAACCTGCTGCCCTTCACCTTCCTAATTTCATTATGCAGTGGATGTTGTGTGTTTGCGTTAACTCTGAGGTAGGCAGGTGCTCTGCAAATTTGTATTCTGTCTTCAATGGTTGGAAAATCAAGAAGGTAGCACATCGCCCTGCATGCTGTATCTCTTGTACATCCAAAAATAATGCGCATAGCTTCGTTCTGTATCCTTTCCATCCCAAATAAAGTGTAGTAACACTGTAACTTACCATAAGTACAGTATAGTAACACTGTAACCTACTGTAAGTAAAGTATAGTAACACTGTAATCTACTGTAAGTACAGTATAGTAACATGTAACCTACTGTAAGTAAAGTATAGTAACACTGTAACCTTCTGTAAGTACAGTATAGTAACACTGTAACCTACTGTAAGTAAAGTATAGCAACACTGTAACCTACTGTAAGTAAAGTATAGTAACACTGTAACCTACTGTAAGTAAAGTATAGTGACACTGTAACCTACTGTAAGTAAAGTATAGTAACACTGTAACCTTCTGTAAGTAAAGTATAGTAACACTGTAACCTTCTGTAAGTAAAGTATAGTAACACTGTAACCTACTGTAAGTAAAGTATAGTAACACTGTAACCTGCTGTAAGTACAGTATAGTAACACTGTAACCTACTGTAAGTAAAGTATAGTAACACTGTAACCTGCTGTAAGTAAAGTATAGTAACACTGTAACCTGCTGTAAGTACAGTATAGTAACACTGTAACCTGCTGTAAGTACAGTATAGTAACACTGTAACCTGCTGTAAGTACAGTATAGTAACACTGCAACCTACAGTAAGTAAAGTATAGTAACACTGTAGCCTACTGTAAGTAACGTATAGTAACACTGTAACCTACTCTAAGTAAAGCATAGTAACATTGTAACCTACTGTAAGTACAGTATAGTAACACTGTAACCTGCTGTAAGTACAGTATAGTAACACTGTAACCTATTGTAAGTAAAGTATAGTAACACTGTAACCTGCTATAAGTAAAGTATAGTAATACTGTAACCTGCTGTAAGTACAATATAGTAACACTGTAACCTGCTGTAAGTACAGTATAGTAACACTGTAACCTGCTGTAAGCACAGTATAGTAACACTGTAACCTACTGTAAGTAAAGTATAGTAATACTGTAACCTTCTGTAAGTACATTATAGTAACACTGTAACCTACTGTAAGTACAGTATAGTAACACTGTAACCTACTGTAAGTACATTATAGTAACACTGTAACCTACTGTAAGTACAGTATTGTAACACTGTAACCTACTGTAAATAAAGTATAGTAATACTGTAACCTTCTGTAAGTACATTATAGTAACACTGTAACCTACTGTAAGTACAGTATAGTAACACTGTAACCTACTGTAAGTAAAGTATAGTAATACTGTAACCTTCTGTAAGTACATTATAGTAACACTGTAACCTACTGTAAGTACAGTATAGTAACACTGTAACCTACTGTAAGTAAAGTATAGTAACACTGTAACCTGCTGTAAGTACATTATAGTAACACTGTAACCTACTGTAAGTACAGTATAGTAACACTGTAACCTGCTGTAAGTACATTATAGTAGCACTGTAACCTACTGTAAGTACAGTATAGTAACACTGTAACCTACTGTAAGTAAAGTATAGTAACACTGTAACCTGCTGTTAGTACATTATAGTAACACTGTAACCTGCTGTAAGTAAAGTATAGTAACACTGTAACCTTCTGTAAGTAAAGTATAGTAACACTGTAACCTGCTGTAAGTACATTATAGTAACACTGTAACCTACTGTAAGTAAAATATAGTAACACTGTAACCTACTGTAAGTAAAGTATAGTAACACTGTAACCTGCTGTAAGTACATTATAGTAACACTGTAACCTACTGTAAGTACAGTATAGTAACACTGTAACCTACTGTAAGTAAAGTATAGTAACACTGTAACCTGCTGTAAGTATATTATAGTAACACTGTAACCTACTGTAAGTACATTATAGTAACACTGTAACCTACTGTAAGTACAGTAAAATAAAGACCAGGTCAGTGTTTACAAATTTGAATCTGCTCTGATGCTGAAAAGGACCAGCTGCATAATATTTCATATCATTTGCATCTGAAGGTCTTGGTGACCATGTCATAACATGAATTCATGTGTTTCAACAGGCATTCAATATAGCAGAGAAGGAGTTGGGTATACCCCCAGTGCTGACTGGAGAAGACATGGCCAAATATGATGTCCCTGACAAACTGACCATGGTCTCCTACTTGGCTCAGTTTTATGAGCTGTTCAAGCTTCAGCCATTACCTTCTTGTGAGTTCAGTGATTTCTAACAGTTTGTGTTGCAGTCCTTGGTGAAATTTCAGTTTGTTTCGCTATGTGTTCATTTAGTTCCGTTTTTATTTGCAGTTTTAGTTACTTAGTCAAGTTCTTAAAATATCATGAACCAAGACAAAATAAAATGTTGGATATTCAACAGGACTTCTGCCTGGATTTATATTTTTTTCAGACTACATATGGCTTTAGGGTCACCCCTGTCTCACGGGTCATCCCACACTCTAAGGTCAACCCTGGCTCAAGGATAAACCCTGACTCAAGGATAAAACCCAACTCAATGGTCAGCCCTGGCTCTAGGGTCAGCCCTGGCTCTATCCTCAGCCCTGGCTCTAGGGTCAGCCTGTCTATTGTCATCCCACACTCTAAGGTCAACCCTGGCTCTAGGGTCAGCCCTGGCTATTGTCATCCCACACTCTAAGGTCAACCCTGGCTCTAGGGTCAGCCCTGGCTATTGTCATCCCACACTCTAAGGTCAACCCTGGCTCTAGGGTCAGCCCTGGCTATTGTCATCCCACACTCTAAGGTCAACCCTGGCTCTAGGGTCAGCCCTGGCTATTGTCATCCCACACTCTAAGGTCAACCCTGGCTCTAGGGTCAGCCCTGGCTATTGTCATCCCACACTCTAAGGTCAACCCTGGCTCTAGGGTCAGCCCTGGCTATTGTCATCCCACACTCTAAGGTCAACCCTGGCTCTAGGGTCAGCCCTGGCTATTGTCATCCCACACTCTAAGGTCAACCCTGGCTCTAGGGTCAGCCTGTCTATTGTCATCCCACACTCTAAGGTCAACCCTGGCTCTAGGGTCAGCCCTGGCTATTGTCATCCCACACTCTAAGGTCAACCCTGGCTCTAGGGTCAGCCCTGGCTATTGTCATCCCACACTCTAAGGTCAACCCTGGCTCTAGGGTCAGCCCTGGCTATTGTCATCCCACACTCTAAGGTCAACCCTGGCTCTAGGGTCAGCCCTGGCTATTGTCATCCCACACTCTAAGGTCAACCCTGGCTCTAGGGTCAGCCCTGGCTATTGTCATCCCACACTCTAAGGTCAACCCTGGCTCTAGGGTCAGCCCTGGCTATTGTCATCCCACACTCTAAGGTCAACCCTGGCTCTAGGGTCAGCCCTGGCTATTGTCATCCCACACTCTAAGGTCAACCCTGGCTCTAGGGTCAGCCCTGGCTATTGTCATCCCACACTCTAAGGTCAACCCTGGCTCTAGGGTCAGCCCTGGCTATTGTCATCCCACACTCTAAGGTCAACCCTGGCTCTAGGGTCAGCCTGTCTATTGTCATCCCACACTCTAAGGTCAACCCTGGCTCTAGGGTCAGCCCTGGCTATTGTCATCCCACACTCTAAGGTCATCTCTGGCTCAAGGATAAACCCCCGCTCAAGGATAAAACCCAACTCAATGGTCAGCCCTGGCTCTAGGGTCAGCCTGCCTATTGTCATCCCACACTCTAAGGTCAACCCTGGCTCTATGGTAAACCCTGACTCAAGGATAAACCCTGGCTCAAGGATAAAACCCAACTCAATGGTCAGCCCTGGCTCTAGGGTCAGCCTGCCTATTGTCATCCCACACTCTAAGGTCAACCCTGGCTCTATGGTAAACCCTGAATCAAGGATAAAACCCAACTCAATGGTCAGCCCTGGCTCTAGGGTCAGCCCTGGCTCTAGGGTCAGCCTGCCTATTGTCATCCCACACTCTAAGGTCAACCCTGGCTCAAGGATAAACCCTGGCTCAAGGATAAACCCTGGCTCAAGGATAAAACCCAACTCAATGGTCAGCCCTGGCTCTAGGGTCAGCCCTGGCTGTTGTCATCCCACACTCTAAGGTCATCTCTGGCTCAAGGTCAACCCTGGATTTGGGGTCAACTCCAGCTCTAAGGTCAACCCTGTTTATTTCATAAATGGTGCTATCACTTGTCACCTGTATAGTAATCTACAATTAGAACGCCATTACCTTTAATACAAAGAATGGTTATTAAAAATTAAGAGACATGTATATTTTACCAGACTTGAGTGTTTTTACATAATAAAAATATGAGTATTGATACACTGATGTGCTTGTATAAGCTTCTCCAATTTTGCTTTGTTGATAAAGAAAGAGAGCAACAATAACAACAAACCCAGTCCAGGAAAATAGAAAAAAATATAAATTTCTGTTTATTCCAGCTATGCCTCTTCCAGTAAAGGCCAAACGCAAGAGTATGTCGAAAGATACCAGCCAACCCAAGTCACCACACTCTCCTAACAAACGCGTGCCACTGTTTCAGAAGATCACTGCTAAACTTGGGAAAACAAAAAAGGTAGAGTTGTTTGGTAAATTTTGGGGGGAAATAAACACAGCAAAACTAGACATGTAGCTTGTTATTATTGTTTTTCCCATGCTGATATTCTAGCTAGTGAAATCAGATGCTTACTCTTTTTGGATAAGGGTAAACACAATAATAGGATGTTCTATGTATTTTGTTGTGCATGTTACAAATCCCCGGGCTGTTGAAACTTTTAGAGGACATGATCACTACGCCGTACAGTTTTATCATGAGAAAATCTACCCTTAACAAAAGATATTTATATACTGTGTGATTCTTGTATACGCACATCTGGACCCACGCTGGTGCCACTGAGTTTGTGTACTATGATAAACTCTTGCATTTGGTAGATGGGAGCGAGTATGGAGTTATCATTCTGAAATTAAAATCTGGCACAATGGTGTATTGGTGAGGATGTTACACTGACAGTGGCATGAATGTGGTTGGACGGGAGTTCAGTGTCAGCTGACATCTTTCCCTCTGGGAGGGACAGAATGGCCACCTATTCCTCTATGCTCAGAAGCCTATAGAATGTGATGTTCCTAACACTTGACGTACTAACAGAAGGTTCCTACAGTGAAAATGGTTGATTACAAACACTCGGATTGCTTCATACATATGTGTTGGAAAATGGGCTTATTACATTGAATGTAATGAAAACAAAGTGCTATATACATACGTCAAAGGTAATAGAAATTTCATCGCAACATTATATAGCACTTAACAGCATGGATGAATAAATCAGTTTGATTTTAGCACACACATACACTTGTGTTATTGTATGATAGAGGAAGAAGAGAGAGAGTGTGTGTGCATGCGTGCGTGAGAGAGAGAGAGCTCAGGGTTTTAAATTATTTTTGCTTTCAATATACATCTCCTGGACACACAGCTAAAGGAATGTGGTTAGGTGACTTCCAGGTTTGGTACCGTCTTTAACTCAAACGGACCTGATTTGCTTCACGGTGTGGATGTTATTGGTATTTTTTTATGTGTGTAGTTTGTTTTGTTTGCAAAAACAGGAAGTGATGAAATGCTCAAACACCCTGCCTCCTTTCAGAGCCTCTGGTGCAGTGGACTGGACATGTAGACTTCTTGGATAAGGGTGAGAAACTAGGGGTACCCAGCTGCATGTGGCACACATAAACACAAACTGCCCATGGCAGTTGACAATTACAAGAGCAGGCTGAGTAACCTGCTGACTGAACTCAGTTTCAAATGTTAGCAAACCTACCCACAAAAGGAATATAGATTGTGATTCTGGTATATACACACATTTGGATGCTTAACCCAGTTCTGGTATATATATATATACATTTGGATACTTACCCCAGTTCTGGTATATACACACATTTGGATGCTTACCCTAGTTCTGGTATATATATATATATATATATATATATATATATATATATATATATATATATATATATATATATATATATATATATACATACATACATACACATTTGGATACTTACCCCAGTTCTGGTATATATATACACATTTGGATGCTTACCCTAGTTCTGGTATATATTCACACATTTGGATACTTACCTTAGTTTTGGTATATATACACATTTGGATGCTTACCCTAGTTCTGGTATATATACACACATTTGGATGCTTACCCCAGTTCTGGTATATATACACATTTGGATGCTTACCCCAGTTCTGATATATATACACATTTGGATGCTTACCCCAGTTCTGGTATATACACACATTTGGATGCTTACCCCAGTTCTGGTATATATACACATTTGGATGCTTACCCCAGTTCTGGTATATACACATTTGGATGCTTACCCTAGTTCTGGTATATATACACACATTTGGATGCTTACCCCAGTTCTGGTATATATACACATTTGGATGCTTACCCCAGTTCTGATATATATACACACATTTGGATGCTTACCCCAGTTCTGGTATATATGTACACATTTGGATGCTTACCCTAGTTCTGGTATATACACACATTTGGATGCTTACCCCAGTTCTGGTATATATATACACATTTGGATGCTTACCCTAGTTCTGGTATATACACACATTTGGATGCTTACCCCAGTTCTGATATATACACACATTTGGATGCTTATCCCAGTTCTGGTATATATATACACACATTTGGATGCTTATCCCAGTTCTGGTATATAAACACATTTGGATGCTTACCCGAGTTCTGGTATATACATACATTTGGATGCTTACCTGAGTTCTGGTATATATACACATTTGGATGCTTACCCTAGTTCTGGTATATATACATATTTGGATGCTTACCCGAGTTCTGGTATATATGCACATTTGGGTGCTTACCCTAGTTCTGGTATATATACATATTTGGATGCTTACCCCAGTTCTGGTATATATGCACATTTGGGTGCTTACCCGAGTTCTGGTATAAAAGAGCAGACTGATGTTGCTTGTTTCTATATCTCAAAGCATGTTGGTTTGGCTATCATTTATTAATTTGTTCCACATTGTTTCATGCAACTGTTTTATTTCTTTGTTTTTTGTGTTTTCAGAGGAAAGAGGAGGATGAGAATGAAAGAAGTATCTTGGGCTCTAAAAAGTTAAAAGAAAGAGAAAAGGTAACATTTATTTCTGAAATAAAAAATGGTATTGCTAAATGACACTTTCCTTGAAGTCAGTCTTGGTACAGGTCAGTGTTAATATTGAACCCTCTATCCCCTTGACCTTCAGATACTCAGTACTTGTGGAGAGAAAAAAACAAAGATTAAAATGTTACATCACTTTACCACCTCTATTCAATCAGCATCTCAATCCTCTGTGATCTTTTTCTTCTAATGATTAATTATGATCACAATAAGTCTCTTAGAATAGAGTAATATCATAAGACTGGAAGAGATTACAAAATGTTCAACATCAATTGAATGTTATCTGTGACAAGTTGGGAAATACCCTCACATAATCTAGTTAAATTCTAGAAAGATGGCAGGAGTACTGCAGTGGAATGTATGATATGAGTGACAGTGAGGATATTGTCTCAAAGTCATTCAACCGCCAAAGCGTTAGAACTCAAACTGGATTAAACATATGTAACAAAGTCGCTCACCTTGAAGACTGTTTGAATTCGAGATAAATCCTTTTATTAGATTTGATCTCCTTTTCAGAAATAGACAAAACACTGTTGTTAAAATATAACGGGCCCCTGACACGGGGACGGAACGTTACATGTCAATACAAACCCAGCTGTTTATATCTTTTCTATAATTGCTCAGTCTCTCAAGGACTATCGCAAATCATTACAACTCGTCGTCTATGATTTATGTCCCGGTCCGAAGATGGGATAAATGCCGATACAAACAGGCGATCTCCTCTTCTAGTAAATATGCCTCGCCTAGACGATCAAGTCCTTTTTAACACAGAGCTCAAAGGAAACACACCGCTGACTTCATGTCGTTTCTCGAAGTGACCTTCTGTTGCTGTCTCTACAATGCTTACGTCGGTCTTAGTTCCCGGTCGTCAAGTCATTCTAATGTTAGACTGGGAATCTCCTAATTCCTATTAGGTGGTGCGCGTGACCACTCTGTGGCATAATGCCCCCTCCCAGAAAAAAAATGCGAAGTCATTTTTCCTTTCATAATTATCATATATGATACTTACAACTGTAACCATAATTTTCTTTTACCCACAACCACATAGTTCTAGAATTTACCACATCATTAACCCTCAAAATAAATTATAAATGCAACATAACGGGCACGCCCACCTATCCGAACCTTACGTCGGACGTCGTGTGACTGATCCTATGGAATCAGCTCAACTAATAAACATATTAGTCCCTACCTTGTCCTAATGACAAGTGTGTCCTAACTCTAGGTATTACCATGAGTTTCGGACGAGGGTAATAATGCAGATTTCCCAGTCACCATGTTAGTCATAGTCGTTACTTGTTGTTGTATTGTCATGATATACTTAATCATTCATTTAATGGGTAGGGTGCTTGTCTGTGACTCCACCTTAACTTTTTCCCGATATTTTCGTTCGATTATATCTTCTTATTTAGCTCCTGTTATACTGATCTATCAACATATAGTACAACATAACACATACCATCTTATTAATATGGCCCCAAAATTCATAATTAACTAAAATAAACGTTAATTACTCTTATGTAACTCTAATTAATAGACAATTTCAACAAATATAACATCACATATAGTTAATTTCTTTCACAATTACAAATTGATACTTAAGATTTCTTTCTGACTGTCTTATGATTTTCCAACAGCAAGCCCTTGTGTCCATTAATAAATGTCATCCTTGCCGTGGCTCTGTTTTGAACACATATCAGATAAAATGTACCTTCACTCTATTTACACTATTTAATCTAACAACCTATATTATTATGTTGGCTATTGTTATATTGACTTTCTAATAAGGCTTTATATACAAGTATCATCTCAGTATATATATCATTATGAACTCAATTTATATACACAAGAACTATAACTATAATTCAACAATTCAACTATAACTAACCAACAGGAAAATATACTATTCTATAATCGACTCAGAATGTCAGCGAGATTATTATCTTTTCCAGGAATGTGACAAATGTCAAATTCATAGTCCTGTAATAATAATGACCATCTATGTATTCTAGAATTCTTCGGATGACCCGATTTGAAAATTTGCAAAGGTTTGTTATCTGAAAGAACCAGAAATTTCCTACCTAGTAAGTATCTAGAGAACTTCTCAATACTTTCAATTAAAGCTAGAGCCTCTAGTTCAGTAACAGCATAGTTTCTCTGAGTTTCAGATAGCTTCTTACTGAAGTAAAGAATAGGATGTAGTTTCCCTTCACGTAATTGAAGTAATACAGCTGAAATAGCATGTAAACTAGCATCCGTTTGTAAAACAAAGTCTTTTGAAATATCAGGTAATTTTAAAATAGGATATGTACTAAATAGAGTTTTTATTTGTTGTAATAACTTCTCGTGATCCTCTGTCCAAACTATCTTTGTTGGTTGACCTTTCTTTAAAAGTTCCGAGAATGTTGCTGTCATATGTGCAAAATTAGGGATAAACTTTTGATAATAATTAATCAACCCTAATACACTCCTAAGCTCCTTCTTGGATGTTGGAGGTTTGATATTAAGAATCTTTGTCACAACTTATGGATCTGTTTTCCTAAATCCGTTAGAGATTCTATGACCTAGAAATTGTATCTCAGTAAACCCTATCTCAATTTTACTTGGTTTAGCTTTCAACCCATGTTCTTGTATTCTCTGGAAAACTTGTTTTAGAATTTTAACATGTGTGTCAATATCACAAGTATGAATACAAATATCATCCATATACGATGCTACGTTGGTAATTCCATGAAGTAATCTTCTCATCATTCTCATGAATGTACTTGGTGCATTTTGTAAACCAAATGGAAGATATGCCCATTCATATAAACCCAACGGCGTGCTAAAAGCTGTAATATGTTTTGAATCTTCCTCCATCGGAATTTGCCAATATCCTTTTGTAAGGTCAATTTTCGAAAATAGTTTCAAGTTTGCCATGGTTTCAATTAACTCATCAATATTTGGCACAGGTTCTGCATCTAGTAAAGTTAATTCATTAACTTTCCTATAATCAACGCATAAATGTAATGACCCATCTTTTTTCTTAACAATTACAACTGGTGAACAGTAATTTGAAATTGATTTTTTTATAATTCCAGTCTTATCTAGATCTGAAATTTCTGCAGTAACTTTTTCTAAATAATGTATTGGAATAGGATATGGTTTCACTTTAACTGGGACATTTGATAATAAAGTTATCTTATGTTTAATCAGTGATGTCTGCCCCGGTTTATCTGAAAAAATTGAACTATATTCCTTTATTGCAGCAATAAGCTTTTCTCTATCTTGTACTGATAAATCTTTACTTATCTGAATCGCTTGCCAATTACTGTCGCTATTAACTATAGGTGTTGGAATCTGTTGTTTTATAGCATCTTCTTGTTGCTCATTAATTACCCAACAAGCTGTTGCTATCCTATGAGGAATTTGTTGTGTCACTTGACCTGAGTTATCCTCACGTGGAATATATGGCTTCAACATATTTATGTGAAAAATTTTATGTTTGCCATTCACATCAATACGATAATCTACATCGCTAATTTTCTTAATTACCTTAAATGGACCTTGCCATGAAGTAACAAGACAATCTCGAGGATCAGGTAACAATAACCAAACCTCTTCTTCTTCTTTCAAGACTATTGTCTTGGCGTTCCTATTACCATATTGTCTGTATCTTTCTCCAGCTTTATCCAGTGCAGATTTTGCAATCTGACAAGCTGTGATAATTTTGTCTCTTAATTGTGTCACCATTTCATGTGCATCTCTTTTCAGATGATCATATGTTTTCTTTGTGAGTAAGTCATTATATATTAATAATGGACCTCGTGGATTTGCTCCATATACCAATTCGAATGGAGAAAACCCTGTACTAAATTGTGGTACCTCTCGGTATGCAAATAGTACAGCTGGTAATAAAATATCCCAATCTTTGGGTCTTTCCGCAGCTACTTTCGCCAGAATTCATTTAAGGACTCCGTTGTAGTTCTCATTCACACCATTTGTCATCGGGTGCCAAGGTGAACTAAACACCTGTGGAATCCCAAGTATCTTCATTGCCTCTTGAGTAGCCGTTGATATAAACTGACTACCTCTATCTGATAATATGCAGCTAGGAAATCATATTCTGCTAAAAATTATCAACAATGAATCTAGAATGGATCTACTCGTGATATATTTTAGGGGAATAGCCTCTGGCCAACGAGCACAAAGATCAATCATAGTTAATATGAATCTATTGCCTCGATCAGTAGTTGTATTTAATGGACCCACAATATCTATAGCTATTTTCTGAAATGGTCGCGATGTTTTCTGAACATGTGCTTTGGGATTTTTGCCTTTTTGTGTGGTCATCTGACATAATGTACATGAACGTACATGTGTGGTTATGTCTTTATTATATCCAGGCCAATAGAATTGCGTTAGCAATCTATTAGTGGTTTTAGCTATCCCCATATGACCAGCGAATGGAGAATCATGAGCTAATTTTAATGCTTCAGTACGATATTTCGATGGAAGTACTGTCTGAAAATAACGTGATGTACCTCTATCATATCGTCTCGATAAAATATTATTGTCTAGGAAAAATTTCCAATTACCTCTTTTACCTTGTTTTATTGGTTCACTCAGTTTCTTAAAGCAATATTTTAGAGTTGGATCTTGTTTCTGATCTTCTGGTAAATCAGTCACTAGTCTGATATTATTTTCTAATTTGTCACTGTCTTTATCCCTTTTTCCTTGAGCTCTTGTAACTGCATTAGCTCTTGCATGATCAATCTCCCATTGCTTTGCTTGATCATACATTACTTGTTTTGTATCCGGTATGTTACCAATCAGTAATCCGGCACATGGATTTGGTAATACCGCTGCATTTATTGTGCCTTCGTAATATGGTGACATAATTGTAATCGTGGCAATCTTATATCTCTCTATTGTGCCACCGAATGTTCTGCACTCTACAGTTTTGCCTGTATAATCTTCTTCTTTTATGAGCTTTCAATCTACTCCAACAATCGAAGCTCCAGACTCACGAATGCAAGTAGTGGTTTCACCATTTACCCATGCTTGATGGACTTTTAGTTTGCCATTTTGTATGCTAACGGCGTTAGCTTCATGAATTGTTTCTATACATTCATTACTAATACTGTCAGTTATGCCCTTATCTGACTTATTAGTCTGATCATAATACCGTTGTGTGATAGCTGCGTGTGTCTCTTCTAAATCGTCTGAGTCACTACTGGAGTATATGTATGCTGTACTCACTTCCTTCCAGGAATTTCTCATCGGACACAACCTACTAGTGTGTCCGTATGCCCTACATGAGAAACATTTAATGCTTCTTTTAAAAGAGTCATACTTACTTCTCTTCTTAGCAGTAATGTCTTTCAGATATGTGATATAACCTGGATGTTTATCACACATCTCTAAGTTTCCATGCGATAATCTACAATACTGACATCTGGTGAATTGGCCTTTCCTTGGTCTATCACCTTCTCTATTGTAAGGACTATTTCTATTGCCACCACTACTAAACTTTCTAAACTCACCGTTTCCTCTCTGGAATTTTTCACCTGCTCCTATTACTAATTCAGGTTGAGTACAGTTGGCAAATACGTCTCTATGTGCATTAAAGTAAGACTCACCTTTAGCTTCCATCTCACTTAAACACTTACATTTATTTTCCATAAGAAATACTGCCATAGGTTCTGGTATCGCAGATAACAGTCTATCTCTGATAATTAAGTCTCTAACTTTTTCATAATTAGCATTAATATCAGCAGCCTTACACCACTTGTCAAAGCTAGAAGACATTTCCGAAGCGAAATCCAGGAATGTTTGATTTGATTTCGGTGTAAGTGTTTTAAACTTAGTACGTAACCCCGATTCGTCCAACGAAAAATGTGAAAGCACACGATCGCGCATATATTTGTAGTTTGTACGCAAATCCTCAGGAATTAACTCTATCACTTTTAACGGCTCTAACGCGAGGTGACGGTGAAATAGAATCGGTACGTCCTTCTCCGGTACCTTGTAGTACTTTAGGAGCACTTCAAAATTAGTTATCCATGAACTAACTGAATCACCTTGTTGAAAATTCCGGAATAAACCTTGGTACTTTTTCACAGGATCGCTCTGTTTAGCCAGCATTTTCTCTCGTTCGATTTCAGCTCCACGTTCCATCTCAAGAGTCTTGACCCTTAGGTTACCTTCAACCTCCTTTTCCTTCCAGAGTGTTTCTGTAGCAAGTCGCTCTTTATCAAACGCTAATTGTTTCTCCCTAAGTTCCGCTTCTGCAGCTATTTGTTTTTCTTTCAATTGCATTTCCATAATTAACTTCTCTTTTTCCGCTGCAATCTTTTCGCGCTCCACAGTTAATTCTCTTTCTCTAGCCTCCATTCGTTCGCGTTCCAACACCATCTCTTTTTCCTTTAGTTCTCTCTCAAGTTGTTTATCTTGCTTTTCTGATGCTAGTCTTTCCTGTCGTTCCTCCTTCTCACGTTGTCTAGCTTCCTTCTCTGCTGCAAGTTGAAGTTGTCACGCTTCTGTTGCTCACTTGCCCAATTTCGAAGTTCTGCACCGGTTAAACCAGTCTTCTCACCGAACTCGATGAAATGTTGCAGTGTCGACATCTTGTCCTAATGTCCTACCTGTAAAATGAGCTATCTGGCTGAAATAAATATGGACGTAGGCAAGAGAAGAAAAGAATCGACAAAATTGTAATATTGTCTCAGATCACTATCACTCTGATAGTAAGGTAAATGTTGTATCACAATTGAGCAAATATAACTCAATTAAATTTGTAGTGTCAATTCGAACACCACAAAAAAATCAATCAAATATCTCTATAATGAACGAAATAAATATAAACTAGAGAAATAAATATGAAGAAATATATCCAATATAAATTATATATGCAACGCAAGACAACTAACAATCATCAAAGACGAATGACGAGTGACGTGAATACATATTACTGTTTACAAACAATAACAAATTTTTATCCACATTTTTGACGGGTAACGCACATATTATACTACTACAGTTATGACAAGACAATAGTATTGTGGTGACGCCCACAAGATCAAAACAAAAAATTAATTCGTGATGACCTGTCGATTATCAACACACAAATCACTTCATGAACCAATCAAGTAGTAATCTCAATTAGCTCATCAAGGCCCTTCCAACCGCCCACAAAATAAAATAAATAGCCTTATTATGAGTCAACATTACATCAATCAACAATGAACAATTTACTGGCCTGTTTCCGGCTCTCGTGTGTGTAGATACAATAAGCTCGACAATTTACATTCCCTATGTTGTCCAAGATATACCAAAGGAAGTAGCTGTATATCCCAAGAAAATTGCTTATACGAGAGTACAATTAACTTGCACTCAAACCCGAACCAACGCGGTTCGTAACCAATCCATGTGATACGTGATTGGCTTGGGTATGTTCGACGAAGCTTGAGTTAGTAGCCTTATTATTTTAGGCTGAATGCTGTGGGTAATGGAATGATGCCCACAATGAAGTATCCTTACATAGGTGTCGTACCGTCCAGCGTGAAGACGACTGGTATCACACCCAATACAACAATGTCAACCCGTGTAGCGCTCTGACGTGAATGTGTAGTGTCCTAGTATCCTGTCACGGTGTCGTGTGCAGAGGTGTCATGACGATGAGGTGCATCCATATATGTTCGTTGCGTTCACAGTTCTGAAGTGTGATGAAGTGTCCGGTATGTGAATAACGATGTTGTAATGTTCGACATTCCGTGTAGAAATTTTGTATGCGTTAAGGTTGCAATAGAGGTATCAATCCACCATAATGCAATGGTATCGTGAGAAGATTAGATGTAATAAGTCTCGATAATAATTGTGTATAGTCCCACTGAATGTCCCACCTATATTTCCTTCAGACTCTTGGTTGAGGGAAGTGTAGGTAATCCCGACAATGTCTAATGTACATCCATACCAACATCCGACATCACGTTCGTGTATAGATAAATGTAAAATAATGTCCCCAGAAGAATGATGAATGTTCCTTGTGCCGATAGTGTAAATTTGACAGAGTGTCGGCAGCCAATAATCTTATGAAGATATCATTCTTCTCGCCAAGTGCATCTTGATTGTGTGGTATATTAATGTTCAAGAGTTGTGCAGTGTGTTGTGTCAACTGCTTGTCTAATCTGTGTAAACTATGTCTAATTCCAAAACATATCTAGTTCCGTCCTGGGTACAAATTTGGTACTAGCAAGTGTAGTATGTCTCCTGATAGCGGACATTGAAACTGATAATGTGTTCCATTGTCATACAGATATGTGGAATAGCACAGGTTTAATCTCTTCCCTTGTGTGTGACAAATGACATCCACATAATATCGACAAGTATTAAATATTTGCAGTCTGTAACTGATGTTTATACGAGCTGCAATTTCGGCTTCCGCTGAGTTTAGGACGGTGCACTTCAACTTGACGTGCAACTATTTATATTTAAAGCGACAGACATTCTCTTTTTATAAATAACTCGGAAGATCTTAATCGTTATTAAATGTCTTACTTTCCGTGCAAACGATAACCTGCACTGTAAAATGTATCGTTTTCTGGCGGAGTAATAAAGCTTAATTTAAACTCAGCCGCCATGTTGTCGCATTGTGTGTACTCCTGATGCCGCATCGTGTCAAGGAATTTATCATCGTGACGTGCATTCTTTATATGTTTACTTCTGATATGGCGGGAATCAATCGTCGCTTGTTTACATTAAACCATTGTTTTCCTCGGATCGAAGTCCCCACATGTCTCAAAGTCATTCAACCGCCAAAGCGTTAGAACTCAAACTGGATTAAACATATGTAACAAAGTCGCTCACCTTGAAGACTGTTTGAATTCGAGATAAATCCTTTTATTAGATTTGATCTCCTTTTCAGAAATAGACAAAACACTGTTGTAAAAATATAACGGGCCCCTGACACGGGGACGGGACGTTACATGTCAATACAAACCCAGCTGTTTATATCTTTTCTATAATTGCTCAGTCTCTCAAGGACTATCGCAAATCATTACAACTCATCGTCTATGATTTATGTCCCGGTCCGAAGATGGGATAAATGCCGATACAAACAGGTGATCTCCTCTTCTAGTAAATATGCCTCGACTAGACGATCAAGCCCTTTTTAACACGGAGCTCAAAGGAAACACACCGCTGACTTCATGTCGTTTCTCGAAGTGACCTTCTGTTGCTGTCTCTACAATGCTTACGTCGGTCTTAGTTCCCGGTCGTCAAGTCATTCTAATGTTAGACTGGGAATCTCCTAATTCCTATTAGGTGGTGCGCGTGACCACTCTGTGGCAGATATGAATGAGTTACATGAGCTAATGACAGCAGAGACAGAACCTGAACCCCTATTAGATTAAATTGCTTGGGCTATAAAGAACCTAAAGAGTGGTAAATCACCTGGATGTGATGAGATACCAGCTGAACTACTTAAAGCAGGAGGAGAAGAAAGCATACAAATCTATCACACATTATGTAAAAAGATGTAAGAATATGGTATATGGCCAAAAGATTGGAAGAGAACTATCTTCATTCCAATACCAAAAAAGGGCAACCTGAAATTATGCACCAATTATAGAACTGGTGCCCTGATCAGTCATGCAAGTAAAATTCTACTAAAGATCATAATGGGAAGACTCCTTAAGAAAATGGAAGAAGAAATTAACGTGGTTCAAGCTGGATTTAAACAAGGAAGAGGAACAAGAGATCACATTCTCAACATGCATTTAATAATAGAGAAGTGCAGAGAATTTAATGTAAACCTATTCTCATGTTTTGTGGATTATTAAAAGGCATTTGACTGTGTACAACATCAGAAACTTTGGGAAATCATGAGAAATATGGGCTTTCCATCACATGTAAAACAACTCATAAAAATGCTCTATCTATACCAACTAGCAGCGATTAGAATAGATGTCGAGACATCAGATTGGTTTGACATCAAGCAAGGAGTCTGTCAGGGATGTGTGCTTTCGCCCTATTTGTTTAACCTGTACGCCGAAAATATGAGAAATGTAAGAGATGGTATAAACATGGAGCTATATGATGCCCTAAATATTGGTGGCCATGACATACCAGAGATTTGGTATGCTGATGATACAGTATTGCTATCCACAACACAGAATGGTATAGAAAATCTAATAGCCTCAACCCAATTGAATAGTGAAAATCACAACTTATATCTTAACATAGCAGAAACAAAGATAATGCATACAGATAAAACTACTATGGAGAAAGAAATATATGTTAATGAGGAAAAATTGAAGGTGGTGGAAAATTTTGAATATTTTGGGTCATTGATTACCAACAACAGTGACACAATGAAAGAAATTAAACGACGACTATCAATTGCTCTTCAAAGACTAAAACAACTGAATAAATTATGGAGTGGGATAGATAGAACTACAAAAATTAGATTTTTAAGAGCATGTATCTTTCCCATTGCAACATACACCTGTGAGACCTGGACACTTACTAAACAAGCTAAAAAATAAATGCCTTTTGAATATAAATGTTATAGACGAGTTCTAAGAATATCTTGGGTAAAGAAAAGAACAAATGCATCCATACTTCAAGAGCATGAATATTGAAGAAGTTTGCCTATTAAAGACGATAAAACAGAAAATTGAAATATTTTGGTCACTTGAAATGTCTTGAAAGTTTGGAGAGAACAGTCTTAGAGGGGTATATGCCTGGGAAGAAAGGAAGAGAAAGGTCAAAGAGAAGATGGGTGCGGGATGTGGCGGATGACCTCCAGATGGGTGTATTGGATGCGGGACATCTTGCTTATGGTCTAGAGGTTTTCCAGAAGGTGTAATAGGAGCGAGGTTCTGCAAAGGACATGCTACTGAATGAATGAATGAATAATTCTTTATTGCACTATTTTCCAGCACCAACAATATGTCTCATTAAGGAAAATAATTAGATCTACATTTTCCTCAGGTAGTATTGAGGGTGTTTTTGTTTGCCACATCATTGCAAAATTAATAAAGGCAATCTATTTTTCATTACCAGTAATTTTCACTACTGGATGCACACTGTCATTTTCACTACTGGGTGCACAGACAAGGTACCATGGTGATTGGTGATTAGTAGTTGCGGACCTGCATTCAATCCTCCTTAAATTGGAAATTGTTTTCATGTCTAAGTCAATCGAGCCTGGTAAATTGGGTGTCTGAAATATTTCTGGGAAGTCAGATTGACTACATCACCCACTGAGTGCTGATTGATTACACCACCCACCGAGTGGTGATTGATTACATCACCCACTGAGTACTGATTGACTACATCACCCACTGAGTGCTGGTTGATTACATTGCCCACTGAGTGCTGGTTGATTACATCACCCACTGAGTGCTGGTTGATTACATTGCCCACTGAGTGCTGGTTGATTACATCACCCACTGAGTGCTGGTTGATTACATCGCCCACTGAGTGCTGGTTGATTACATCGCCCACTGAGTGCTGGTTGATTACATCACCCACTGAGTGCTGGTTGATTACATCACCCACTGAGTGCTGGTTGATTTCATCATCCACTGAGTGCTGGTTGATTACATCACCCACTGAGTGCTGGTTGATTACATCACCCACTGAGTGCTGGTTGATTACATCACCTACTGAATGCTGGTTGATTACATCACCCACTGAGTGCTGGTTGATTGCATCACCCACTAAGTGCTGGTTGATTACATCACCCACTGAGTGCTGATTTGTCTAAATAATAGGCCTAGCACGACACAGCCAATGTGTGTGAAAAATGTAAATTAAATAATAGTGCTGTGGTATGTTTATTTCTAATATACTAGCTGACCCGGCCCGGCGTCGCCAGGCACCTGGCAGGGAGCGTCTCATTTAATTCATATAAGTGGTCATTATACATTAAAATACATTTCTCTAAGCGCACAGAGTACGCGTTCGGCCCCTCCTCCTGTTCCCGTTGCTCGTTTGTTTCTGATGCTCCCGTTCCCGTTGCTCGTCTGTTTTTGAAGCTCGTAATGCCTTTTTCTTTCGTGTAAACATTAAAAATTGATTTTAAACTAACTAACTATTTCATTTGGATCCGCTGAAGTGAGAACAACATCTGTACAAAATTTCATCTCAATCGGATGGACCGTTTGGGAATGCATAAAGGACACACAAACAAACAAACATTCTCTTTTATATATATAATAGAAGATAGTAGAAGATAATGGCACATGATGGATGGATGGAGTAGAAGATATTGTATATGGCCAAAATATTGGAAGAGAACTATCTTCATTTCAATAACTAAAAAGGGCAACCTGAAACTACTGAACGTAAACTTGCCAAGATATCACGAACAGCCAATAAATGCTGGGTTGACTGCGGCGTACTTCAAAGGATTTTTTTTAATGCATATCTTTTACAGAACATCGCTGTCAACATCAGCATCTTTCAGCTGACTGTTGATTTCTTGGTAAGATTACGCTCAGTAGTTTGCCATTGCTTTTTGAGCGACCGGATCCATACTCTCATAAGTCACTGGCGCGACTCGAACCGCTTCCAATTCTTGTGCGCTCATGTCAACTATGAGAGTATTTGGGGTTACGGAGAAAGCTGCTAACCGTTCGGCTCCCTTTCCCGTTCCCATTGCTCGTATTTCAGTTGGATCCGCGGGAGTGAGAACAACATCTGTCCAAAATTTCATCTCAATCGGATGGACCGCTCGAGAACGCATAAAGGACACACACACAAAGAAACATTACTGTTCATAACTAATTTCTGGTTTAATCAGAGAGTGAGTTTCCTTGGAACAAGATGGCGGGCCTGTTTCTGAAGCTCGTAATGCCTTTTTATTTCGTGCTTGAGGGAAAATTGTTGATTTTAAGCTCACAAACTATGTCAGTTGGCTCCGCGGGAGTGAGAACAACATCTGTACAAAATTTCATCTCAATCGGATGGACCGTATAAAGGACAAACAAACATTGTCTTTTATATATATAGATGATGTAAGTAAAAATAAAAGAGTAAAGTGCGGGACCCTTTCTACACACTTTGAGGATTACTGGGTATATGGTGCCAGCCCCATATTGTGATTGCCCGCTTGAGACTCATGGGTCATGTGGTCAGTACCTTTACCTCCCGGGACATTCCCTGGTACCATGTTATATTCCCTGGTGCCATGTTACATTCCCCGGTACCATGTTACATTTCCTGATGCCATGTTAAATTCCCCGGTGCCGTGTTACATTCCCCGGTACCATGTTACATTCCCTCGGTACCGTGTTACATTCCCCGGTACCGTGTTACATTCCCCGGTGCCGTGTTACATTCCCTGGTACCGTGTTACATTCCCCGGTGCCATGTTACATTCTCTGGTGCCGTGTTACATTCCCTGGTGCCATGTTACATTCCCTGGTACCATGTTACATTCCCTGGTACCATGTTACATTCCCTGGTGCCATGTTACATTCCCTGGTGCCATGTTACATTCCCTGGTGCCATGTTACATTCCCTGGTGCCATGTTACATTCCCTGGTGCCATGTTATCCTGGGTCTACTTGGGAGTCCGGGTCAGTGTTTAAAATCTGCCCTGATGGGAATTGAACTCACGACCATTGAGTCAGCAGTTAGCATGTTAACCACTGCTCTCAATCTTGTATTTAGTGAGTTTAATTATGTTTTATAAAGTTTTTAACCTTTAGGTGCCATATTAGTTTCATTGGCAGTTCTGATGTTTTTTATTTCCTCATGTTTAGAAATCAGAAGCTGAACTTGTTGGCTATAGTAAGCTGCCTATGGGGGAGATAGCCAATAGACTGCAGCTGGATCGCAAAACAGACGTTAAGGTGAACAAGATGGAAGAAAGATCTGGCGCCGTCAGTGTCACAGCAATGGCTGATCTCCTAGTGGCCAAGTTCAAGAGTAATGAGAGCAAGCCTCCTCCAGAGCCTATCAGGAAATTGGTATGTTTAGTTAAGTTATACAAGAACAGTTTGTTTTTAATATCGCATGATTTCTTGAGTGGTAAGATTGATTCCTAACCTTTTCAATCAATCAATCATGTGCCATGCCGGAAAGCGTGGGCAGTCATCACTTGCCATTTCACTCAATCACCAGAGTCGTGGATCAGCTCAGTGTTCCTGTCTCGTCCATGCCATTTGGCCAAGCCATCCAGGTATTTACTTCTCGGTCTTCCTCTTGGTCTCTTCCCTTCGATCTTGCCAGTTGTCACCAAGTTCTCCAATCCTCCTTCTTCTGCGTTCATCCTGAGTTTTTTTTCCAGATGTGATTGCGTTGTGCCTGTTAACAGCAGAGCTGCGTTCTTGTGCCGTTAGACCGACACATCTGACATTTGTTGACCGGGTTAACCTTCCCGGGGGGTTCTTCAATCCATTTCTTCTCATAACATGTCCAAAATAATTTTGACTGTCTACGTCTAATTTCTCTAATCAATTTACGATTTTCATTTGTCTCCTGTAGTACTTGGTCATTGGTTTTTCTATCTGTCCATGGTATTCTTTGCATTTTACTTAGAAACCACATTTCTGCAGCCATCAGATGTTTTTCAGCTTGACTGCACATTGTCCAAGTTTCACATCCATACAAAAGAACAGGCTCTATGTATCCCCTGAACACTCTTTTTCTCATTTCAGTTGACATCTTTTTATTGGTCATAATGTTTTTCATCTTGCTAATGGCTACTTTCGCCATGGCGATTCTTGTTCTAATCTCTTCAAGGCATCTCCTATCAGATGTTATGACTGTTCCAAGATAATTGTACCGATTCACTTGTTGAAAAATATTCCCATTTACTTGTATATTACATTGTGGTACTTCGTTCTTCCTAGTGACAACCATAACCTGTGTCTTTTTACAATTTTATTCTAACCCCAGTTGCTCACTGTGTACAACAACCGCATCTACTAATTGTTGCAGATCCTGTGCATTGTCTGCAATCAATACTGTATCATCTGCATATCTAATGTTATTGATGTTGCGTCCTCCAATGCTGATTCCATTAATATCTTCTACATTTCTGAAAATATTTTCACTGTACAGGGAAAAAAGATCTGGAGACATTACACATCCCTGCCTAACACCTCTCTAATAGACCGATATTGTCCCACTTCATTATCAATCCTTATGGCAGCTTGTTGTTTCCAATATATGTTTTTTATAAGTCTAATGTCTTTCCCATCAATTTGTAGATCTGCAAGCATATACATCATGTTGACATGTTTAACTCTATCAAAAGCCTTTGTGTAGTCAATAAAGCAAAGATGTATATCCTTGTTTACTTCTATAGCACGTTCAATAACTGTTCGCAGCATACACACAGATTTTACTGTACCCTTTCCTTTCACAAACCGACATTGTTCTTCCCCTATTTCATGTTGTAATTTCTTCCTCACTCTTTGCATGATAATTCATAGCAAAATCTTTGCGATGTGACTCATTATACTAATTGTTCCATGTTGATCACATTCCAAGGTTCCAGATTTCTTTGGGATTGCAATAAATACAGAGTTACATAATTCAAAAGGTATATATCCAGTATCATATAATGTGTTCAGCAGTCTGGTGACTTGATCTAATCCATATTCTTCTAAAGCTTTAATAATTTCTATTGTGATGTTATCTGCACGATAAATGGCGACGACGTGACGCGTTTATTCTTCGGGAGACGCTGTTGAGTCTTTTACGCTGTTTAGTGTTTTCCTGTGGATTATGTGGTGTCATTTCGTATTCGTTTATTGGAAGTGTTCAAAAGAAGCCACGGAAGGCAGGTGGTGGATGAAACTTTAAGGGCAGCCGACAGATATTAGTTGGTTATGGTGTCAAGTTTCGCGACGGCAGGCAGAGGAACTCTTTCGAGAGACAATGGTTACGGTCACCTGACCAGTATGATCACTGCCATAGAGGAAAGCAATGGCAAACTACCTCTTTAAAAGTGCCTAGTACATTATGATTTGCCTAAAGACTAACCTTTTCAGATAAGGATAAAAAGCAGGAGGTCCATTATACAAGTTGTGCATTTTAAAAATCCTGTGTCAGTTGCAAATGGCAAAGAGTAGGTTATGAGGTCAGTGTCCTGGCAAAATTATTGGGAGGAAAGAAACAAACACCTACCCATGGTAGATCAACCTGTTAGCTTGGATGGTATCTAGAGTGGCTAGAGGAGGTACACTTTACACAAATGCACGTCGGAGTCAGATATCCTGACATCTGTGTTAGGAAGGTGTATAGCAAAATAGCAGGTATAGTTGTAACTTTGTGCCCACAACTTAAATGTGGTCAAGCTTCTGTGATGTCTAGGTTTATATGTGTGAGGGGAAACTGCTTTTATTCTCACATCTTGATTCATTGTAAAATGATGCTGTACTGCCAGATTTGGAATTGTTGATGTGTTCATGCTAAATGGTAAGTTGTAGTAAGCGTATGCATTCTTGGGAAGCTGTGTCACATATAATGATCATCGTATTGACAGTTATGACATTTTTTTTCATTCTTGCACTAGCAGGGTGTATCGGACGCGGAACATCTTGCTTATGATCGAGAGGTTTTCCGGACGGTTATTATGGGAGCGAGGTTCTGCAAAGGACATGCTACTGAATGAATGAATTAGCACTTGACTGTTTATTATAGATGCTTCCATAGTTATCTATATTTGGTTTTAATGTGTTTCTTCATTCTGTGAACTCAAAATCTTCAAGAAATGCAGATCTCTGCCTCAGTCGTAGGGGGTCCTTAGCCGTGAAAGAGCTGATGTTTTGGTTTCCAAAGCACCCGTAGCGTGAGTCTTCAATATGTGTCAAGGATCAAAGTAGCAGTTTCTCTGTGATAGCCTGTTGTCTGGTGACAAGACAATGGTGAACAAACATAGTACATGCTGCCATAAATCATAGTGGGCCTGGGGACCAGTAGAAGCCGTGGTTACATAGTGGCTAGGATCCCACCTGCTGGCCCAGTGGTCGTAGGTTCAAATCCATATTGAGGCAGATTTTTAACATTGAACCAAGCTGTCAGGTTGACCCAGTCTAAAATGGGTAATGAGACATTTGTGGAGAAGTGCAGGCAGCTGGCATGATACTGACCACATGACCCACCCAGTGCCAGTGGGTCTGTACAAACATGAGTTTTACACCATATGCCTTATGTGGGTCCTTTAGTTACTTGTCCTGGAGACCAGCATTAGCGGGTGCATGAGAGTGAATCGGGTGTTAGTGCACCAAGCAAATTAAACAGTTAAGTAGCCATACACACTAACATTTGCTGTGTGAGACTGATCACTTGTGGAGGATGTCCAAAGTGCTGTTATTTATCTGAACAGTAACAGTCTCCATATTCTGATCCTTCTACCCATTATCTGAACAGTAACAGTCCCCATATTCTGATCCTTCTACCCATTATCTGAACAGTAACAGTCCCCATATTTTGATCCTTCTAACCATTATCTGAACAGTAACAGTCCCCATATTCTGATCCTTCTACCCATTATCTGAACAGTAACAGTCCCCATATTCTGATCCTTCTACCCATTATCTGAACAGTAACAGTCCCCATATTCTGATCCTTCTACCCATTATCTGAACAGTAACAGTCCCCATATTCTGATCCTTCTACCCATTATCGTATATGTACCTCCCTTCCCCCTTATGTCATTCACATCTCATGTTCTGGAATGAATGAAAATGTATCCAGGTTGGAATGTTACAATGTGTGTCAATTTTTTCAGCGAGGTCAGCCCTCATTACTTGCAGCATCTTCTGCTAGTGAGTACTGCTCTTTCTGCCACAAAAGAGTGTATATAATGGAGCGCATGAGTGCAGAGGGCGAGTTCTTTCATCGCAGCTGTCTCAGGTGTGACCACTGTGGTGTTGGCTTGCGACTGACTAATTATTCTTGTGATAGAGATGTAAAACCAGGTAAGATCATTAGACTTTGAAGAGAAATTGTAGTTGGAATATAATCTTTGCATGCCACCCAATTCTATGTACAATAGAACTTCTAACCGGAATTAATTTGTTTCTAAGCGTGTTCAGAAAATATAGTTTTATGATTTTTTGATTAATTGTTATTGTTTTCACACCAGATGCCCAAGGGGGAAATAATACTGTAATTAACAAAGAGTACAATACTTTCAAGGAGGCTGAATACGCAGCGGAAGTGACTGCTGAAGAAGCCAGATTTCTTGAGCGTGCTCTGACCAAATGTTAGAGAACATATGACTTGATGGTTGGGATTCAAGCAGAACAAATCTCACACACTCGCAGTACAATGTTACAAGTGTCATCTCTTATAATGTGGCCATAATATTTAATTTGTCTCTTATTACTTTCATAAGCTCTCGTAAACATGCATGTTTTTCCCAGTTAGTTTTATGCTTGTTTTACACAAATAGTGAGAACAGGGGTAGGTGTACTAATTCTGTGATTTGTATCACCTTCTGCATCATTTGCTCTCAGACAACAGCATCTTTCTCTCTTATCAAGTTGACAGTTCATCTTAGGTTCCCTTCATCAGAATAGAATTTCTCTTTCACTGTGCTAGGTAAGGTTGTGTGCTTGCTCTGTATCTATCAAAGTATTTGAGGCTATGTTTAGTTGTTTGATTATTCTTGTTTCACTGTTTACATAAATATGTCTCCCTGTTTGCTTATCCTTGTTTCACTGTTTGCTCATTCCTCTCCACATAAACACAAATGTTTGTTTAATTCCCATTTTGTTGAACAAATAATGTTTAGAGTCTGCGGTGGTTGATTCTGAGCCAGGTAATTACTTGATCACCTCTTAGAATACTTGATCACCTCTTAGATTAGCCGGTTCTGTGGTGAAGGGGTTATGGATACAATTTGTAATCCTGCATACTGCACTTGAACAACAGCTGCAGGCTGTTTGGCAGCAGACCCCTTGCGTTGGTTTCCATACAGTGGTATGAATGTCGATCATTCAGAAAGCAATGGCTGAACATAAAACTTGCCCTGGAATCACAAATTGCCACATAATGCTGGAGTTGACTGCTACATCCTGTAAAAGATATGCAGCTAACTTAGATTACTTGATCACCTTTAAGATTACTTGATCACCTCTTGGTAATAAGAAGTATGGCTGTGATTGGGTTGGATATTTATTTAAAATTTGTGTTTGATTGCTGATTTAATTTCTTTATTTTAGCTCTATTTTTAGTTTCAGTGTGTGTGATTTGTTTATTTCAGTGTGTGTGATTTGTTTATGGCCTTTTTGATCGGATCTATACAAATCATAGAAATTATTAAACACTATTTGAAAAGCTGACTTCCAGCCTGTCTTTCCTTTTTATGCATATGGTGCATTTGTATCAAAAGTGATTGATTTCAGTAAAATTGGTAAACATTACAGTAAACATAGACAGCAAACTACTGAGCGTAATCTTGCCCAGAAATCAACAATCAGCTGAAAGATGCTGCTGTTGACAGCGATGTTCTGTAAAGGATATGTGGGGGAAAAAAACATAGACAGTTTTCCTTGTGTTTGTTTTATCAAAAGACAATATCTTGATTTTGAAAAGTATGCAACATTGCTAATGATTCTTTTGTTTTCTTTATCATGAATTGCTCAGACCCAATCTGTAGCATTGTGTAAAATTTGCTAGAAGACTGACCTTGTGACTGTTGTATTTAGGTGTCTTGTTTACATTTGTTGGTACCTAACTACAGTTTTAGTTTCTGTTATTACAGTTCTAGTTTTTATTCATTATTTACACATTGTTGTTTTTTTCACAGTGAAGTTCTACTGCTACAGGCATGCTATACCTGAGCTGAGGACACGTCCACAGAGAAAACGGGTTTTGGATGATGTAAACATCAGTGTTTTGTTTTGTTCATAATCAGCATTTCTATGATGTTGACATTTTAAAAACTCTGTTAGAGAAGGTGTATTATATTGTCTCTGGTGATATGCACATTTTATTAGTACAGATCATCTATTTTGTGTGTGTGTAATTGTGTCTGTTTACAGCAGAGCTGGTGATACTTTTGCCTTTCAGCCACACATTCAAATTCTTTTGAGCTTTTGCTGTCCGAATTAGCCTTCCTGGGTAGTTTGTGATACGAAATGCAAGTCTCTCAGCGTTGTGGTGTCACCTGAGTAGTTTGTGATAGGAAATGTAAGTCTCTCAGCGTTGTGGTGTCACCAGGGTTTTAACCCTTTACCGGACAGACGCTTATCCGTTTTTTAGCCCTGAACAAGCAAGATTTTTTCAGGTTCGGTAAAATTTCGGGTTACGTTAGTAAAAACATCACAAATAAGGTGTTAGTCAACCGATTTTCATAAACAACATAATGAAGGGAAAAGCATGCAGAATATATTACTCACGTGATTGTTGCTGTTAATCCATATATCAACACAAATATTTACGAAATACAGAATAATGTTTGTGATTTTCAGTCATCTATACGGCAATTTACAAACCCATTTTCAGAATCATAAAAGTAACGCTTTTCACTAATATCTAGCTCCGATTAATAGTCAACTTCGTGCCCTTTAATGTCATTTAAATTGAACCTAGCGAAATCTCGACTATCACTTGAAGAATCGCCGAAATCCATATTGAAAAACTAAGCGCAGAAACCCCGAAAACTATCACAAAAATCCATTCAAATTCATAGTAGGCGCTTACAAATGGCGGCCACGTTGTCAAGCTATCGGAGAAAGCGAAAGTAGTCGTCGGAAGTATCGGAAAGCCGAGAGAATGCATTTTTACAATGCATAATAGTATTGGACGCAATCGGCCGATTTGCCCGTTAAAGCGATCGCACGGAAATGGACGTTCCACCCTGTAAAGGGTTAATAACTACAGGAGGTATAAACCAACAAGCCCATCCAAAACAGCTGCATACATGCCATTCAGTCCTCAAGGTAAAGCTGGGAATCACATGGGCCTTCCCTGTTATCTAAGGCAGCCTCCATAGATGTAAAGCTGACACATGGTCTTCTGATTCTGAGATCACCCAAGAAATTATCGCATCCTGGATGTGACTGTTTAGTCTTACGTCTGTGTAAATGGCTGATTATTCTCAGTTCTGTGCCATGGCTGCATAGCTTTATAGGTTGACAAGTCTGAAAGAATAGGCATATAGTGACGTCAGAATTCATATTCTGAGTACTAATCAGGAAGTTGGGTTTTCATATCTTCTGATGAGTTTTCAAGTAGTTGATAAAGATGTAAGAGAGGAATTAGGCCATCAATGATGACACCATTATATAATATACAGCCTGTGTTAGGAAGTCTGTTCTGTGTTGGGAAAAGAGCAGTACTAATGTTTTGCTATTGAATGAGAATGATAATGTAATAAATAATACATAGTAATTAGCATGTCTACGGGAATGAGACAGGGATGCCTTTTGTCACCTCCACTATTCTTAATGACCATAGACTGGGTTATGAAAACAAACACTGTCAAAAGTGGAATTAAATGGTCTCCCTTGACAAAACAGCTCGATGATCTGGACTTGCTGACATTACCCTCCTGTCACATACAAAATCAGATACAGGATAAACTTAACATTCGATGGAAGGTAACAATAATTAGGTTTTAAAATTCAAAGGGGAAAGACAAAGATAAGAGAATACATTAAGCAAATGATACCCCAATCTCCTTGGAGGAAATAGAAAGATTGAAATGGTTTGACAGAATCACTCATGTAGAGAATTAGACAAATACCAGTGGACCAACAGGTGAAGAAAAGATGGCACTGGATAGAACAAACATTGAGGAAATCTGACAGTATAACTAGGAAGGCCTTTGTATAGAATCCCCAGGGCAACAGAAATAGAGGGAGACCTCAACACTCACAGAGAAGAGAAATAGAAACAGAAATGAGTAATGTGGGGAGGATATGGACAGAGCTGCATGCTAAGGATAGGAGGGCTGGGGAGAGTTGGTTGAGGACGGTGGATACTATATTGGTGGATACAGGATGAAAGAATGAGAAGAATTAGCATACCTAAAGAGCCAGTCAGTGATTCTTGAAACTTCTTCTTCTTTCGTTCTCTTGAAATTTGTCTATAACTGCAATGTTGTCTCTTGTATGAATCTCTTTTTGTTTTTTTAGTTCATTCAAAGGTCCATAGAGTTTATTTTCCACTGTCATTTCTCTGGGCCGGAAGGTTTGCCTAGGTATGTTGTATTATGAGCAGTCTTTGAGAATATTCTTGAATCAACTAGTAGAATAGTGTATGTATATTTGAAGTAAAATCAACTTGAGACTGAGGGGACAAAACATTTTAATATATTTTGTTTCTGCTTTCCATTTTTCTCATGTTGATTGCTACAAACAGAAGGTAGTGTCATAAATACTATATCTTATATTGCCAATAAAATAATTGTGATACTGTTATTAAATATGTGTTAAAAAGCTTTTCTACTTCTTTAAGATTGAAAGGAGAATAAGGAAGTGATAATTTGTTTATTTATCCAATATAGGAAAATGTGCCAGATGTGGTTATCACTCCTGCACCTGATGTAGAGACTGGCCAAATACCAAAAGAGAAGACACCAAAGAAAGTTTCAGGTAATTTACAGCTTGTTTTCATTTGTAACTGATTGAGATTAAAAAATCAAAATTAGGCCAGCAAGAGGTAGACACTGATATAAACAGGAGGATAATGTCAAAAGATGATGAACAGCAGTCTGTTCAAGGGCACCACTAGAATGAGAGACAGAAATTTTTGGAGCTCCATTGCTGCCAACCTTCTTTGAGGAGACAGCACATTGAACAGTAGTGTCACAGATATTATTATTATGGAAGCTGAAACAATGCCACACTCATACTGTCTTCACAAGAGACACATAATGTGAAAGGCTGGTTGCCAACAGGTAAAGATATGCACACAATTGCAAACAAATATGTTTCTAGAGTGGACATTATTTTGTGCAGAAATATTATCACGATTTAATCACCTGACAGGCAGCCGCGGTAGTGTAATGGCTGGAGTCTCACCCGGTGGTCATGGGTTTGAATCTGCATTAGGTGGGATGTTTTAAATTGACCTGGGCTGCCAGGTTGACCCAGCCTAGGAGATGTTCTGGGGAAGTAAAGCTGGCCAATGAGATACTGACCACATCACCCAGCGAGTGCTGATTGCTTTATACAAATATGGATCTAACCCCACATGCCTAATGAGCCTGAATGTATGTAAAGGGCCCTACTTCTTTTTAAAATTATCTAACAGCAGTGGAACAAGACAGACCCTTTGGTACAATAATTTTGACAAGAACATGGATAAACTATGCTGTAAAAGTCCTAAAACATTTCAGAAATTCAGTGTTACAACTTCTTCAAGAAGTGACCCATTTGTACAGATGGCCTCTTGTTGAATAAAATAACCCATTACAGTACAGTAGTGAACCTCAACTAAATCACAGTGAGAAACAAAAGTGAGTAGGTCAGAAGCGGACCATAGAAGATTTAGGACAATTAATGATGATCAAGCAGGCTTTGGATAATGTAAAGTGAGCCATCTTCTGACTGTCGTGAACTTTCACCCAGACACATAATTGACTAGTTCGGCTAACTCAGGCACATAATTGACTAATTTACTTAACCTAGGCACATAATTGACTAGTCCACATAACCTAGGCACATAATTGCCTAGTCCACTTAACCTAGGCACATAATTGACTATTTCAGCTAACCCAGACACATAATTGACTGATTCAGCTCACTTAGACACATAATAGACCAGTTCAGCTAACTCAGACACACAATTGACTAGTTCACTTAACCTAGGCACATAATTGACTAGTTCACTTAACCTAGGCACATAAGTGACTAGTTGACTTAACCTAGGCACATAATTGTCTAGTTCAATTACCTCAGACACATAATTGACTAGTTCATTTACCTCAGACACATAATTGACTAGTTTACTTAACCTAGGCATATAATTGACTAGTTTACTTAACCTAGGCATATAATTGACTAGTTTACTTAACTTAGGCATATGATTGACTAGTCCACTTAACCTTGGCACATAATTGGCTAGTCCACTTAACCTAGGCACATAATTGTCTAATTCAGCTAATCCAGACACATACTTGACTAGTTCAGCTATTCCAGGCACATAATTGACTAGTTCACTTAACCTAGGCACACAAGTGACTAGTTCACTTAACCTTAGGCACATAATTGACTCAATCCACCTCCATGTTTGCCGTTTTTCAGTTTGCTTGATAAGATTGATAATATTGTGTTCGGATTTATAAAATGGTTTATCATTTTTAATCAATGTGATTAATCAGCTTTTGAATTATACTTTTAAATCTGTGATGCTTATACATCTCAAGTTACTAAAGTTCAGCTATCTTGTCCTCCACAGCCTCACACCTGACACCTCTACTTCTACCCAAAGAGAACTCAGAAATGTCAGAGAATACCCCAGAACGCATCGAGTTTGAGATCTCATTTGATGGACAAGAGGAGGAGTCTGAGGAGGAGCAGTTTGAGCATAATTTGGGTGCTTCACTTTCATCAGACACTCTCCTGGACGATGAAGATTCTGATTCTGAGCTGTCAGATTCTGACATTGAGTAAGTCTAGTTTGCTACATTTATTGTTTATTAAGTGCATGAAATGCATAATTGTTATTTGTTATTATTTTATGAACTCATTTCTTTCTCAGGCAGGCGTTCTGGCTCAAATGGAATTAAAGTAATAAAGATAAGGCTTAAATAAATAGGGTTAAAGAAGCGGTTGGGATAGGGTTAGAAATATAATGAAAATATAGATCAGTATTCAAGTTTCAAAATAGAAAATAGTCACATGGACAGTTAAAACTACTTGCACATTGATACCATCTCTGTCTGTCACATGGATAAATAACACATGGAACACATCCTGCAAGAAATGATGAGCTGACAGTGATCCATGGTGCCAGAATTGACCGAAGCATGCCCATCTGAGAAAAAGACCTGTAATACTACAACAGTGCCTTGGACATGTTGACAGTCTTCATTCTAGCAGCTGGACTGACCATAGCCAGCAACTTGAGCTAAGGAGGTGATGATCCGACATGTGGACTTTGCATGGTTTGTCAGCCTGTCTATTTTGACTGGGCCCTGGTGGAAAAAATCTAATTCTTTGATGGTTTAACTAAAGCGCAAACGGTGCAGTAGTTTGTGTTATTCTATGTGAAATTTGGTGCCAGAGTAATATGCAAAATGATATAAACTCAACTATATCATCTGAAAAATAGCTGGAAACATTGGGTAATCTTACATAGTGTTTAAACATGTAGTCTCCAATGTGATCCAAAATAAAGTAGCAAATGTTATGCTGTTACTAACAGTATCTGAAAAATAAACATGCATTCTTTGCCAAAGTTATCACTTATGTATTGTAACATATAGCCCCAAGTTTGTAATCACTGATGTAATTGTCTGGAGCTCTTCCTGTAATGGTTGGCTACCATATGTTTGTAGTAATGTATGATTACTTTAGTATGGCATGCCATTCAAAAACTGATCTATAATATTGAGTCTACAAAAGCTTCACTTTTTTAACTCTGCTATCCTTGACCTTCTGATACGCTATACTCATCTCTTAATAAGAGCTTCGTAAATTTAACACCATCTAAGTTTCTTTTTATCATCACAATTAAACAATAACTGCTGAGTTAAATTTCTTCATTGTCCATATTTTCTAGTGCTTAGAACACATCTTGTGAAGTAAAAAGATTCGATCTATGTAACTTTACATTGCTAGTACTGGGAGCATGCTGTTTATGTCATCTACTGCCAAAATCACAAAGGAATCAAACTCAAAATCATCATCATGTGCCTTGCCAAATGGCACAGTAATTCATGTCTCTCCATAGATCTCAGTCCTTGGTGCTCTGGATCAATTCTGTTGATGATATTCCTCCGTGCCACCATTTAGGCCATCCAGCATCATTTCTCTGTCTGGCTCGCCTCTTCTACCGCTGATCTTTCCAGTTGTCACAATTTTTCCAGTGCCTCTTTTACTTGACCAAAACACGTTGTTTATCTCTTTCTTATTTATAGCTGAATGTTCTCCTTTTATTAGCTCAAAGTAAATATTTTAATTTGCTTTTTTGGTGCCGGGATCTTTTTTATAGCTATGCCATGATCTCATTAAAAGATAACTGTTGACTGGTCAATATTGAAGCCTTCTATTATTAGTGTCAATGTAGTTCAGGGAATTGAAGTATCACCTGGAATAAGTGAACAACTCTTTACATGAGCAGAGCAAGAGATCCAGTTGTTTTAACATCCAGAAATTGCTGTCAAAGACTGAGGTCACAAATCCTCCCAATGGATGTAGAATACAAGTGGAAATCGTCACATTATCCACCTAAGTGTGGGTTTGTGAGCAGGTGGCAAATCTGAAGTGGTGAAGTGACATGTTCAGGAGCTGCATACAAATCCTCGGACTGCATAACCTGACATGATTCCTCCATAGCCTGCAAACAGCTGGCTTACTGTCTGTAGAGGAATACTGCATGGACTGATATATCAGGATCTTGGGGTCAAAGGATTAATGCAACTGCAATCTGTTCTTGAGTAAATTGGTAGGGTATGTTCCAGGCAGCAGAGGGTATCATTAGTTCAGTAATGAAGACCCAAACAATATATTGCACCATTTATTGCCAGGCATATTTCACTGTATCTCGTCAGGTGCATACTACAGAAAACACAGTTCCACACACAATGAAGTAGCGTAATGAACCCTTTCAATCAAAGTAAACAAAATACATTGTCATATGTTTATTGAAGATGGAGGATCTTTCTAGCGGTTGCTAGGCTTAGTTGACTTGCCAGGATTTTCTACTGTTAGTTTCCTAATCCATTAGGGATGTGCTTGCTCTGCTATTCTATTTTCTAACTGTCATTTTGTTCTGCCTGTGTGAATGGACTAGAATTTATATCTAAATTGATATATTTAATTGGATTTGGCATATGGGGATACAGTTTCTTTTACTGATGATTTAATTATTGCCATAGCATGTTGCTGATGATTATGACAGCAAGGGAATGAATGGCATCCTCTATTTTCTCCTGTTATTGAGAGGCGAAATCTTAAATTATGTTTACATGTTGTTCATGAATGTGATTAGTCATGTTTTAATGCAGGTTTTGTGTTTACATTACTTGTTTTTCCACAGTGAGTTTGATTACCTTTCTGAGTCAGAAATGGCTCGAATTTTGGATAACTGGTAACAACTTACAGTGTTGTTTTCAGATACACAGCATGGTTATATTGTATTTGTGGAAGTTTTGTATTGCCATTGCTTCAGTGATTGTCTCTAACAGTTCCTAGCAGTGTTTACTGTGCTGAATATTTGATTTTTTGTTTGTTTTGTTGATTGTTATTTTATTGTTGTGAAAGTGAGTTGTGCTGTATTGTGAGTTTGCTTGTTAAAGTAGCAGCAAATAATATTGTGGTGGTGTAGCGGAGATAGGAAAGCTGTCTAGAGACAGAAAATCCTCTTCACAACATGTCAACAGTCTCCAGAAGAACATGGCTGGTGGAATAGAAGAAAATCTAGGGAAGGTCCTGATAGATTAGAGACAGGAGTCAGATAAGTCTTCCGCTGAGGATATTAATTTTGGTCACTGGAAAGACTATTTAACCATCTTGCACAGCTTCTGGCCTAATAAGTTAAAATAATTTTTGATGTCCCAGTGAGGGTAAACTGCTGCTTCTCTCACACTAACTTTCATACACCACTCTCGCAATGAAGAATATATTGAAGAGGAAGGATGAGGAGTTTAGGAATGATATAATCTAGAAGTAGTTATGTATATGCATTCTTGATGAGTGGAACCTATTTATGAGTGTCTAAGTATAATATAATGAGTGTTAACTCTTTAAGAATATCAACATCTAGTGAGTGACAGAGCTAAGGATGTGTTCAAATAAAATAACAGTTTTCCTCCCAGTGGAAACCCAGAGGTGGCCTATAGCTGCTTCTGCAGACTGGGTGAACATCGTCATCTGGTGATATCGTGGGTCATGAAGCTGCCATAAACTCCTTACTCTGACTGTTACTGGGTTGGGTCTGGATACCCATGCAGTTGTGATATGGTTCCTGAGTTAAGTCTGGATACCCATACAGTTGTGGTATGGTTTCTGGGTTGGGTCTGGATACCCATGAAGTTGTGATATGGTTTCTGAGCTGGGTCTGGATACACATGTTGTGATATGGTTGCAGCTGTTGGGCTGAACTGTTGAATTGTTTCTGGGATCTACCACTGGATCTTATCAGAAATATAATTAGCACAAAACATCATACTCTATGAGCGAATTTGTCTTCCAGAATAGTAAGTCCTAGATCCCATTGGATTCATGAATATGGACCTGTGATGCTGGTAAGTTATCCCATGGTGAATCCAGGTGGATCTTTGAGGTTTTTGGAGTTCTAGTTCTGTTGACTATAGTGCCTTGGTGCATCTTGCACATTCCTCTCTAGACTTCAGAAGGGTGACCTGACAGGATCATACAATAAAGAGTAGTAAATATTAGGGACGTTCATGTGAAACCCGTTGCAATGGCTTTATTACAAAAGCATGAAATAAACATTAACATGTGTGGTAGAATTAAACAAAGCATTCATTTTGAATGAATTATGCACCATGGGTTGGTCAGAAGAAGTCGCCGTAGGCATTCAGGCAAGCATCCCATTGCTTAGGTAGGCGGCGAATGCCGTCCACACAAAAAAAAGGATTGTCGTTACACACTGAACCAAGTGTTTACTGCGTTCATTACGTCTGCATCTGTGTGAAATCGTTGCCCCTTAAGAGCTTTTTTAGAGGTCCAAACACATGAAAATCACATGGTGACAAATCAGAACTATAGGCTGGATGCCGGCAGAATTTCCCACTTCTTCCTTGCTAATGCTTCCTGCACAATCTTTGCGACATGCAGACGAGCATTATCGTGCAACAAAATCACATGCGAGAAAGCATGCCAGGTCATTTATTCTTGATGGCTTTTTGCAGCTTGTCTAGTATTTGCAAGTAGTGGGTAGAGTTGATGTTGACACCAGGTTCTTTAAAGTCGGCCAACAATAGCCCTTCATGGTCAAAAAATGCGCTCAGCATAACCTTACCAGCAGAAACCTGTAACTTGAATTTTTTGGCTTTTGGTGACCCAGCATGCTTCCATTGCATGCTCTCTCTCTCTCTTTTGCTGCTCGGCTCAAAGTGGTGACACCAAGATTCATTGCCTGCCACTGTGCGGAAGTGAAATGCATCACCCTCCACTCTGTAACGCAGCAAGTGGTTCAATCACCATCCCTTGCGTTCCTCTTTTTGGTGGTCGGTCAACATCCGTGGTACCCACTGAACACACCTTCCGATATTGCAGTTTCTTTTGAATTGTTCCAATTGACACATCAAATTCTTTCGCTAGCGAACGTATGCTTCGACAATGGTTCATCTGTACTGCTGCATCAATTTGGGCGATGGTTTTTTCTGTGGCAACAATATGCACTTGAAACGGCCGTCGAAAATCTGTCGCGAACTAATGTCCTTTCCGAAACATTCATGCCCAGTCTGTCACTGTTGTCTTTGACACACATTTGTTACCATACACTGCCTGCATTCTTCGATGAATGTCCACCGGTCGACATCCTTCAAATGAAAGAAACTGAGCTTCTTTGGACAGATTTTGGATCTACCCTGCCATTTTCTCAACGGTCAGAAACAGAACCTATGTATCATGGGACGATAAGCACGTGCTCTTTTATTCATTGGTCAGTACTTATCATGTGACTATGACATGATCATGTTCAACAAACGCAATTACGTGCGGCGCGGCACGAACGGATTTCAAATGAGCGCCCCTTATATATTGTATCGAATTATCTTTCAACTGGTAGGTCAGCATGGCCGAATGGATAAGAACACATGTTCTTATACATCCGGTGTGCTGATGCCAAGGTAAGAGGTTCAACCCCTACACCTGACAGTTGGACTAAAATGTTGACCTATCATCCTTGACATGGGGATGCAAATTACAAGTACCTGTGAAGTTGGAGTGGGTTCGCTTGATGGCGAGGGACACTGTTAATACGGAAAGCTAATTCACACGCAAAATTCAGTCCTTCACTACTAGAAGTAGTATGTGTGGACTACACTTGAGTTCAAAGTAAGCGAGTGGCAAAAAAAATCTTTAAACTAAAAATGGTATAGTTTTCATGCAGTATCCGGTTGGACCATAGAGTATTTATTCTAGGTCTGGCATTCTCCACATCAACAGTAGTCTGGCCATTTTAACACATAAATATCTGCTACTCCGTTTCTTACACATGATTTTACAAGCTCCAATCACCGCTTGCTCAGATATCACCCTCATTCTGGTCATAATTTAATTAAGAATGAGAAGAAGTATGGGTCCATCCGAACATACAGGCCTTTTTGCTAAGGTGTGCAGTTATTTATTATTATTATATAAGTCAAGCTGGTTCCGCACTTTGAGAAAACGTTTCATAGAGAGACGTATTAATAAATGTTATTGTTAGGTTGTAACATCTGTATATCTAAAGTTTATGACAATGCCCCTTTGTGACATGCAGTATACTTGGTGATCAACCTTTTTGTGTGACAACAGTACCTAACAGTTGTGCCATGTCTCTGCAACAACAGTAGTTTCATTTCCCATACATCTGCATGTTTGAGATCTTTATGTTATCGGTTGAAGCTGCATCAGGTGCTTGAGCTGAAAAATTCCGAACTAATTCAAAACAAGCTTGCCAGAAATGATCTCCCATAATTAGAAGAAATGACCTTTGATTGTATTGTGTTAATGTAATTAGCTGTAGTCATTTGCTGATGTTGTCTTTAAAAAATGCTTATTTGTGCATGCTGTGTAGTTTGGTGCATTTTCAGTGTACCCACTGAACACACCTTCCGATATTGCAGTTTCTTTTGAATTGTTCCAATTGACACATCAAATTCTTTCGCTAGCGAACGTATGCTTCGACAATGGTTCATCTGTACTGCTGCATCAATTTGGGCGATGGTTTTTTCTGTGGCAACAATATGCACTTGAAACGGCCGTCGAAAATCTGTCGCGAACTAATGTCCTTTCCGAAACATTCATGCCCTGTCTGTCACTGTTGTCTTTGACACACATTTGTTACCATACACTGCCTGCATTCTTCGATGAATGTCCACCGGTCGACATCCTTCAAATGAAAGAAACTGAGCTTCTTTGGACAGATTTTGGATCTACCCTGCCATTTTCTCAACGGTCAGAAACAGAACCTATGTATCATGGGACGATAAGCACGTGCTCTTTTATTCATTGGTCAGTACTTATCATGTGACTATGACATGATCATGTTCAACAAACGCAATTACGTGCGGCGCAGCACGAACGGATTTCAAATGAGCGCCCCTTATATATTGTATCGAATTATCTTTCAACTGGTAGGTCAGCATGGCCGAATGGATAAGAACACATGTTCTTATACATCCGGTGTGCTGATGCCAAGGTAAGGGGTTCAACCCCTACACCTGACAGTTGGACTAAAATGTTGACCTATCATCCTTGACATGGGGATGCAAATTACAAGTACCTGTGAAGTTGGAGTGGGTTCGCTTGATGGCGAGGGACACTGTTAATACGGAAAGCTAATTCACACGCAAAATTCAGTCCTTCACTACTAGAAGTAGTATGTGTGGACTACACTTGAGTTCAAAGTAAGCGAGTGGCAAAAAAAATCTTTAAACTAAAAATGGTATAGTTTTCATGCAGTATCCGGTTGGACCATAGAGTATTTATTCTAGGTCTGGCATTCTCCACATCAACAGTAGTCTGGCCATTTTAACACATAAATATCTGCTACTCCGTTTCTTACACATGATTTTACAAGCTCCAATCACCGCTTGCTCAGATATCACCCTCATTCTGGTCATAATTTAATTAAGAATGAGAAGAAGTATGGGTCCATCCGAACATACAGGCCTTTTTGCTAAGGTGTGCAGTTATTTATTATTATTATATAAGTCAAGCTGGTTCCGCACTTTGAGAAAACGTTTCATAGAGAGATGTATTAATAAATGTTATTGTTAGGTTGTAACATCTGTATATCTAAAGTTTATGACAATACCCCTTTGTGACATGCAGTATACTTGGTGATCAACCTTTTTGTGTGACAACAGTACCTAACAGTTGTGCCATGTCTCTGCAACAACAGTAGTTTCATTTCCCATACATCTGCATGTTTGAGATCTTTATGTTATCGGTTGAAGCTGCATCAGGTGCTTGAGCTGAAAAATTCCGAACTAATTCAAAACAAGCTTGCCAAAAATGATCTCCCATAATTAGAAGAAATGACCTTTGATTGTATTGTGTTAATGTAATTAGCTGTAGTCATTTGTTGATGTTGTCTTTAAAAAATGCTCTATTTGTGCATGCTGTGTAGTTTGGTGCATTGCCTGAGCTGTTTTGTAAACAGGCATGCTCGCGTAGTTTTAGTTCCCCTACCTTAGCCAGGTCATAGGTACAGATAGCCCATGGAAACATTAAGACTAATTATACATTCAAAAGCATGGCGGCTATGATGTCCACTGCAGTTAATATCTAAATGAGTCCCCTGGAAGGAGTAAGACAAATTCATATCAAAGTCAGAACCAACATGAAACCAATAATAGAAGATAATGTGAAGGAAATAGCTTAACAAACACTCACTGGCAGCGGCTGCAACAGGGTATAACAATATGAATTGGAAACAAATAGGTATATTTAGTTCCTGCGAGAAGAAACGTACTAAACACAAACACGTTGCACATACCTTACAAGGAGATCCATCGTATACCGGTGAAAATCCAAAATCAGAAGCAATCAATAAACATATAAAATGAAATAATAAAATAAAAAACACACAAATACGTATAATACGACACACAGGATGGGCGACGTTTTGATTCTCAGAATCTTTGTCAAGGACAGGACAACACAGATAGATAAAGCAATGAAAAACAAAATACCAAAAGCACAACTACTCGGTTCCCATGAGGGAGCAGAAAAAGCAGCTTCGCTGGTTGCGAAGGCACTCTTTGGCTACAGAGTTTAAGTATAGTGGGTTGCCAGATAGGGGTTATGTCGCCAAAAATATGCGAACAGTCTGATATGAATATAAAGGGGTGTGAAGACAGTTAGGTATGGATATATAGGGGGAGGACAGCATAGTTATAGACAGTGTAAACAGTTGGATATGTAAACAGATAGATATGAATGTATAGAGGGAAGATGGCACAGTTATACAGTGACGTCCACAACAGTATTGATACCTGCTGGATGGACGCATCCCAGTGAGTTGATTAATTGGCATTCAATTTTGAGCCTAATGGAGCTGTTGGAGAAGCAAGGTTGCCTGTCACAGTGTTGTGTTTACTCACAATCAGGCAACATCATCCGTACCTCAAATAACTTCAGCTCGTACAGATATTTTTATACGGAGTTTATTTTCAGGCAAGCCTGATAATCAACACAAGGCGTTATCTGCCTGACACATCATTCTATTCGCCACTCGACACACAATATATCTATATATCTACATTAGCAAACACGGTCACTCTCTCGTTAGCATCACATGCATTCACAACTATAGATAATGGCTTCCGAACAACACACGTCAAGTCGGAAGGCCGTCCAGTCCCCTGTCTGAGGCAGCTCAGGTTGTTGCTTGCCTACGTGGTCAAAACTCCCTCGTGGGGTTCGCAACTCTGCATGCCCTTCTCTTTGCACGCAGCACTGTCGTCTTAGCACTAGTTACCCTCTAAGTTCTATTCTACTTTATGTCGTCATGGTATTCCCCGTGACCTATTGTCACCCGCCCCTGTTCTCGGGTCGGTCCCTCTGTTGTCCTAACTATAACACATTAGTGTCCCCACCCGAGTCTAGTCTATTACTGTCCTATTGTCCTGGCTTGGGTGCTGTCTATACCTTTATAGAGGTCCTGTCTCTATGTCCTATTAGTCCTTGCCCCTCTTCTGTCACTAGTCGGTCCTGCTATCATTCAACACCTTGACATTCTCTCGTCATCCCTCGTGTGCGTCACCAGATTAATGTAGTAGGTGTGACGCAATGTTATCGTAGCATATAAAATTAGTCTGGTCTAATTTAGTCAAGGGGTTCACTGCTGTATTATAAGGTACACTTCTGTCCCAAATAAGTCTGGTCACAAGTTGCTGTATCTACCCACTGGTTTTAGATCAGCTTAACACATCTCCACTCTAAGCAAGAGTCATTACATTACACTCTTGGGAGCTGTGTTGAACCAGGACGCGTTAACAAACTAAGCCCCTCAAAAAATCGATTAACCGATATCCCAATTCAAATTGCTCCTATTATGGATGCAATACATGAATCTAACATTCATGGCTCCCGTGAAATGCACTTTCACTTCTCTTCTTAATTGTGTGTATGCTGATATTAGCCTATCTCGCTTCCGCGTGTGAATAAATATTCAACTTGCCCTTCCACTTATTCTAAGTCTGTAGTGTCCTCTAATACAGTTTTAAGTCCCTTTGAAAACAACTGGTGTTTGTATATTTATCTATTTGTTTTCCTGTTTGTCTGCGTGTAACTATTTTGTTTATGTGTGTTGCAATTAGAAACATAACTGTATGTCTATAATTGATATATTTAGGTTTCCGAGTATCACAGGTAGGTTAATGTCCGTCACAAAGTAATGCCTTTGCTTAATTTATGACGTACTTCGCCGATCTGGGATTCTAGAAAACAACCATTCCTGTAATGCAATAGTGGCTGTAACACACATAAAAATACACACTTCACATGGTTTACACAGAAGACGCGGACAAGTCATAAAAACACGTTTGTGCGAAAAAAAATTGCACCACTGTTTACACTCATAATTTAATTCTTTCGTTCGTCCGTATATTCATCTCGTACTCACTCATTCATACATTGTCAATTTTTAAAAATGTTCTGCCATTGACATAAAATTGGGCTCGTGTTAAACAATATTAAGCCGAAATAAAGTAGTTTTATATATCACTTTGTTATTTACAAGTTTAAATGTATTGCTTACGGCAATACAACAGAAACTAACTACATCTACCTATATCTAATTAAACTAATGGGTAATCGGTTTGACCAGTCACTAGACTGATGATTACTAGCATCACTATCATTTACGGGATGATGTTTACTACTACTAACTAAGGTATATAATCTAAACTAAAATGACTTAACTACTAAAGGGAAATAAGTTAACTAAATTGTTAGTTTATGATATTAAGTTTAAAAAAAGTGTTATTTAATAAATAAAGGATGTTACTAAAGTAAGTAATGTAGTAAATCTATTTAACTAACTGATGGATGTACTAAATAAGGTAATATAAAATAAATAAACTAAATAATAACTGTTGTTAAATCTGGGTCTATAATTAACTAACTATTAATTTATGGATGTTTCTAAGGGAAGGTAATTAACTAAACTAAACAATCTGTAAGAGAAATGTGTTAGTTCCCTTAAAAGTACTAAAGTTATAAATTGCTGAATGTCTAACTTATTTTAACAATTAATCTATTACATTTCTAATTACATTTAAGAATGTTACCTCGCCGTTTTTAATTGGCTTCATCGGTAGTAGTCTCGCTAGAGAACTGTTTAATATATTTTACTAGTCTAAATCTAAATAGTATTTACATTTCTAGATCTAACAGTTTCTAATCTAATTAAATGCTGGATATTGCTACAACTGTTTGAAATAAACTATCAGTTGGAGTATTAGCGGTTCTTCTATTACTACCATTTCTACTATGATGAACCACTAGGTTGTTTTCGTGCAACTGCATTAAAATATATTATACAACAATAATACATACATTAATCCATACATGTTACATACATAGACATGTTACATAATATAATCTAACTATCTAAATAATCGTAGGTCCAGGCGATGGTGATCACGACGTGTCGTTCCTCTGGGTTCTTCCTTACGATAGTCTATATACAAATTTCACTGCAATTTATGTGACGATGTAACGTGTCACAATCTGTTCAAAATAGTATCACAGTTTATACGCACTAGATGACTCTATCACTGCATTGTTCATGCGTTCACGTACTACTAGAGTTCCTGGTAAGTTCACGTAATGATATCTATCTTACACGGTGTCTTCTATCTTACCATACTAGCACAGTTTTTAAATGCACTAATTGGTCGTAACTGCAGGTACCTGTGGCAGTGTTTCATCTACCTTCTGTATCACTTCAATGCTTGATGGTCTCGTGAGCAGATCTGCAAGGGTGTTGTTACTCCCTTTAATATGTCTCAGGGAGGAGTAATTTTGAAGAATCAAGGCCCAGCGATAGATTCTGTTATTTTTAGGTAGGCCTTTTTCCATAACCAACAGCGGAGAGTTGTCGGTCTCAACGACAAAGTGAGTTCCAGCTAAATATCTATGAAGTTTCGTAATACAATATACGATAGCGAGAGCTTCCAGTTGAGAGACATCATAATGTGATTCAGCTGTGGTAAGTTTGCGACTGACATACAAGATTGGGTGGAGGATCTTCTCATGCACTTGAAGCAGTACACCAGAGATTGTAGTTGCACTGGCGTCACATCTAAGGATATATTGTAACTTAGGGTTAGGTAAACGTAGGATGGGAACTTTACTGAAAAGTAACTTTAATTCTGACATAGCATTAACTAAAGTAGCATCTTGCACATTTATCTTTGCAGACGACTTTAACAAATCCGAAAATATACATGTTATTTGTGCCAAATTGGTGATAAATTTGCTATAGTAATTTACTAGTCCAAGCAAGCTTCTTACTTGTTTCTTTGTTGTTGGAATAGTGAGATTTAGGATTTTGGTTATAATTTTGTTGTCAGTTTTTAACTGGCCCTTGGATATCGTATGGCCAAGGAAATCTATCTCCTCCAACGCCAACTCAACTTTCGTTGGTTTGATTGTTAGTCCAAACAATTTTATTCTCTCGAAGATGAGTCTTAACGTTTGTAGATGTGTTGTCCAGTCTGTTGTACCTGGTGTGTCTGGAAAAGTTTGCTTGTACTGAGTTAACAATGCTATTGTCTGCTGTTTCTGTTTGTCTGTCATCTTTGGTGCTACTTGTATGTTGCTAATTGTTGTGGTGCTTTCTTCTACAGTCGGTACTGGTAATTCAAAGTCATTTTCTTCTGTCTGGTTGATAACTGTTGCTGTAATCTGTTCGTCTTCTACATAACTCGCTAGTGTGTTCGTCATCTGTTTGTATGTAGTCTGGTTGACAGGTGTCGTGGTGTTGTGTTGGTCTTCTGTCTCCTGATGTTGTCTTCTGTCATACGGCTGTAACATGTTAGATATCGTGAGGTTGTTGTTGTCCCCTGTACCACTGGGTGAAAGTTGATGTAACCTTTCTGTTTGTAGGTCGTCTTGTTCTTTACTAGTTTTCGACCTAGTAATTGGATCAGCCTGATTTAACCCTTTACAGGGCAGACGCTTGTTCATTTTCTAGCCCTGAACGGGCAAGATTTTTTCAGGTTCGGTAAAATTTTGGGTCGCGTTAGTAAAAACATCACAAATAAGGTGTTAGTCAACCGATTTTATTTAAATAAACAACACAAGGAAGGGAAAAGCATGTAGAATATGTTACTCACGTGATTGTTGTCGGTAATCCATATATGAACACAAATATTTACGAAATACGGCATGTTGCTTGTGATTTTCTGTCATCTATATGGCAATTTACAAACACATTTTCAGAATCATAATCACTTTCTTTAAAGTCCGACTCAGACTGCTAATGCAAAGTAACGCTTTGCACTGATATCTAGCTCCGATTAATAGTCAACTTCGTGCCCTTTAATGTCATTTAAAATGAACCTAGCGAAATCTCGGCTATCACTTGAAGAATCGCCGAAATCCATTTTGAAAAACAGCGTAAAAATCCCGAAAACTATCAAAAATTGTCCTTAAAAGTCCGTTCACATTCATACTATCGCGATTACAAATGGCGGCCACGTTGTCAAGCTGTCGGCGAAAGTAGTCGTCGGAAGTGTCGGAAAGCCGAGAGATCGCGATTTTACAATGCATAATAGTATCGGCCGGAATCGGACACTATTCGCGTTTTATGGCATCGGCCGGAATCGGACGCTATGCCTTGTAAAGGGTTAAAAAGATTTCTCTCCAGGCTGCTATCTCATCAGTGGTACATTTCCTCACTTGTGGCAAACAGCCAATTATCAAGTCTGCACATGGGTTCTCTAAAACCGCGCAAGTAAATGTGCCAGACAAGAAAGGGGTGTTTATGTTAGCTCTGGCCAATGGGTACGTTTCTATGCTGCCTGAAAACGTGCGGCAGTCAACAGTTTCTCCCGTATAATCTTCTGGCTTGGCCAGTTCCCTTTTCACGCCGATTAACGTGCTGCCACTATCAAGAAGGAGTTTACATGGTATGTCATTAACTATTCCTTGGTGGAACATTAAACTGCCTATAGAGGCTACTGCTGCATTAGCGTTTTCAAGCGAAGACAGCACTGTGTGCCCACACTTCAGTATTCCTTTATTATGGAACTGGTGGCATGTTGTGCAATTACTGAAATCTAACACATCAATCGCTGCGACTATATTTTCATTATTTTCACACATCTCTTCCATATCACTCTCACTCTCAGATGATGACTCAACTAGCACTGCATTCACTGCTTTCAATCTCTTCCTTCCAGTACATACAGAGGAATAATGCCCAAAACAATGACAAAAAAAACATTTTACAGCACGTCTAAAGGTTTCTCTCTTAGTTTGCTGTTTATTTATGATCATCTCTAAGTGTTCTGGATATTTCGGATTTTTATCGCACATAGAGTATTCTGGATGTTGAAATTTACAATATAGGCATTGTGGTAGGTTGCCCCTTTGCTTTTCTCTAAATTTGTAAGGTTGATGTGGTTTGCCCATAGCAGCTGCTACAATTTCACTTTCTTCTATCACAGATTTGAAAACATCTCTGTTCGATGAGAAATATGCAGACCCTCGTTTTTCAAGTTGTTCTATAGAGTCTATGTCTGACTGTTGCAAAAACTTAGCGAATGGACTGGGGATGGTTGAAATAACTTTGTCCATAACCATGAGATCTCTAAGTTTCTCGTAATTACTGTTAATTTTAGCCGCCTTAAGCCATTTGTTATAAACGTCTTGTACTGTTGAGACGTAGTCAATGAATGTTTGACTGCTCTTAGGCTTTAGCTTGGAGAATTGAATTTGGTACCCTGGGGCGTCTAACAGGAAATGCTGCATTACTCTTTGGTGAATATATTCACAGTTATTCCTAAGGTCTTGGGGAATTGACTCTATTACCTTTAAAGGCTCCCCGGAGAGATTCTTCATGTAGATCATTGCCCAGTGCTCTTTTGGTATTTCCTGGACTTTTAGCTGGTATTCTACATTCTCTGACCAGGCTGAGATGGAATCGCCTTGGCAAAATGGCTTCACAATCCCTTTATATCTGGCAAACTTGTTCTCTTCCTCTTTACTTTTGAGTTTAGTTGCAGCTATATGAACATGAGACTCAATTTCGAGCTCTTTCATCTTTATTTGTCTTTGGGATTCAATTTCTGCTTGCTTTAAAGCTATTTCTATTTGTTTTAGTTTAGTACTTTCAGCTATCTCTGCAAGTTCCTTTTGGTGCAACCGTTCTTTTGCCCTTTCATCTCTCTCTTCTGCAGCTTTTCTGTCTCTTTCCTCTTTGTCTATTGCGGCTTTTCTGTCTCTTTCCTCTTTATCTGCTGCAGCTTGTCTATCAGTGTATTCTTTAAATTTCTTCTCTACCCACTGTTCTAGTTTATCTCCATTATAACCTAGTGCTGTCCCTACTTCTATATATTCTTTAAGTGTAGACATGGTTGTTATCTATCTTTCACACACTTTTATAAATACAATGATGATCACCTGTATAATAATAAATTTACAGTGTACAAAATGAAAAATAAAGGTGCTACTCTAGCATGCAAGTTAAAATTATCTATACTTATCTGATCGTTGACGATGATCAGAGTCTTTCCTTCGGTTGGAGAAAAATCTGCTCTGCTTCTAACGCTAATTTCGGCTGGATGATACACACAATTTCATGTACATCCTGGTGTATAGAGCGCAAACAATTAATATTTGATGTAAATAGATTATACAGAAATGCACAAAATGTATTACAAGTTGGCTGGACACATTGCCTGTACAGAAAAACTGAAATGTGGTTTATTAATTTTAAATTAGCTTAATTGTAAATGTCGTAAAGTCACTGTCTGTCGTAAGTCTTCGGGCTTGACCTTCAGTTGAAACGTCTAACAACACATGGTCGAATCACAACAATACAATTCATTTCGCTTAGCTCTAAATTACTTCAATCAATAACACACGTTAACACACTTGCGACGATAACCAGTTCATTCAAAGGTCATTCCGCGCACTTCAACAATCTTTCGTTCTCGCAACTGCGTTTCACTCCGGTCACAATCTTAAATTAATCTTTAGCCGTAATTTGATAATATTTTCAGGCGTGCGTGTGTGTACGCGTTCACTCTGTGGCTCTCACACAAATTCTGTTACGCTACTTTACTCCACGCAATTCAATTCAGGCATGCATTCGGGAAACATTATATTCGCCTGCGCATATCTTCTGTTACTGTATATATTTATCTGATGCGTGGATTCAAGCAATTCTGACACCATTAGAATCATTAGAATCAGTGTCAGATATTTCACATCCGCCTCCGCACATTTTCTGCTATCCTCCTTTACTGTATATACTTCGTTTGAGGCATGGATTCAAGCACTTCTGACACCATTAGAATGTTGCCTGTCACAGTGTTGTGTTTACTCACAATCAGGCAACATCATCCGTACCTCAAATAACTTCAGCTCGTACAGATATTTTTATACGGAGTTTATTTTCAGGCAAGCCTGATAATCAACACAAGGCATTATCTGCCTTACACATCATTCTATTCGCCACTCGACACACAATATATCTATATATCTACATTAGCAAACACGGTCACTCTCTCGTTAGCATCACATGCATTCACAACTATAGATAATGGCTTCCAAACAACACACGTCAAGTCGGAAGGCCGTCCAGTCCCCTGTCTGAGGCAGCTCAGGTTGTTGCTTGCCTACGTGGTCAAAACTCCCTCGTGGGGTTCGCAACTCTGCGTGCCGTTCTCTTTGCACGCAGCACTGTCGTCTTAGCACTAGTTACCCTCTAAGTTCTATTCTACTTTATGTCGTCACGGTATTCCCCGTGACCTATTGTCACCCGCCCCTGTTCTCGGGTCGGTCCCTCTGTTGTCCTAACTATAACACATTAGTGTCCCCCCCCCCCCGAGTCTAGTCTATTACTGTCCTATTGTCCTGGCTTGGGTGCTGTCTATACCTTTATAGAGGTCCTGTCTCTATGTCCTATTAGTCCTTGCCCCTCTTCTGTCACTAGTCGGTCCTGCTATCATTCAACACCTTGACATTTTCAATGCAGTGACACATACATCGTCGACTCCATTATGGTTGGAGAAATTAAAATGGTTGGGGACAGGTTTGTCAGCGCCCTGATTAACCCTTTACAGGGCAGACGCTTGTCTGTTTTTTAGCCCTGAACGGGCAAGATTTTTTCAGGTTCGGTAAAATTTCGGGTCTCGTTAGTAAAACCATCACAAATAAGGTGTTAGTCAACCGATTTTAGTTAAATAAACAACACAATGAAGGGAAAAGCATGCAGAATATGTTACTCACGTGATTGTTGTCGGTAATCCATATATGAACACAAATATTTACGAAATACAGCATGTTGTTTGTGATTTTCCGTCATCTATACGGCAATTTACAAACACATTTTAAGAATCATAATCACTTTCTTTAAAGTCCGACTCAGACTGCTAATGCAAAGTAACGCTTTGCACTGATATCTAGCTCCGATTAATAGTCAACTTCATGCCCTTTAATGTCACTTAAATTGAACCTAGCGAAATCTCGGCTATCACTTGAAGAATCGCCGAAATCCGTTTTGAAAAACTAAGCGTAAAAACCCCAAAAACTATCAAAAAAAGTCCATAAAAGTCCGTTCAAATTCATAATAAGCGTTTACAAATGGTGGCCACGTTGTCAAGCTATTGGCGAAAGTAGCCGTCGGAAGTATCGTAAAGCCGAGAAATCGTGTTTTTACAATGCATAATAGTAGCGGACGGAAATGGACGTTCTGCCTTATAAAGAGTTAATGTCTCTGAGGTGTTCTCTAAAACGGTTGGCAAGGCGTCTGCCAGTTTGACCAATGTATTTCATGTCACATCGTTTGCAGATGATAACATATATAAGATTGTGGGATGTGCAAGTAAAAGAATCTTTCAAGGAGAAGGTGCCTAGGGGGAATGCAATCGCCGGTGCCTGAACAACGTATGGGCATGTCAGACAGTTCTTAAGGTGGCATTTGAATGTGCCCACAAATGAAGTATCTGTGGGGAGGCGACTATGCACAATGTGGTCTCTGAGGCTCTGGTTACGGCGGAAAATTACCCTAGGGCCATTAGAGAATACCTCACGAGTGGTTGGATCGGATTCCAGGATAGAACAGTGTTGGAGGAAAATCTGCTTGATGGCATAGACATGTGGATGGAAGGTGAGGATAAGCTTAGGTTCATTGTTAGGAGGTCGCGTTTGTTTGACAAGGGACATTTCACACGAGACTTGGGTTATGCGACAGAAAGCTGTGGCAAGACGTTCTCTGGGTAGGACCGTCTGCGGATAAAGTCAAGCATTTCATGGGCTTTCTCGAGGAAGTCATTATCATCCTGACAGATACGACGAAGACAGAGTAGCTGGGAATATGGGATGGAAGCTTTTGGGGTGGGATGAGCTGTACAGGAGAAAACCGTGAGCATCCGTAGGTTTGTAGTACATGGAGGTCGTGAGACCTGTAGGGTTTAATTTAATAGTGGTGTCAAGGAAATTGACAGAGATGGTGGAAATTTCTGTGGTGAATTTGATCGATGGATGGAAGTTCTTGACATAATTGATGAAGCGGTTCAGTTCCGCCTCTGTCATGTCAGTGAGACCAATGCCGTCATCAATGTAGCGTCGGTAAAAAGAAGGGAGAAGACCATCATAGCTGAGTTCAATCTGGTGTTCCAAATGTTCCATAAATAAGTATGTGTAGCTGGGTCCCATTTTAGTGATTTGTTCAAAGTAGTGGCCATTGAAATCAAAGGAATTATTTGTGAGGACCGATTCAGCGAGTCTCACAAGTGTGCGAGTAGGGATGGCTTGATCTGTGCGTTGTTCCAGAAAGAATTGTAGTGCAATGAGGCCATCAGCATGAGGAATGGAGGTATAGAGAGAATATACATCCATTAGGAATAGTCTGTATGTGTTCCCAGGAGTTAGTTGGAGAGAGTTGAATGAAAGTAACGCATGCGTTGTATCCTTTATGTATGATGGGAGATTCGCAACTAGAGGTTGGAAAAGCCTGTCAAGAAACGCTGAGATCAGTTCAGTCGGGCATGAGGAGGCGGAAACTATCGGACGTCCAGGATTTTTTAGTTTATTTATTTTGGGCAGCATGTAGAGGGTGGGTTTGCCCAGAGTCATGGATGTGAAGTGAAGAGGCACTGGGTGGTAAGGTATCCTCACGTATGAGCTGTTTGATGGTATCATAAATCTTCCGGTTATAAGAGAGAGTGGGGTCTTCGGAGCAGGGGGAATAATTATCAGGTTTATTAAGTTGGGAAATGACTTCCTCGACATATAGATCTTTTCGCCAAACAACCACCGCACCACCTTTATCCGCCGGTTTGATGACTATGTCCTGTCTGTGCTGTAGTTGGGATAGGGCACGCCATTCGGGAGGGGATAGGTTGGAGCGTAATTTTCCGCCGAAACCAGAGCCTCAGAGACCACCTTGTGCATGGTCGCCTCCCCACAGTTACTTCATTTGTGGGCACATTTAAATGCCACCTTAAAAACTGTCTTACATGCCCATACGTTGTTCAGACACCGACGATTGCATTCCCCCTAGGCACCTTCTCCTTGAAAGATTCTTTTACTTGCACATCCCGCAATCTTATATATGTTATCATCTGCAAACGATGTGACATGAAATACATTGGTAAAATTGGCAGACGCCTTGCCGACCGTTTTAGAGAACACCTCGGAGACATTAATCAGGGTACTGACAAACCTGTCCCTAACCATTTTAATTTCTCCAACCATAATGGAGTCGACGATATATGTGTCACTGCATTGAAACCTTGCTTCTCCAACAGTTCCATTAGGCTCAAAATTGAATGCCAATTAATCAACTCTCTGGGATGCGTGCATCCAGCAGGTGTCAATACTGTTGTGGACGCCGCTGTATAAATGTGCCATCTTCCCTCTATACATTCATATCTAACTGTTCACATATCCAACTGTTTACACTGTCTATAACTATGCTGTCCTCCCCTATATATCCATACCTGTCTTCATAACCCTATATATTCATATCAGACTGTACGCATATATCCATACCTAACTGTCTTCACAACCCTATATATTCATATCTAACTGTTCACATATCCAACTGTTTACACTGTCTATAACCATGCTGTCCTCCCCTATATATCCATACCTGTCTTCACAACCCTATATATTCATATCAGACTGTACGCATATATCCATACCTAACTGTCTTCACAACCCTATATATTCATATCAGACTACGCATATTTTTGGTGACACAAACCCTATCTGGCAACCCACTATACTTACACTCTGTAGCCAAAGAGTGCCTTCGCAACCAGCGAAGCCGCCATTTCTGCTCCCTCATGGGAACCGAGTAGTTGTGCTTTTTGTTTTTTGTATTTTGTTTTTCGCTGTTTTATCTATCTGTGTTGTCCTGTCCTTGACAAAGATTCTGAGAATCGAAACGTCGGCCGTCCTGTGTGTCGTATTGTATGTATTTGTGTGTTTTTTATTTTATTATTTCATTTTATATGTTTATTGATTGCTTCTGATTTTGGATTTTCACCGGTATACGATGGATCTCCTTGTAAGGTATGTGCAACGTGTTTGTGTTTAGTACGTTTCTTCTCGCAGGAGCTAAATATACCTATTTGTTTCCAATTCACATTATAAGAGGAGATCAAGTTATGTATTCACACCAAGAAACATTCATTGTAAACCCAACACCACCTGCCAGCTAAACAAACTGGAAGTTCAACATACAGAAATATGTTCAAGTGAAGAATGCAGACCAGTCATGCAACATGTTCTCCAAGATGATCAGCTTCATAAGACCAGCAGTAATGATATAGCCTTCCCCAACCAAGTAGAAGTCCAATCTGTATGGTGGTAGGAAAAGTTGGGCACATTTTGGGAAATCATTGGGAAATGTTAAACACTACTGCCACCTTTATGAAATGGATAGACGCAGTTATTTAAGTGGACAAAGAACAAGCAACATCATCATCAGACTGCTTGACCTAACAGTTCAACCTGAGCTTGGTAACCCAGCCTAAAGTTGGCAACAGGACAAATCTTGGGATGTACCAGTGTGATACTGACCCCATCATGACTTAAGACATGTGAAAGGGCCCTTTACTTGAATGGACTAGGAGTATTATACTTGTCTCCCCTTACCACTGGCTGCTTGTTCAGCAGTACCTAAGGTATGCATCAAAGAAATATCAGTGAATGTAAGAGAGTGCCGAAGTGCTATATAGAACCTGTTTTGCTGTATGGCAGTGAATCTTGGAATGTAAATGAATAAATTAGAAAGAACTTGGAAGCAACAGAGATGTGGTTCCTGAGATGAATGTTGCGAATTCCTTGGACTGCCAAAGTAACTAACAACGATTGCCTGAAACAGGCTAATGAAACTAGAACATTATATACAACAATAAGAAAGAGACAAACAGCGTTCTTTGATCATGTGATGAGAAGAGAGACATTGGAGAACATTGTGACACCTGGAAATATCAAGGGGAAGAGAGGTAGAGGCAGACCAAGAGAAATTATGCTGGGTGTATTGAGACGGTTGCTTGAAGGAATATCATCAGCAGAGTTGATTAAAAAAACCAAAGACCGAGATCTGTGGAGAGTCATGAACACCTACGCCAGCTGGCAGGGTACTTGATGGTGATGATGATGACCAAAGAAATGCAAGATGTTCCTGTACTGTGGAGTGCCAGCCAACATTAGAAAAATAGCATTATCACAACTTATGGGATCTTTTGTATGTATGTCCTCAACAAGATTATGGTTTCACGTTTGCTGTTGCAGTTCTGAATTAAAGTCAGCCATACAAAACATTGGGAAACTTCAGAACACTACAAGAAACCTAACAACTGTTGTGAAACTTATATAAATGAGGCAGTGGGGGCCATCCTGGAGTGCCGATGTAAAAGTATTAGCACTAGCACTATTTATTCAATCCACCTTAGGGCATATAAAAGGGTTCTACTTAATACTTACTATACAAAAGGTTGGGAAACTACAGGACACTGCCAGAAATCTGACAACTGCTGTGCAAATGGTGTAGCTGAGGACATGCCAGACAGTTGTCCAACCGGATTCTCAGCTGTACAATGTTAGTTAGTTAGTTAGTTAGTCACGGTTCCAACTTCACAGCAACTTACTACATAAGAGTAGTCAAAACAGGCCATGCACCTGTGCCCACTTATGGGAAGTGTTCATTGTTTTCTGTACAGGCCATGCACCTGTGCACACTTATGGGGAGTGTTCATTGTTTTCTGTTCATTGTGGCCTTATTGTGATGTGTGCATTCAAAGGTGACATTTTAACAGCTTGTAAAATCAGCAAGGCTTGCTTTAATTCAAATATTGTAATGATGGGTTGACACTGTAAAGATTGTTTTACATCTGTTTGTATGTGAGCATTTGTGTTTTATATATGTTCATATTGTGGAAATGTGTTTGATTTGGTGCAGTTTATTAGAAGGTATGTCCATTGTATGAAAGTGTTTGGTTTGGTGCAGTTCATGAGAAGGTATTCCCATTGTATGAAAGTGTTTGGTTTGGTGCAGTTCATGACAAGGTATTCCCATTGTATGAAAGTGTTTGGTTTGGTGCAGTTCATGAGAAGGTATTTCCATTGTATGAAAGTGTTTGGTTTGGTGCAGTTCATGAGAAGGTATTTCCATTGTATGAAAGTGTTTGGTTTGGTGCAGTTAATGAGAAGGTATTTCCATTGTATGAAAGTGTTTGGTCTGGTGCAGTTCATGAGAAGGTATTCCCATTGTATGAAAGTGTTTGGTTTGGTACAGTTCATGAGAAGGTATTCCCATTGTATGAAAGTGTCTGGTTTGCTAAGATCACATGAACAAATCTGAGGATCTCTGTGGCGAGATGGTTACTCTGCCTGCCTTACAACCCAAAGGTCGTGGGTTCATGTCCAGTCTCCATCATCCAGTTCACGTGTTACATGTTCAGACTCGGTGGGGTCATTGCTGGAGCTACAGTTTGTGTGACTCCGTGGGGTCGTTGCTGGAGCTACAGAGTTTGTGTGACTCCGTGGGGTCGTTGCTGGAGCTACAGAGTTTGTGTGACTCCGTGGGGTTGTTGCTGGAGCTACAGAGTTTGTGTGACTCCGTGGGGTTGTTGCTGGAACTACAGAGTTTGTGTGACTCCGTGGGGTCGTTGCTGGAGCTACAGAGTTTGTGTGACTCCGTGGGGTCGTTGCTGGAGCTACAGAGTTTGTGTGACTCCGTGGGGTTGTTGCTGGAGCTACAGAGTTTGTGTGACTCCGTGGGGTTGTTGCTGGAACTACAGAGTTTGTGTGACTCCGTGGGGTTGTTGCTGGAACTACAGAGTTTGTGTTCTCAGACTCCGTGGGGTTGTTGCTGGAGCTACAGAGTTTGTGTGACTCCGTGGGGTTGTTGCTGGAACTACAGAGTTTGTGTGACTCCGTGGGGTCGTTGCTGGAACTACAGAGTTTGTGTGACTCCGTGGGGTCGTTGCTGGAGCTACAGAGTTTGTGTGACTCCATGGGGTTGTTGCTGGAACTACAGAGTTTGTGTGACTCCGTGGGGTTGTTGCTGGAACTACAGAGTTTGTGTTCTCAGACTCCGTGGGGTTGTTGCTGGAGCTACAGAGTTTGTGTGACTCCGTGGGGTCGTTGCTGGAGCTACAGAGTTTGTGTGACTCCGTGGGATTGTTGCTGGAACTACAGAGTTTGTGTTCTCAGACTCCGTGGGGTTGTTGCTGGAGCTACAGAGTTTGTGTAACTCCGTGGGATTGTTTGCTGGAACTACAGAGTTTGTGTTCTCAGACTCCGTGGGGTCGTTGCTGGAGCTACAGAGTTTGTGTTCTGTGTGATGCGTTTGCCAGACTGCTCTGGAGAAAGAGAATGAGTCATATGGGATCAAATCTGGTGCGATGAAGCCAACCCTCTGCCTTGAAACTTCTTTGTTTTAAAACATTAAACAATTGTTTGTTGCTGTTACGCTTCTGTTTCTTGACTTTGTTTCCCTTCAGCTGTCTTGATTCATTTGCTGGTTTATCACAGCAGATTCATATTTTCTCTCTATATGTTACCGCTACATGAAATCTTTCTGGCATTGTTAATCAGCTTTCTTTTGGTTTGGTTCATCCTCTCCTTGTTTTTTGGTTTTTTTTTCCATTCAGAAAACCTGTTTTTTTTTTTTTTTTTGGGGTGGTTTTTTTTTATGTTAATGTTTTTAAAACTCAAAATCATTCACTGCATTGTGTTTTAAAATCTGTTTTTGCGTAGTCTGCTGGGATGGTGTTTGATCATTGCTTGGTCATGATCTCACTTGTATATTTTACTCCTAAGGTGATCTAATTAGTAGACAAAATAGACATAACCATACAGGAGCTCTGATAATTGCCCACTACTGCTTGTCATCTGTTTAATGTGAGAGCTCTCCCATGTCTGGTGCAAGGTCTGTTTCTCTCTCACTCTCGTTGTCTCTCTCTCTTCCTCCCCCCTCCCCTCTCACTCTCGCTCCATTTCTTTCTCTTGAGTTTTCCTATACTTTTAACATTTCAGAGTTCTCCTTTTCCTGGTGTAAGGTTTCTTCCCTGAGTTGTCCTATTCTTTCAACATTGTAAAGCCAGTTATGCAGAGTTTTCTCTATTTAATTCCTAAAGAACATGATTGTTCTCCCATGTCTGGTGTATGGTCTTGCTCTCTCTCTCTCTCTCTCTCTCTCTCTCTCTCTCTCTCTCTCTCTCTCTCTCTCTCTCTATCTCTCTCTTTCTCTCTCACCCCCACCCATTTCCCCCTCCCCCTCTCCATTTCTTTCTCTATGTAAAGCCAGTTATGCAGAGTTTAAAAAATATATATATGTCAATGTTATACTTGGAATCTGTGAACTCGTTAGTTTGCATGTGATCATGTAGAAAGTGAATACACTACATTCTGTTCCCCAGTATTTGTCATGTAACGTGTGAACATTTTACATTCCTCAGAGCTGTGAACACGTAGGAAATATTCTCACAAGTAGGTCAGGTTTTTATGAAAGACAGGCACCATGGCCGAGGGGTTAGCAGCTTTCTCCGCTAACCCCGAATACTCTCGTCACGTGACGCGACGAGAATTAGCAGTGGTTCGAATCGCAAAAGTGACTTATGAGAGTATGGAGCCGGTCGCTCAGAAAGTCGTGGCGTGCTGATGAGCGTAATCTAGCCTAGGAATCAACATACAGCTGAAAGATGCTGGTGTTGACTGCAATATCCTGAAACAGGATGGAAACGCAAAAAAAAAAAAAAAAAAATCTTATTTCATGGCTGACAAAGGAGCGAAGGCTGATGTCAGCTCTGTAAATAATAAATTATTATTATAAAGTTTCATAATTTAGGCATAAGAAAGTTCACATGAAATGTTCGTTCAGGAAACCTTCATATTGTGTTCTTGTATATATATGAATTTGTCAGGTCAGATGCAGAAGATGAAGTATGGGAAAATGCTGTGGAATCATTCAAGTCCCCACGCACACCTCTTACTTTAGAAGAGGCCTGTGAGTTACGAGGCAACTGGAGAAGGCATCATTCCCTGGAAAACTTGGTGGCTGACCAGGAGGAGGACAGAACTCCTTCTAGAGGACCAGAATATAGCAGGCTGTTTGGAGATAATTGTGAAGATGAAGAATCTTCAACAGAAGTGGATGAAGGTATGGGCTGTTCTGTTTGCTCTGTTTGTGTGCATGTTTGCGGCCACCGCCCCCCCCCCCTTTCAGGGAGGGGGAGGCCTGAGTGGTCTCAAGGTATGTTGTGTGTCCGCCTTGAGTGCTGGAGGTCTCGGGTTCAAGCCCCGGTGAGAGCCGGGATATTTTCACGTGGACTTTTAGTATCAAAATTTTTGTACACATAATCCTGAGATAACTTTGCTGTGATATCTGGTGTTTTAAGTCAAACACAAAGCTTTGTAAGAAAGTTTAATACCATATTTGATTTAGAGTGGGTGAGGGTTCATACACAGTCACCCCAGTAGATCCCTCATGCTGGGGAAGAGGCCCGGGATGTCCATCAAGATGTCCATCAGCCAAGTGCCTCCCCTGCCTCTGTTATCGAGTGTGCTCCCCACAGCCATGCAGTTCCTCAGCAAACAGGATACACTTTAAATTTGGGACGTAACACTGATCTGATGGGGGGGGGGGGGGGGGGGGGGGGGTAAAGTAAAAGAGTACTCCACCTTGCCTTAGGGTGTCCTGTAGGTTACCGGAGGGAAGGAGGCACCTAACCTCTCCTTCGATAGGTGGATACACCTATTCCGCCACCCACATCATTAATTGGTGATTTGATGCATGATGTGGTGAAGGATCTCTGGGAGAATGTAATTAATGCAGAACAGTTAAGACTATCTTGGTCTAGAGAGAATGCAGCAGCAAGGGGTGGTCAGAGGATCTGGTTGATAGTCGTCAATCAGAAGTAAAACAAAACGGATATATAATCAGATTTCATTGGGCACATTTAATATTGGAACTCTTCACTGGCTGTTGAAGATGGTGACTGAATGCTCATGGGAATGCCCCAAGTGCAGTGATGTCAGTTATTGATCCAACTCAACAAAGCCTTGCCTTGTAAGGGTGTCTGTTTTCAGAATCTGATGAATAAGATTAATGCATGTCTAGATATTGATGGCCACTGATAGAGGACAAAGGGCAAGTAAATATCTCAGAATACACTAAACATTAGTTGCGTGTCCATCATGGGATGTTGCAATCATCTCCAGCATTTATTGACTGTTTGTGATTTTACTAGGCAATGTAAGTTCAGTAGGTTGCCATTGCTTTCTGAATGGCCAGTTTCATTGTTCCACTATCCCCACAGCTCGGTCTGGCAGGGAATTGTGAAATACAGTTTCATTGTTCCACTATTCCCACAGCTTGGTCTGGCAGGGAATTGTGAAATACAGTTTCACTGTTCCACTATCCCCACAGCTCGGCCTGGCAGGGAATTGTGAAATACAGTTTCACTGTTCCACTATCCCCACAGCTTGGTCTGGCAGGGAATTGTGAAATACAGTTTCACTGTTCCACTATCCCCACAGTCACATGAAACACTAGACAACAGAAAAAGGGAACATTTTAGGCACACAAACTTGGAATACTTGTAAAGAACATCTGTTTCTTCAGCAAGATGATTGTGTCCTTTGGAGGTGGCAGATTTGAGTCAGATGTGTCTATGGCTTCAGTTTTTCTGTGCCTAGTGGTTTGTTCCCTGGTAACTGTTCCCCATTGTTTATATGAATGTCAGTCAATACCTATATATTTATTAATTCTTTTACTGTGAAAAGGTTTTCAAAAGATTATCTATTGGTGAATCATCCAAGTGCACATGTGGATTGTGGTAAACTTTCTGGCCTAGAGAAACAACAGTGGAAGATAAACTCTATGGACCACTGAATGAACTGAAAAAGACATTTAAATTCATACAAGAGGCAACGCTGCAGTTATAGACAAATTTCAAGTCAACAAAAGAAGAAGAAAAAGATTCTCCATATTCTGATTAAAGAGTGAAGGCATTTTAATGTTTGTTCATGTTATTTGAATGCCTACTTCATGTTTAGATAACAATCACAATTTGTAATGAATATTGGTGTATTAGAAATGTCATCTTTGTGCTATTTGCCTGACATAACTATTATTTATTATTGAATCTTCAGGTTCAGAATTTGAAACAGACGAGTCATCTGAGGAAGATGATAGCAGTGAGGAAGAAAAGACAGAACCACTGCCAGGGGTTTCCGCTGACGAGCAAACGGAGAAGTCCTTGAAGTCTCCCATCAGCCCAGTGTCCAGGCTGTCTGCTAGCAAGGCCAGTTTCTTCTCAGAGCCTCCAAAAGTTGTCAGTCTGGATCCCTGGAGTATGTTTGGAATGGTCAACAAGGCAGCCGAGATGGAAACAACAAGCACTAAAAGTGTAGATAAAGTGAAGCATGCAAGTAAGAAATCCTCAACCTCCAGCAAAAAGAAATCTTCCTGTTCAGAAAGTAAGTCTGAGAGAAGGAAATCAACTGAGAGTAAAAAGGATTTGTCATCAAAAGATACAGATGTTTCAGAAAGTCTTGAATTTGACATCAAGGCTGCCGATGTTGGTGAGGACGAGGGTGAGATTGTGTCACCTGCTGGGTCGCTGGATGAGTTGAAAGAAGATTTGAGCTTGGAACATATGGATGAAGAACAGCTTACCTCAGATGTCAACAATTCTGAAAATACTGAAGAAATGAAGGCAAACAGAATGCAACCTTCCATTCAGAATGAGTCACAGAGTTTAGAAATTAATGAACCTGAAAACAGAGTAAGTATGAATAATGAAAATGGTGATTTCTTAGCAGTGGATTCTGATACAGATGAGTTGTTGGAGAAAGCTGCCTTGAGTCAGGCTATGGAGGAACTTCTGCAGAGCAGTGATCAGAGAAGTTCATCAATAGACTCGTCTGATGAACTTGGCACTGAATCTTCTGAATCAGAAGACAAAGAAGAGATGTTCCTTGAAGGACATTTAGATCCAGCTACTGAAGGGAGAACAAAGCGCTTTGTTAAACATGTTAGTCATGCAAAGGAGCTACAGGTGTCTCACTCTACAGACAGTGACAGTGACGACGACAGGATTGAGCCAACAAGCACAGGCAGCCCTCAGCCTCTTGACAAATCTGGAAATGACCCTACTCATGTGGAACTTAGTCTGAAGTCTAACCAAGATGGTGAGACTAAAGCTGATGCTGATGACCAGAGCTTTGAGAAGTCAGTAGATATGAATGTAGAGACAGAGCGGGATGATGTGTCCCTTCAGAGAGTGCTAGAGAGTGTTGCAGCAATGCCAGATCTGTCTGATAATTCTGACATTGATGATCTAGTCTTGAGTAATCTAGATGACAGGTTTGTCACTGACAGGCGCAACAAGTCTAGGAAGCCAACCAACATGGCTGAAAAAAGTTCCGATGACAACGGTCCTGATTTCAACAAATCAGAAAATGCACAGATGAACCATGACAAGTCCCTGTCAGTTTCCATTGATTCCTTGGGCTCAGCAGACGAGGATAAGCTTAAGGGTGAGGTTCTGGAAATTGAGCCTGGGGATGATGACATTAAGCCTGATCAGCTAATGCTAGATGACTACACTACGACCTTGAGTCTTGCTCTTGGGGAGTCTTATTCAGATGAGGTGGAAGAAAAATTAGATGAGAAAGAATCCTCGGGTGTCAATCTTCAGGAAATTGAGATCACAGTTGAAAACACTTTGCCAGAAGGTGAAATTGAATGCAGTAACAATAGGGATGAGCCAAGTGGTATAAATGATGACTTTGAGCCCGCTGCTGATAATAGTAGTTTATATATTACGCCTGATGCTAGCATAGAGAAGCAGGACCAAGTGGCTGCTGATAACTCTATCCCTGACTCAGGCGCTGTAGAACAGAAGTTACCCATGCCAGAGACTCAGATTCCTGTTCCTCGACCTCGAAAATCTAAAGAACCTAAAGAAAACAAATTAAACAAAACTCCGGCCATCCCTGGTGCTCTCACTCCCCCTAGGGTGGCTGACAGTGAGTCATCTGGGAGTGATTTCTTCCTTTCTCCTGTAGAAAACACTTTAATATCCCCGCTTTCTGAAGCCACAAAAACGTCATCAACGTCTGAAGATTCATTACCCTGTATAGATATGCCTAAGGGTATCAGATCACCATCACCACTTTCTACTATCCAACCGTCAAATTCAGCAACAGTAACATCGAACTCAGAGACAGCTAAAAGTCGACGAAAAATGCCTGCCCTACCTAAACTTAATATTCCCACCAAAGAACCACTTGAAATCTCCCAAGCTGAAAATACGGTAGATCCGCCTATCATGTGTTCATCTCCAAAGCTTGGAAAACGGTTGAATCCAAAAACCATCTCCTCACATTTTAGTCAGCAGAGTTGTCCCCCTCTCAGTCCTAGCAAAGCCCAAGCAATATCCACAGTCAGCACTAAACCTTCATCCGTTGGTGCTAAGAATAGTGGAACTGGTCAGCAATTTTCAACTCCTGCCTTAAATCCACCAAAGGTCAAGGTGCCTATAGACAAAGGTAAACTGAAACTGGGCTCGTCTTCAGACCATCCCGAGTCTGATCATGAGGCAGATACGAAGAAGAGAATATCAGCCGAGGGCATTGTCATTCAGCGTATGTTTGAGGATGATATTCCGTTTGCTGATGAGAGTGAGGCAGAGGACATATTTTATACACCTTGTGCACTTGAGAAGAAGGTGAGGCCAACGTTTACAGCATCACTGTCATCTGATTCGAGTCAGGCAATTGTTGGTCATGGTGATGATATAGATTCTAATGTGCGGCCAGCTAATAAACCCTCACTGGGTGTAGACAAATTAAGGATCAAACCTGCAGAAAGATTACCATCAAAGCTTGATGGAAAGTCCAGGGTTAACCTTGTCAGCTCAGGTCACAAAAGTGCTGCACCAGTCCCAACAAAACAAGCACTTGAGAAGACTGTGGATGGACACGACAAGCGCAGCATATCTTATGACACAAATGGTACAAGTGATGTTGTTTCAGAAAGTGATGACAATCGAGTTCAGACTGCTACATCCAGTACCACAGAATGTGACCAGAAATCTAAGTCCGGCAAAAGCAAAGGCAAAAAGGGGAATTCACAGGCAGCTAGAAAAGAACAGAACAAAACTAAAGAAAAGAAGCTTCTAACAAATAACAAGAAGAAGAAACCTCTTTTGACTTTTACTCATCCATCAAAAACTTTAGATAGCAAATCAGTTGACAATAGTATTGAGCCACCTCCCTACAGAACAACAACAGGTAGTGATGATCATGTGAATGTCGACTACAGTCATCACAGATCAAAGATCAATGCAGCTAGTGACAAGAAATTCAAGATTTCCAAAGCAAAGTTTGACTCTAGTGAGGATGTCAGCAAAACTCCGGAAAGTAAAAGAGACCTGGCCATCTGTTCAGTGTTCCATTCTGAGGCTTCGAGTAGACAGACCAAAGAACCGCATTATCTGAGTCCTGCAAAAAGGGCTATCCCAGTGGCCGTCAAGGCTAGTGGTGAGTTGTCTCTGAGCCTGTCTGTTGTGCTGTCTTGTCTTTTTGTGGCCGCCTCTTTCCTCCTATCCTCCTTTCCTCTTTTAGAATAATTACAATGATGTTAGTTGCATATCCTTTTACAGGATGTTACAGTCAACCCCATTATTTTTATGCTGTTTGTGATCTCTTGGCAAGTTTGTGTTCAGTAGTTTGTCATTGCTTTCTAAACGACCGGCACCTGTACCATTTCATAAAAAACCAATGCAAGGCGGTCTGCTGCCAAATCTCCTGCAGCTGTGTTTTGAATGCAGGATTACGAACTGCGTCAACCCTTTTGCCATGGAGCCGGCAATTGCACTGATGATAAATGTGTGAAAAAATGCCAAGTTGGTTTATTAGAGACAGCAAGGAAGTTATTTTAAAACAAAAAAAAAATAATAAAAATCAGCTCTCAGAGCTGGACTTTTGGACCTTTTAATGATTCAGGGGATTGAGTCTTTGTCTGGGGTTTCCTGTGTTTATGATTATATATGGCTTATTCACAGAGATAATCAGAGTTCGGGAATTTGAATTCTGGCAGATACCAGTGCGTACCTAGTAATGTAATAAAAGAATTGTTATTTTTATGTATGCTTTGATTATTTCTAAACAGTCTTTTATTTTTTGTTAATATGTAATTCAAGCATTCAAAAGGTGGCAAACTTCTTAGTGCTAATTATGCTAATGCTTATTTAAAATCTTATTGTCTATGATCAGTTTCGAATAGTATATCTGCCATGACCAGGTTTATAGTGTTATAGGTCATGGCATTGCTCAAAACTAAAAGTGCGGTCTGTACGATGAAACCGTGCAAAATGACCCGCCACGAGCCATGGTCACAAAAGCATGAAAGGACGAAGTGTCAACTTCAAGATTAGTTGGGGGTTGAGCCACGATCGAGTGGTGACCTGGTTTGGTTGCAAGTATCGATGGCCATAGATTGTGCCGCTACTAGATTGTTAGTTTTGTCGGACAATTGTAATGGTATAACTGAATTGTGCTATGTTCATAGACGAATAGAATGTGGAACATGTTATCAGAGTTGAGTTGTTGATAGCTGTGTTCTGTCAGTTATAGTTAAGTTGGTACAGAAACAACAGCTAACATGTGTATGTAGCCAGCCATCATGGTCAGACGGTAACAGCGCCACTTAAGGATAAGAAGTTGTCAAGGTGCAGCCAGAGAAAGTAAACGAACTTAAGAGAAAGAATGCATATTCAACATAAAATTCCACGGAGTTGGAAGAGAAAGTAATTATGGAAAACTCAGGCAGTCCTCAGATGAGAAATTATGCGCAAAGCCTGAGTTAGACTCACATGTCGGCATACCCACCGTATGAGTTAGACTCACACGTCGGCATACCCACTGTACACTCTGTGGCAATATGATTCATGGCTGCCATATAGCCAGTAACTAATAAATATTTTGAATTAATCTTCCACAAGTTAGTCTTGTATAAAAAACAAAGCACAAACATTTCTATGACACCCTGACCTCTGTTAGTGTGGGTCTGTGTTTTGTGGAAATTGTTACTGAGAAGTGAAATAACTATGTCCAGTGAAATGAGGAAAGGCAAAATAAAGAGCTCCTTTTAGTTTTCCAGTAAAGATTTAGAATGAAAAACTAAGGAATATTTCTGTTCTGTGGTAAAGAAAAGAGACTTTAGTGACAAATAGTATGACATGGGAATCTCACCCATTGAACCTCAGCCTAAAAACACTGGAATGTCAACCAACTGGTTAAAGGAAGAGTGTTAGTTGGCTGCATGACATGTCACTGCCTGTTTTTTATAATTATTCATTAATTGTACTAACATAATACCTTTGGTTTACCGACAGCTTTAACACATAAATTATATAAAAGAGCTTCACTAAGACATATGAAATTTACAAAACACTACTGTATAAAAATTGATGTCTTATGGCAGAATTTTACTGTTGCCAAAGTGACTAATAATTATGGTGTATGGGGATTGATGACTGAAGATTTTGTTTGGCTGTAAGTGGTGGACTAAACCACTTATCTTCCTTGTTTTCCACTTTCTGGTTTGGCCACTTCAGGCTCCTACACCTACATTAAGAAAACAAGGTGGTCTGCATGTTGCACTGGTATTCACACTTTACACTTTGTTCTGGAACTCAACTAAAATCACACTGGAACAGCAATGCAACACCACACACTGGAACAGCAATGGAACACCACACACTGAAACAGCAATGGAACACCACACACTGGAACAGCAATAGAGCAGCACACGGAAACAACAATGGAACACCACACACTGGAACACCACACACTGGAACATCAATGGAACACCACTCACTGGAACAGCAATGGAACACCACACACTGGAGCAGCAATGGAACACCACATACTGGAACAGCAATGGAACACCACATACTGGAACAGCAATGGAACACCACATACTGGAACAGCAATGGAACACCACACACTGGAACAGCAATGGAATAGTAGTGGAAAACCACACTAGAACCCTAGTAATGGTGTACAACTATTAATCAAATTTTCATTGACATGGATGAATGATATAGCTGGAATATGCCAGAAGCTTGACATGATCTAAGACTACTCACATCAAACTCCAGCCTGCTGGACTTCTCAAGGCAGGAGTGCCAAAAAAAGTCCAAAATAGAAGTCACTAATTGAGCTCTCTTGTGCCATTCATAGTCGTGCTAAAACTATTCTATTACTTATTTTAATATCTCTATATTTCCCAATGTTTGTCTACATTACTAACTAAATGAGTGTATAATACCTATAAATTGAAGTGAGGCTACACCAAATGAGATGAGTTATTGGCTTGATTTATTCTCATTATATTTGTCTTTCTCCTGTAAGTTTTTAGACCTATTTGTTGTAAACTCTCACCAAGTGTGTTTAGTTTATCTTGCATCTGATTTCTTGTGTGGGACAGGAGGGCAATGTTGCCAGCAAAGTCTAGATCATCAGGCTTCTTTGTCAGAGTGCATTGGATTCCATTTTTACCATCCATGTTGCACTCCTGCTTTTATTTCAAATATATTTATTTGTTTTCCTCATAAAGAACTCAACATCATGTCTCTGTATTTTGTTTTTATTATGTTAATGATCTTCTCTGGGATCTCCTAGTGACTCATCAATTTCCAAAGAGATTCCCTGTCAATGCAGTCAAATGCCATTTCATAGTCCATGAATTCAGTATAGAGTAGCGAGTTCAGTTCAATGCTTTACCTGTTATTATGCGTAATGTTTTCTATCTAGTCCCTGGATGATTTATTTGCAGGAAGTGTGGTTGTTCATCCCTTAGATATTTGTCAGCGACATCTCTTAATCTCTCCAGAATGACCCTGCGTAATATTTTCCCTGGAACTAACAATAACATTATTCTTCTCTAATGTTCACACTCCAGCAGGTACCCTTTCTTTGACAACTTCAATAGATATCCCTCTATCCAGTCTGCTGATCTTTCTTTGGTCTGCCAGACTTTACTAAATAATCTGTGCAGCATTTCAGTTGATATGATTATATGGGCTTGAACACCTTCTGTTGGGATACCATATGGATCAGCGACTTTCCCATTCTTTGGGTTTTATAGCTTTTTAAATTTCTTCTTAAGATGGTTTCTCATTGTTGATATCCAGCTCCACCTCTGGAGTCTGGATATCTGGAGGGTCTTTTGAGACTGGTCTATTCAGAAATTGTTGAAGTACTCAGCCCATCTGTTCATGAGGTCTTTATTGTTGGTAACAACTTTCCCATTACTATTTTTGCTCAGTCCACTTGGTCGATTATATTTTTGTTCTTCTTTGCTTGTAATGCTGTAAAGGTCTCTGAGGTTTCCTTTCGTTGTTGCTACTTCTGCGTCTCTTGCTAGGCCATCAAAATATTGTCATTTATCTGCCCTTATCTGCTTCCTAATTTCATTATTAGCTACAATGTATGTTCCATGGGCTCTGACTTTAGTAGCTCCAATTTTGCTATTATTTAAATATGCTTTTTTATTTTTCTTTCATCTATTTTTAAGGCCTTTTTCCAAGGACTTTTGTACATGATTAATTCCAAATGTTTTAAACCTTCCAGTTGTCTTCAGTACTCACATCTGCAAACTGTTGCAGGCCCTGGAACTTATTCTAAACTATGGCAATACAAATACTGAAATTCTACCAAATCTGAACATTTAAAAACAACTGGCTCATAAACAGTATCATATCTGGGAAACTGAAATACTGTGGCTATAATAAATGTCACAATGGCTTGGAGAGTACAACCATGGAAGGCGTGGTTCCAGGGAGAAAGGGCTTGGAGAGTACAGCCATGGAAGGCGTGGTTCCTGGGAGAAAGGGCTTGGAGAGTACAGCCATGGAGGGCGTGGTTCCTGGGAGAAAGGGCTTGGAGAGTACAGCCATGGAAGGCGTGGTTCCTGGGAGAAAGGGCTTGGAGATGTACAGCCATGGAAGGCATGGTTCCTGGAAGAAAGGGCTTGGAGATGTACAGCCATGGAAGGCATGGTTCCTGGGAGAAAGGGCTTGGAGATGTACAGCCATGGAAGGCATGGTTCCTGGAAGAAAGGGCTTGGAGAGTACAGCCATGGAAGGCGTGGTTCCTGGGAGAAAAGGCTTGGAGATGTACAGCCATGGAAGGCATGGTTCCTGGGAGAAAGGGCTTGGAGAGTACAGCTATGGAAGGCATGGTTCCTGGGAGAAAGGGCTTGGAGAGTACAGCCATGGAAGGCGTGGTTCCTGGGAGAAAGGGCTTGGAGATGTACAGCCATGGAAGGCATGGTTCCTGGGAGAAAGGGCTTGGAGAGTACAGCCATGGAAGACATTGTTCCTAGGAGAAAGGGATTGGAGAGTACAGCCATGGAAGGCATGGTTCCTGGGAGAAAGGGCTTGGAGAGTACAGCCATGGAAGGCATGGTTCCTGGGAGCAGATGGACATAGCACATTGCTGACACCTTGATCATGATGGTGCATGGGGCAGGAGATCTGGTCAGCACGAAGATGGACACAGGACATTGCTGACACCTTGAGCATGATGGTGCATGGGGCAGGAGATCTGGCCACCACAAAGATGGACACAGCACATGGCTGACACCTTGAGCATGATGGTGCATGGGGCAAGAGATCTGGTCAGAGATCCAGAGCTTTTTGACACGCCCGTGATGAGAGCGACATTCTGCAAAGGACCTGCTACTGATGATGATGATGGCCATACATGTTTCCTTAGTTTCTAGATTTCTGTATTGTCTATACTCCATGCTTGTACGATGTTATTATGTATCTCTCGAGTTTCTAGATTTCTCTATTGTCTATACTCCATGCTTGTACGATGTTATTATGTATCTCTCGAGTTTCCAGATTTCTGTATTGTCTATACTCCTGCTTGTACGATGTTATTATGTATCTCTCGAGTTTCTAGATTTCTATATTGTCTATACTCCATGCTTGTACGATGTTATTATGTAACTCTCGAGTTTCTACATTTCTGTATTGTCTGTATTCCATGCTTGTACGATGTTATTATGTATCTCTCGAGTTTCTAGATTTCTGTATTGTCTATACTCCATGCCTGTACGATGTTATGTATCTCTCAAGTTTCTAGATTTCTGTATTGTCTATACTCCATGCTTGTACGATGTTATTATGTATCTCTCAAGTTTCTAGATTTCTGTATTGTCTATACTCCATGATTGTATGATGTTATTATGTAACTCTCAAGTTTCCATATTTCTGTATTGTCTATACTCCTGTTTGTACGATGTTATTATGTATCTCTCAAGTTTCCATATTTCTGTATTGTCTATACTCCATGCTTATACCATGTTATGTATCTCTCCAGTTTCAATTTCCTTTTACTTATCAGCAGATGGTGATCAGAATATACATCCGCACCTCTTAAAACATTTACATCATGTAGAAATTATCTAAATTTCTTGTTATTACAAATGGGGTCAATTTCATTTTCTGTGTTATGGTCTGGTGATATCCGTGTTGCTGTGTGTATTTTTGTATGTGGAAAAACACTTCCATTTGTGATATATTTATTCACTGCAAAAAATTTTAAAATTTTGTTCATCCCAAGTTCATGTTTTCCTGTGATCTCTTCATAACCTGCGTTATCCAATCCTGTTTTATCATTCGGATCACCCATCAACATTTTGATAATGCTATTTCTGTGATTACCTATAGTTCTTGGAAGTTTTATATAACATTCCTCCTTGACTGAATTATCTATACCATTTGTTGATGTGTAACTCTGGATCACATTTACTTCTCTTTTGTGATTTTAAATGTAGCTATTAGTGCTTTCTCTGCCTCTTAAATTAATGGGTGTGTATATGAACGTTATTTCCATGTTGTCTGTTTGTCTTGCAGCTGATGAGCTGTCTGATTCTGATGAAAGTCACATCTCTTTGTCAACCATGCAGCGGAGAAGGGTAATTATGGGTTTACTGTTACAGAATGTTCTGATTTGTGTGTTCACCAAACAACACATTGGTGTCAGGTTTGCTACTCAGTAGTGGCAGTATTTTGTTTTTCCAGCCATGAGTAGCTTTGTAAACAGTGTACCATGGAGCTCATTTCCATGTCAACATGAGATATTGGAGACAGGATGCTAGGCTCATATTTTGCTTCATCAGTTATCATGCAGTGGGTAGTGTTGTCATTATTATGCCTGCTGCTTTGTGGAGCTGGTCTCCTCACATGATCATGGTGTAACCTAGTATATATACAGTCCACACTCCACAGCAGTATCTACCATTGAATAACCTTTTCCAGTGCAGTATTAATATTCAGAGTGTCATTGTCGGTAGTCAGTCTTACTATGGTTTCTTTATTTAAATATAAAACTTGTGAGGTATATGTAAAGTTAGTCTCCTCACAGATGAATCAGACTTGTGTTGTGTGTCCAGGTGTAACTCATTCATTTCTTAATTAGATCAGCTCACCAGCTATCTTTCATACAAACTAGCACAGAATAAGTGTTCATGTTTACAGCTGACTTTGCCAGTGCATGCATGCATTGGTTTGTTATGTAGCCCAGTAACCACAATATGCCAGCAGCCTAGTAACTGTGTTCATCTGGAGCTGTTATATCATGGTCCCTCATGATGTGGTTCATTCTACATTCTATATAGCTGTATTTGCCCATTTCAGAATTTAACACAGAAAATGTTATTTCAGTGTTAGCTTATCGTGGCTCTTAAGGAAGGTAAAATAGGACAGATGTTTTTGAAGGGCCACAATAATGACACCACTACCCATTGCATGCCATCTGATGAAGCAAAATATGAGTCAATATCTCATGTTGACATGGAAATGAGATCCACGGTACACTGTTTACAAAGCCACTAAGTCAACTTGACATGACTGTAAACAAATGAAATCTACTCAGATCATTTGTGATTGCTTCTCTGATGTTATATTGTGCCAAGCAATGTTGATGAGTTCTATTTATTTGTAGAGTGACCACTGGCAAATGGTGGATTGTTTGGAACAGAGCAAGTCCAGATAATATCAAGTGTTGTCAGGATTGCTGTCATTATTCGATATCTACTGAGTTGTCTAATTTAAAATAAGTTAACTGATCAACCCTGATTTACTTAACTCGTTCTGCAACAATGAACTCATCTTGGCTTTAATTCCTGTTGTTATCTCCTTCTGACTAACACATGCCATGTTATAGTGGCAACTGTCTATGAACTTCAACCAATTTGTTCCTTGTTTGTTCAACTTATAACCTTAGACTAATATTCAAGTATCTCCTTCTAACTTCAGTAGCTCGATCATTCCCTACTTTTATTGAATGTGCTGTATGGAGTAGAAATAGTTAACAAAAATTCAATAGCCACATCAGTTATAGCATACATTGAATGTGTTATTCGTGAAAGAAAGAGTTAGCAAAAGTTTAATAGCCATGTCATTCCTTGCTTCTTTTGAATGTGCTTCTTATTTATAGAAATAGTTAACAAAAGATCAATAGCCACATCAATTATAGTTTACACTGAATGTGCTTTCTGTTATAGAAAGATTTAACAAAAGATCTATAGATAATGAGTTGTTGCTTTTGTTGAATATGCTATCTGTAATAGAAACATTAATGAAAGCTCAATATCCATATAATTCCTTGCTTTCATTTAATGTGCTGTCTGAGATAGAAAAACTTAACATCTGTTAAAAAGGTTTATCATTTATTTATTTTATTGTATGAGGAATTACATAATCAACTTTCATCTTGTTATTTAGGAGGAGGACTTGGATGAGCGAGTGGCAAGAAGATTACGCAAAATTCAGCAGAAGCAACAGAAGAGAGCAGAACAAAAACGTCTTCGTATGGCACAAGAGATACAGCGGCAGCTTGAAGAGGTTGAAGAGAGGCAGAGGGAGTTAGAAGAAAGGGGAATAACAGTTGAGAAGGCACTTCGAGGAGATGCACCAGGTATGATCATATGTTGATCAAGGATCACATATTTTACTTCATTATTTCCAAAGTGACAGAGATATCAGTAGAACTCGTCAGAATAATATATCTATTTTAAGTAATCTGCAATGTTATCACAGACATTAAGCTGACTAACTAGTCAATCATTACTCTCTCAGACAAAATCATGTTTTTTAAGAAAGGAGCCAGTGCTCTTACAGGCAAAACCATGTTTTTAAGAATCAGCCCATACACTCTTCATCTTGTGGCATGCAGCAGTAATTGGTGGGGACAGCTAAATGTATAGAATGTATGAAGGATAACAACAAATAAATAATGCATCTGTGTCAACAGTTATCAGTTATCAATGTCATGAAATCCAAGATCAACTGTGTCCCTAGCAGCTGTTAGCTTTCATTTATTCTATCCTAGACAGTTGTTAACTTTCATTTGTTATATCCTAGACAGTTGCTAACTTTCATTTGTTCTACCCTAGACTGTTGTTAACTTTCCTTTGTTCTATCCTATACAGCTGTTAACTTGCCTTTGTTCTATCCTAGACAGCTGTTAACTGTCATTTGTCTGTCCATTGCCCTATATATTAAAAGGTAATGGTAGTTTAATGGCAATGAATTTTGACGAGGTGTGAATTGATGGTGTTTCACATATACTAAAGCATACCATTATTATTATATGCCATGTTTTGTTTCTCAAGAGACATCTCTGGTACTCACTTGATAAGGCTAGGTTGATCTTAGAGCCCCATTGGTCAGAACAAAATCCCCTAGATAGAACCTAGACAACCATGCTGGCAAGTGAGTGTGTTCTCCACTATGCTACTAGTCCTATCCTATATATTACTACCACTAACTGGCAACAAGGCGACAAAGCAGGAAACAGCACGAAATAACAAAACACAGATAACACAAGGAAGTTTAACTAGCAGCAAAATTTCTGAAAGTACATGTAGAAATGAAACAGCATACAGGCCCCAAATATAACACATCAACAGAATGACGATTGAACAGAGCCTGAACATCTTTATCTCAAGTAGGATAGGATAGGTGTGTGTTGAAGGAAATACGGGTTGGCCTCGCTATACGCCGCTTTGGTTTACGTTGTTTCGCTATGACGTTGTTATCACATAGAGGACATAACTTCACTTTACGTCGCTACGTTCCGCCATAACATTACCTGTGTTGCTGTGCTGTGCTCTCTTGCTAGCTTGCAGAGGAACTACGTAATGCTGCGCAGTGTTACCGCTGTGGAACGTCTCCTTACTCAGTTGTTGTTGTCAGTTTTGTGTTACTGTTGCCGTTTTACATTTTGTGCAGTGCATTTTTCAAGGATTTTATCGTGTAATCACCCATAATTCTGAGTTCAAAGCACACAGTAGCCAGAATGTGTGCACGACTTTTGTGAATTTGGTGATGTTCATGCTGTTCGATGACAGATCGCTAACTTAGCCAATAAAGCTGGCTTTGAAGGAATGGAGGAAGCTGACATTGATGAGCTGCTTGCATCACATGGAGAAGAGTTGGCTAATGAGGACCTAATGCAACTTGACGCGCAGATAGCTCAGCAGGAAGAGGAGCACCCTATTGCAACCGCCCCCACCTCGAATGTTGACAGCCGAACGTTTCTCACAATTCTTTCAATTGATTGATGTGGCAATGGACATAATAAATGAGGATGACCCGAACAGAGAATGGATCTCCAAAGTGTCAAGGGCAGTAATAAGCGCCATCAACTGTTACAAGGAGCTTTACTTAGAGAAAAGGAAAAAGGCTGTGCAGCAGACATTGGACAAATTGTTTGTTCAAGCAGAGAAGAGCCAGGAAAAGAGGCAGGAAGAGGTTACAGTTACATCCTCAGATGAAGAGGCAGAATTTAATGCCTCTACGTCCCAATACAGACAGAAAACCCAATGAACAAGTCCTACAAGAAACAAATGAACATCGTAAACTGATTAGAGACATTAGACGTAGACAATCAAAATTCTTTGGGCATGTTATGAGAAGAAATGAATTGGAGAACTTGGTGACAACTGGCAAGATCGAAGGGAAGAGACCAAAGGGAAAACCAAGAAGTAAATACCTGTATGGCTTGGCCACATGGCATGGTCGAGACAGAAACGTGGAACTGATCCACGACTCTGGTGATCGAGTGAGATGACAAAACATGACCGCCCATGCTTATTGGCATGGCACATGATGGATGGACATCCTAATAACTCTACCATGTGCCCTCCAATCCACCTCTATTTAGTCAATAAATATCAACTAACACCAAAATAAACATTACATAATACACTTATTTCATTTATTTCTATGGGAAATAGTGGTTCACTATATGTCGTTTCACTTAAAGTCATGTTTTCCGAGAACGTAACCCCAACGTTAACTGGGGCCTCCCTATTTCAGACTTACAATCTTGTCAGATGTTCACTGATCCTCACATTTTCTCTGTTTCAACAGATGGTGAGGACGTTGATGAGGGCCAACTGATGAGTGAATGGTTCTCCTTGGTCCATGAGAAGAACGCCTTAGTGAGATATGAATCTGAACTGAACGTCAGGTAATGTATTGTCCCATATAATATTGTATTGATTATCAAACAGATACTTTTACTTGGTATTATGTTCTTGCTCTTGTTTCTTCTTCTGCCATTTATCTTTCAGTGGAACACACACCCTTATCCATCTCATTGTTGGTTGGATTTTGCAGCTAAGCCAGTCCCACTCAACTGTCCTCAGTCAAGCCAGTCCCACTCAACTGTCCTCAGTCAAGCCAGTCCCACTCAACTGTCCTCAGTCACCTCTGACAACTTGGTTGCTAGGTGACAGTGAGACTTTTCTTTGCTGCCCTTAATGGCCCCAGTATTATTTTAAACCTGTGGATAAAATTAATACAAAATGGGAATGTGTAAAAACTAGCATACAGATTGCAAATACCATCTTGCCAGTCAAGGTAAATAAGAAAAATCAATTATAGATAATTGATGAAATCTTGAGCAAAATGACTCAGAGAAAGAAAGCAAAGAACAGTTCAGAGTATATATTAGACAGAGAAATATGCCACGTGCAGAGTTGCCAAGGAAGAGTGGTTGCAGAAAAAATGCAAAGAAATAGAGGATCTAGAAATAAAACACAACTCAAAAGAATTGCGTGAAAATATAAAAAGATTTGCAAAGAAGAAAAATAATATAACAGGAAATGGTCGTATCAGAGGGAAGGATGGAGAAATTATAATTGATAATACCGACATAATAAAAAAATTGACAGAATACACAGAAGAGTTATTCTGTGACAGAAGGGTCAATAAAGCAACATTGTATAATACTCAAGATAGACCAAATATGTTAAAGGCTGAAGTAGAGAAGGCTAATAAAAAGATGAAAGGCTGCAGGTCCTGACAAGATAATGACAGAGATAATAAAATCCTTATCCAGCTTTGGTCTTGATACTGTCACAGAATTATGCAATGATATCTATAATACTGGGTTTTTTTTCCGCATATCCTTTACAGGACATCGCTGTCAACATCAGCATTTTTCAGCTGATTGTTGATTTCTTGGCAAGATTACGCTCAGTAGTTTGCCATTGCTTTCTGAGCGACCGGCCCACATACCCCGTAATTCACGGCCACGGCCAGAACCCCTGCAGTTTCTCGCCGTACGTCACGTCACTCACAAGAGTAAACAGGATCACGGAGAAAGACGTTACACCCCTAGGCCAGGTGTAATACTGGGTACATACCCAAGAATTTGAAAACATCTATTTTCATCATACTACCCAAGGTGCCTAGAGCTGATGATTATGAGGATTACAGAACTATTAGCTTAATGAGATAACTAAGATACTACTCAAGGTCATGCAAGAAAGAACTAAAAATAAAATAGACGAAGTAGCTGAAGAACAATTTGGGCTCTGCAAAAACAGCGGCACCAGAGAAGCAATGATCTGTTTGAGGATGTTAATTGAAAAATACATAGAAGTTCAGAAAATGTTATGTCTGTTTTATAGACTACAAGACAGCTTTTGATAGAGTATGGCATGAACAACTAATTACATGCCTTCAAGATATAGGAGTAGACGGAAAGGACATCAGACTTATTAGTAACTTGTACTGGGAACAAGTAGTGCCAATTAGATGCGGAAATAATTATTCGTTGCCCACAAAGATAAAAAGAGGAGTACGGCAGGGATGTGTGTTGTCCCCAAGCCTCTTCAACTTATACACAGAAAGAATTTTTAAACAAGTCGAAATGCCTGGACTTAACATCAATGGAAGAATCATAAACAATCTTAGATATTCTGATGATACCATGTTACCAGCAGAAAGCAAGCAAGAGTTACAAAACCTAGTGGAACAAGTAAACAGGCATAGTGCAAAAATGTGGCTTAGATATTAACATCCTAAAAATGAAAACTATGATATTTAGCAATAGAAAGGAAAGGTCATCAGTGAACATCACAGTAAACGGGAGAGATGCTAGAACAAGTAACAAGTTTCTCCTATCATGAACATGTAATAACAGATGATGGCAGAAGTGAAATAGAAATAAAAAGGAGAATAGGAATGGCCAAAAATGCTTTCAACGGCATGAAATCAGTATTAACGTCTAGAGAGATTAACAACGCATTAAAGATGAGAATTATCAAATATTACATATATTAAACAATATTATATGGCGCGGAAGCCTGGACATTGAACAAGCAACTATAAAGTCTAATAGATGCTCTGGAGATGTGGATGTACAGAAGAATATGTTGTATTTCATGGAAACAGAAACAATCAAATACAGAGGTTCTAGAAAAAAAGAGTTGATGAAAGAAATAAAAAAGAGGCAAGTGAAATATTTCGGCCACGTTAAAAGACATAACACTCTTATAAAAACCATACTGTAGGGTAAGGTTGAGGGGAAACAAGCAAGAGGTAGACAACGATACAAGTGGGAAGATAACATCAAGAGATGGACAAACATCAGCCTGACAGAATGTACAGTCAGGGCGAGAGACAGACAGTGTTGGAGATTCATTGCAGCCAACCTTCATTGTGTAGATGGCACCTGATTGATTGATTTTCACAACACAAGAAAATGGAATCTTTTATGTGCTACAGGAACTGAAAGAGAACATGGAATAGTTCCTCTGTAAGTTACCAGTCAGCCCAGGCTTTGTGCTACTGAGAGGTTATTATGCCTTTTTTTTTAACCCTTTACCGGGCAGACGTTTGTCTGTTTTGTAGCCCTGAACAGGCAAGAAGAATTTTGAGGTGCGGTAAAATTTTGGGTTATGTTAGTAAAAATATCACATATAAGTTGTTAGTCAACAGATTTTAGTCAAATAAACAGCAAAAGGAAGGGAAAAGCATGCAAAATATTTTACTCATGTGAATAATGCCGCTAATCCACACATAAACACAAATATTTACAAAATACAACATATTGTTTGTGATTGTTAGTCATCTATACGGCAATTTACAAACACATTTTCCGAATCATAATCACTTTCTTTAAAGTCCGACTCACGACTGCTAACGTAAAGTAACGCTCATCACTGATATCTAGCTCCGATTAATAGTCGATTTTGTGCCTTTCAGTGTCACTTAAATTGAACCCAGCAAAATCTCCGCTAGCACTTGAAGAATCATCAAAATCCATTTTGAAATACAAAGCATAAAACCCATAAAAACTATTTTAAAAATCCGTTCAGATTCAAAGTACATTCTTGCAAATGGCAGCCACGTTGTCAAGCTATCGACGAAACCAAAAGTAGACAATCGGAAGTCTCGGAAAGCTGAGAGATCGCATTTTTACAATGCATAATAGTCATGGGCGCTTTCAAACGGTTTGCCCGTTCGGGGGTAGAAACGTTCCCGGACGCTTTGCTCGCTAAAGGGTTAAAGCACAATGTAACAAACTCTCTCTGTCAAGATGGCCAGGTGCCAGTAAGTTGAAACAGCTACCAGCAGTGTCATAAGAGGAGGAGTTACATGGGACTGGCTGCCCTAGTCTTTAGATCCAACAGTCCATGAGTAAGTCTTCAAGATAGAAAACATGAAATAATACTCAGTCAGCCAGAATGGAAGAATAACGATATGGTGAGAAGAAACTTCATTCTCCAATGTTTAAGAATTTGCCCACAACAACATGTCTCTTATTCTCCCCTTACTTTAACTCATCTTTGACAGTTTAACCCTTTACAGGGCACAAGTGTTTACTTTTTGTAACTCTGAACGGGCACCATTTTTTAGGTTGTCAGTCAGATTTAGGGTTACGTTAGTAAAAACATCAAATCTAAGCTGTTAGTGAAAATATTTTTGTTAAATAAAGTACAAAATGAAGGAAAATGAATGCAGGTTTATAAAAACCCCGAAAACTATGCAAACATCTGATCAAATTTAAAGAAAGTGCTTGCAAATGGCAGCCACATGATCAAGTTATCGGTGAAACTGAAAGTAGACAATCGGAAGTCTCACAAAGTTTCGTGATCGCGTGATTACAACGCTTTGTAGTCAAGGATGTTCTTGGGCATTTTGCCCGTTCGGGAGTCAAGACGCTTTCGGCCGATGTGCCCTGTAAAGGGTTAATTATAATTTTGCATTATGAATGTTAAATCCATTTAGCAGTTAACAGTATTTGAATGTTGAACAAGACTAAACACTTTTTGATTTGACCTAATTGTTGTAAATTATATGCATCATCAATATTTGTCCAGGGCTAGAGAACTTGAACTGGAAGACAGACAAGCTCGATTAGAGATGGATTTCAGGGAGAGGTCAAAGCAGCCAGGTATGTTGTTTTCCTGTTTACCTCTACCTGTGATTAGCCTGATGTTTCTGGCAACAGGTATTTCATGTCAATTGTTTGAGTTTGTCATTTATTTATTTTTTTGAGAGAAGTCATCTGCCAACTTTTTTATTTTCCTCATTTTGTAACAGCTGAGTGATACTTTTTATGTATGAACATTTGTGTACTGTTGAGAGTTATGGCTTCAAAACAGATAAGAAAATGAACCTTTGAGTTGGTGTATTTGCTGTAACATCCACAATAATGCAAGAAGTTTTTGGAGTTGAAACTGGTAGAAAGTTTCAGTTGAGACAACTTTAGAAGAGGAAACCTAAGTCTAACATCGCTTTGTGATTTGATAAAAACACATTTCCTTTTATGATTTCTTTATATTGTGCGTATTTACAAGTCACTACCCTGTTTATGTCTTCATTTTCCTAGTGAAGTATGTGCTCTTGTCTGGGTGGAGGTATTTTAGTTTGTGTTTGATGTTTAGAGTTGTTGAATATATGGCATATTATTTCACAGAATTTATCACAGATGTTTGTGCCATATCCAGAATATGTTTCTAGCTAGTTTTATAATGGTCTGGTAACTTGTTGGCTTCATCAAGGAAGACAAGTTGTGGATGAAAGAATGTTTCAGGGATCACTTTTGCGTAGTTTTCCTGTTTGTTGAAATGGAACTGCACTTCCCTGGGAAGGTTAACCCGGTCAACAAATGCCTGCAGAAGTCAGATGTGTCGGCTTAACGGGACAAGAACACAGCTCTGCTGTAAACAGGCACAGTGCAGTCACGTCCGAAATAGTCTCCGGATGAACATAGAAGAAGAAGAAGAACTGCACTTTAAAGTCAAATCTTTCAGGAGTCTGAATGAAAAGATGGAACTGTTACATATGTGAGCTGATTGTTTGTTTATTTTATTTATTTATTTATTTTTTTTGGAGGGGGGGTGTGGGGGGTGTATGTCCATCCATTAAAAGGAACAAATGAAACGTGTACATGTTGAGCTGAGGTTTTTTTTTTGTTTTTTTTTAATTTAATAGTGTGTTGTTTCATATGCCTATTTAAAGGAACAAATGAAATGTTTACATGTTAGGCTGACAATGTTTTATATATCTGCCTAAAGGAACAAATGAAATGTTTACGTATTAAATTAACAGTGTGATGTTTTTAAGAATCAGCCCATACACTCTTCATCTTGTGGCATGCAGCAGTAATTGGTATCTGGGTTCAGTCTTAGGTAAGAGTACCAGATATTTATGTGGGGAGAGTCCAGGCAACCAGTACGATGTGGATTACATCACTCCCGAGGTCTCGTCTGGTCACCAGAAATATAACTGCACATTCTCTGTACCAGATAATGACATACCAACAGGCTTACATTGTGCTTCTGCGGTTATATTTATTTACAGTTTATCATGCCCTGGGTTTGCTGAGCCAGAATTTCATTGTGAACAATAATGTTCAAATTTGAGGCTATGTAGATTGAATCTCAAGAAAACAGTTTGAGTTTCAATCAAAAATATATTTTAAATTATATCAAATGTGTACATTCTCATTTTTTCCCTGGCTAGCCAAAACAGGTAGTACTGTTCCAAGGCGGATTAAGAGTGAGTCTTTATACGCTAGCTGAAACTCCCTCCTTGACATTCTTGTTTTCTAGCACTGATTTGTTTTATACTCAAGTCAAATTCAATCTTGGTTTGCTTTTTTTTTTTTTTTTTAGAATTAGTGTTTTAAATGCATTCTTCAACACTTAGAGTTGCGCTTTTTGTCTAGTCTGTTGACATGCTGCCATTTCTGTTGGTTGATAGTTAATGCACAATAATCTGTTTCACAGAAATGATGATGTAGTTGTTAATATACACGTTTATTTCTTTTTTTTTTTTTTTAGTGTGCATTATTTTGTTAAGTTTCCAGGTGTCTGTATTGTCTGTGAGTTGTGTGTTGTGGAACAAGAATGTTTCTGCATGCTCTGTTTTGAGTTGTCTAGTGTCTGTATTGTCTGTGAGTTTTATTTTGTGGAACAAGAATGTTTCTGCATTCTGTGTTTTGAGTTGTCTAGTGTCTGTATTGTCTGTGAGTTTTATTTTGTGGAACAAGAATGTTTCTGCATTCTGTGTTTTGAGTTGTCTAGTATCTGTATTGTCTGTGAGTTTTATGTTGTGGAACAAGAATGTTTCTGCATGCTGTGCTTTGAGTTGTCTAGTGTCTGTGTTGTCTGTGAGTTCTGCATGCCAGGTGTTGAAGTTGTGCACAATGACTGTCGCACATTTTTCTCTGATGTGTTGTTTGATCATGTTGATTCTTGACTGGCGGAACAGTGGACCTAAACAAAAACTTCAGTTCTTAACCGTTTTAAGAATCAAGTTTGTTCACATGGAAATGTTAACAACTGGGATGGACCATTCAGTTCTAGTGAGAAAGTAATCCTCATATTTCATGTCTTACAGACTAAGTAGAGCATATGTATATTATTAAGATGATCTGCCAAAAAATGCTTTCGCTTCAGAATTTCATATAGAGTGCATAATCAAATGTTCCCATTGAATTGTATCTGTGGCCAGTTGCTTCAAATAAATATCCATATTTATCAGAAAGGCAGCTAGTATCAAGTGTTTAGTTTTATATTATCATTTCCTTATAATTGTTATAAATAATGAATAAATAAGTTTACTGAACAGATAGACAGGAGACATTAAGGCTGAGGTTTACAGATATATATATATATATATACACACACCTAGTCCTAAATTCCTTTGCAAGATTATCCATCTGGCCAGGAAGGACCAGAGCATGATATTCCTGCTGTGAACACACCATTTATCACTTAACATGCACCTGAACTAGGCCAGTCATATTTTCCTTCATTTTTCAGCAATTAAGGGGAAAAATGGAGCTGGTGGTTAAAAATGAAGAATGAATCAACTATACATAAAAAAGGATGTATGTGTGTGTGTATGTATGTCCGTTCTCTATGCGTTTGCGAACGGTCCATCCGATTGAGATGAAATTTTCTACACGTCTTCTTTTCATTCCTGTGCAACCAACTGTCATAGTTTTTTTTTTTTTGTTTCAGCTATTTACTTACTAAAATTTAATATTTAAATTACATGACTTAACATCAGAAAAAAAATATAAAGGGACATAACTTTTTGTAGCATTGCTATACAGGTTAAGTCCCCTGGCTATAGATAGATAGATACATAGATAGACAGACAGATCCCCGCCAGGGACTGGGCGAGGCCGTTTCAGACAGACAGTCGGGAACGGGAACTTATATGACTACTTATATGAATTAAATGAGATGCTCCCCATCAGGGGCTGGACGAAGCTTGGCCGGGTCAGACAGATAGATAGATAGATAGATAGATAGATAGATAGATAGATAGATAGATAGATAGATCGATCCCTGCCAGGGCCTGGGCGAAGCCGGGCCAGGTCAGCTAGTCAACTATAAACTGAGATATGTATTTGTTTGTGAATTAATTGGGCAGTAAACATTAGAAAAGAGATATAGGGCAGAATACAAGATGGCTGGCTTGAAAATGTATGTTTCGGGCTCTGTCCACAGTAACACTTGCATGACTGGAAGGGTGCATTGTTTCATGCAAATTTACCACCTGAGGGGTTCCTGACTGACTAAAATAAAACCATAATAGCTTGTATCATATTAATTTTTGTTGAATTAATGTGTAATTAATGTTTGTTGAAAACATATTGAAAGTTAGAAATAAATATTGTATGTATCCCATCAAGTGTTAGCACTACACTTGCATACAAGTGGTTATTAACCTATTTCGTCCACTCTGTATCTGATGAAAGCTGTACAGTCAAGTCAAAGACCCTTTCACATGCCTGAAGGTGCTCAGTGGCCACTTTCACTTCCCAAAGCATGTTCTGCTCCCATTTTAGGTTGTGTCCACCTAGAAGCTCATGTCCGCTTTTAAAATCTGCCCCAAGAAACTTACAGTGCCCAACAAATTGAGATAATTTTTCTCCCCATAATATTCCTGACTTTTTTCTTTCTGCATAACACATTTCAGCTGCATTCATTCAGAACTGTGGACACTTGTGCGTGTGAATGCAGATGTATGGTATTGCATGTAAAACTTGTTTAGAATAGATAGTGAGTTTGAAAATAATTGTAAAACTTTATCACACGGCTGTATTTGCCAAATGATTAACATTTTAATTCATATAGTTTAAAAAAAAAAAAAGTAATGAAATAACAAGTCTCCTTAAACAAGCTCTCGTTTATGAGAAAATCCAATCTTCCATGGCTCCTTAATGTCTTCTAATACCAGGTCATAGATTATCTACAAGAATGATTCATAGATAATCTGATGATTAACATAAAAACTCAAGACATAGACCTAGGCCTGCTGTTGCAGACTAAAGGCCCAAATTTTGTTAGACCTGGTTGTTTTTTCTTTCTATGTTTTGCACTTGCCAAATTGGATCTTTATGGTAATATCTCACCTGAACAGAATTCACCCACAATGCACGTCAGAATGTCCATTTTGTGCTCAAAAACTTGAGCATCATCTCTTCAAATGCTCAGCATTGCTAACGTCAGGAAATTGTTCCACAAATGCCATTTTTGCTCTTAGACAACTTATTGAAAAATCAATTGAATGTAATGAAACACTCTACTTAGCCTTTGTCGACCAAGAAAAGACATTTGATAGAGTAGGTGGGAAATCCTTCAACAATATGCAGTGAGTACACATCTAACAAACCTATGTAGAAGCTTATGCAACAACAGTGAATGCATAGTGAGAGCAACTGGAGGACACTCAGAACCCTTTACCATAAAATCCGGAGTACGACAAGGTTGTGTCCTGTCCCCTCTCTTGTTTATGACCTAGAAAGACAACATATGTAAAGAAACCAGCCAAACAGAGACCACAAGAAAACCACGACAAGAACCCAGAAGAAGAACCAACTGCAAATTACACCATTAGAGAATTCCTGTTTGCAGATGTTCAAGCACTAATAGCAAAATCTAAAGATGAATAAAAAACCACATGAATAGTCTAAACGAAATGTCTAGGGAGCATACCATGAAAATTAGCACAAGTAAAACATTAATGACTAAAACTAAAGAAAAAAAGCATCAATGATTCAGCTAAATGAACATCCCTTGAAACAAGTAAAGAGTTTCAAGTACCTAGGAAGTATAATATCATCAAATAGCAAATCAGAAGACGAGATCGAAAATAGATGCAATAAGACAAACCAACTCATTGGACAAATGGCACCAATACTAAAGAACAAATATGTATCAATAACTACTAAGAAAGCACTTTACAACACAGTCTTCCTACCAACGCTATGCTACCAATGCCAAACCTGGACAATGACAGAAAAAGGGGAAAAGAAATGAGATTCCTGAGAAGAATACTAGTCACTACTTGCGATTCTAACATCACAGCAAAGGGTCGTCCCCGTCCCCATTATGCTCCTTTCCTGTGTCAGTGAATACCACATAAAATGTACCTCACTGCCCCATATGAAAAGTGGAAAAGACAGGAGTCTCAACAAACAACGGCATGCTTAGGCACACTGTGCAAAAAGCCACTACCAGAATGTCACCACAAAAGTCCTCTACGAGCAATACAGTTCACTCCTGATGGAATTGGCAGTCACTTTCCCAACCAGATGGTTGCCCACAAAGTCTCGACTTTTCTAGATATTGCCGTTCCGTTTCTAGATGTTTTCTAGCCACCACGCCATTTTTCCTCCAAAATGTAGATCATGCAACAAAATAACCCTAGAAGAATACTCAATGTAATAAAGAAGAAATAAGATCAGAAATGAAGAAATCAGACTAAAGTAGGGGTTATAGCAGTGCTAGATTTTTATTAGAAGGCAGCAAGTAATATGATTTGGCCATGCAAGTAGGTTACCAACTAACAGTATACCACAACAAGCAATGATGTACATACCAAGTGGAAGCAGAGGAAGAGGCCAATCATGTAAACGATGGACGGATGGAATAGCAGAGTTAGTGAGAATATCGATACATGAAGCCCATAAGTGGGCACTCTCCCGCTGTTTATACTTCATCTCGGCACCGCAAGAGGAACATGATGAGATTAAATGAATAGCCAGATGAACGGAACGCTTTATATGGCACAAGAAAACACTAATGGATACCTGCATGGATCACTATATGGCATTTGGTACACACTGATGGATACATGCACAGATCACTACATGACATTTGGTACACACTGATGGATACATTCACGGATCACTACATGACATTTGGTACACACTGATGGATACATTCATGGATCACTACATGGCATTTGTTACACACTGATGGATACATTCACGGATCACTACATGACATTTGGTACACACTGATGGATACATGCATGGAACACTACATGACATTTTAAACATGCTGATGGATACATGCATGGATCACTACATGACATTTGGTACACACTGATGGATACATTCACGGATCACTACATGACATTTGGTACACACTAATGGATACATTCATGGATCACTACATGACATTTGGTACACACTGATGGATACATACACAGATCACTACATGGCATTTGGTACACACTGATGGATACATGCACGGATCACTACATGACATTTGGTACACACTGATGGATACATTCATGGATCACTACTTGGCATTTGGTACACACTGATGGATACATGCACAGATCACTACATGACATTTGGTACACACTGATGAATACATGCACGGATCACTACATGGAATTTGGTGCACACTGATGGATACATGCACGGATCACTACATGGCATTTGGTACACACTGATGGATACATTCACGGATCACTACATGACATTTGGTACACACTGATGGATACATTAATGGATCACTACATGACATTTGGTACACACTGATGGATACATTCACGGATCACTACATGACATTTGGTACACACTGATGGATACATGCACGGATCACTACATGACATTTGGTACACACTGATGGATACATTCATGGATCACTACTTGGCATTTGGTACACACTGATGGATACATGCATGGATCATTACATGACATTTGGTACACACTGATGAATACATGCACGGATCACTACATGGCATTTGGTGCACACTGATGGATACATGCACGGATCACTACATGGCATTTGGTGCACACTGATGGATACATGCATGGATCACTACATGGCATTTGGTACACACTGATGGATACATTCATGGATCACTACATGACATTTGGTACACACTGATGGATACATTCATGGATCACTACTTGGCATTTGGTACACACTGATGGATACATGCATGGATCATTACATGACATTTGGTACACACTGATGAATACATGCACGGATCACTACATGGCATTTGGTGCACACTGATGGATACATGCACGGATCACTACATGACATTTGGTACACACTGATGAATACATGCATGGATCACTACATGGCATTTGGTGCACACTGATGGATACATGCACGGATCACTACATGGCATTTGGTGCACACTGATGGATACATGCACGGATCACTACATGGCATTTGGTACACACTGATGGATACATTCATGGATCATTACATGACATTTGGTACACACTGATGAATACATGCACGGATCACTACATGGCATTTGGTGCACACTGATGGATACATGCACGGATCACTACATGGCATTTGGTACACACTGATGGATACATTCATGGATCACTACATGGCATTTGGTACACACTGATGGATACATTCATACGTGGCATTGGGATATACATTAGTGGATATGTGAATGCTTCACTACATGGCATTTAGATACACGTTGCTGAATATATGAATGTATCACTACATGGCATCGGTGTACACATTAATGTATATATATATATGCATGGATCACTATTTGGCATTTGGTACACACTGATGGATACATTCCTGAATCACCACAAGCATTGGGGACAAGAGCAAACAGCCAAGTAACACTGAATCTGTAACAACAAAATTATATTGATTATTTAAGTTGAGTGTGTGTGAGTTGATGAAAGTTAGTTGCTTGTCTATTACAGGACATTGCAATTAACCCAAGCATTTATTTGTGTTTCTGATCACTAGTTTGCCATTGCTTTCTGAATAGCCATGTCTCGTGCCATCAAAATAAGTTAAAAGTGGTCTGCTTCCAAATCCCTGCAGCTGTTTCTCTCAGCGATAGATGCTGTTTTATTTATGTATTTACTACGGCGAGTCAATAAGTAAGTCACACAGTTCTGTGGGATGGCAGGTAAATGTAGTTGGTGGTTTCTACAAGTGTTATTAGGTGACAGCAACATCAAACTTTATATTCCCGTTCATCAGGTGGCGCTAGATGTCGCATGCACAGCGCATAAACAAAATACGACTGTACTTACAGAGTTTACAACCAAAGAGCAACATGCTGTTGTGCATTTTTTTGTGGGCAAAAGGACTGCCTGCAAAGGACATTTATAAGGAAATGCTTCCTGTTTATGCTGACAAATGCTTGTCCCATAAAGCGGTGCATAGCTGGGTAGAAAAATTTTCTCAAGGACACTCTAAAATTGTTGATGAAATCTGTTCTGGTCGTCCTATTGAGATTTTGTGGGCAAAAGGACTGCCTGCAAAGGACATTCATAAGGAAATGCTTCCTATTTAACTGACAAATGTTTGTCCCGTAAAGCGGTGCATAGCTCTAAAATTGTTGATGAAATCCGATCTGGTCGTCCTGTTGAGATTGCAACAGAAGTATCCGTGCAGCGGGTGTAGGAGATGGTGACAGGTGAGTAACGATAGACTCTGTAGCATCTGCAATAGGGTGCTCACATGGTTCAGCATACAGCATAATGCATGATGGCTTGAAATTTAAGAAAGTGTGCTCAAGGTGGGTACCCAGAAAATTGAAGGAGGAACACAAAATGAACCGATTTGGCCTGTCCTTGCATCATCTCTGTCGATACGAAGATGAAGGAGAAGACATGCTGAACAGGATTGTTACTGGGGACGAATCATGGGTGCATCACTACCAGCCCAAATCAAAACGTGCTTCAATGCAATGGAAACATCCTTCTTCGCCTTGTGTCCGAAAATTCAAGGTTACGCCATCAGCAGGGAAGGTTATGCTGACAGTGTTCAAGGATTGTCAAGGAGTGCTTTTAACCAATTTCAAGAAGAAAGGTGACAATGTGAATTCTGAATTGTACTGTGATGTTCTATCGATGCTTCATGATGCAATTCGAAGAAAATGTGCAGGACTGCTGACTAGAGGAGTGTTGCTTCTTCATGACAATGCCAGACCACATACGGCTCAATTAACTCAGGAGAAAATTAACCAATTAAGGTGGGAAGTTCTTCAACATCCACCTTACAGCCCCGACTTAGCCCCTAGCGATCTCCACCTATTTGGTCCACTGAAAACCCACCTTGGCGAGAGACATTTTACGAATGATGTAGAATGTGAAGTGAAAAAGTGGTTTAGAAAACAGAGCATGCAGTTCTATGCAGCCGGTTTGGGGGTACTGATAAAACGATGGGATAAGTGCATCAATGGTGGTGGAAATTATGTTGAGAAATAAAGGGGCAATGCATGTATAAAAATAAAATGGTTTCAAGTTGTTATCGTATTTAGTTATTTTTCTACAGCCATTTGTGACTTACTTATTGACTTCCCTTCGTACTAACTGATCATAGTCTGTTATTGTTTCATTCATTTATATTGGAAAATCTGATATGTGGAGTCACGTTTTAACGGAAGATAACAGTTATACTGACATTTTCATTAAATGTATATCAGTATCAGATCACATTACATAGCTCATGGTTTCACTCTGGTAACTGCATGTTTCTGTTAAGTTTTTGAGTCAGCTGAAGCACCGGACATTTTTGTTTGAGTTAACCAAGCAGGCTGGCTATTGACTTCAGCCAGGTCAATTCACTGGTGTAACTCAGTGAGTGTGGTGCTGGTGTTCTGTGAGCATCAGGTGTTTCTGCTCATCGTGTGTGAATTCTGCCATCAGGTGATGAGCTGTAGCAAGTGTTACATTCAGTCATGTCAGCTGTTTGTTATGTCAGTAATCCAAGCCAAGTGGAAATAGTGTGCTGACTTGCACTGTCCTGTCATGTAGATGTTGAAGCAAGTCATTGCTGTAACTAGCATTTCAAAGCAATCTATGTCCATCTAGCATATTACAAGAAAGTTGTGGCTCCTGGCACTCGTCCATGTCTTGATGTATATTGGGTATGTGGTACTAACCCCCATAGTTTTGTCCAGCAGTCTGCACTCAGTGAGAGATGTGGTCAACATCACACTGGGGCTGCCTTTATTTCCCAGAACACTTCTTGGTACCTGTTTTAGGCCAGTTTGATCTGGGAGACCAGGTTCATTGTAAACATGCCTGCCTATATGGGGATTTGAACACATGATCACCAGGCCAGAAAGCAAGCATGTTAGCCACTGTACCATTACAGCTCACCATCCAGCATATGCTAGCATCGTATTGCTTCCCCAGTCCTCATTCTCACCTGACCTGCAGCAGCACACTGTGTGGCAAGATTCAGTAGAATCTATTCAGTTACCTAAAAACACAGAGCTGTTTGTCCCACGTATCAGTTTGTCTACATGAAAGTTAAGTACGGTGGACAAGTTTCCTAGTGGAAATATGGCCTGACACCTGAACGCTGTGTTCACTGTCGCATGCAATGCTAGATTACACCGATCCAGCAAAGGCAGCTGATCCCTATAATATAACACTTCTGGCCCAGTACTCTCCAGCCTCTGATTACTAGCTTCAGTTGCCAGTTGAGTGAAATCTTGTGTTACATTATGTGTGCAGTCTGGTTCTTCTTCTTCTGCTGCTTTGTATCTCCCTGGAGCAATGGCCCTCAAACAGCTCATGCCCCACCAGGCTCTCACATCCTTGGCTGTCTGCTGCAACTCCTACTGTCATCCCCATATCTTCTTTGCGTTCATCCGGAGTGTTTTTTCAGACGTGATTGTGGTGTGTCTAGTTAGGTACCCTTGGGTCGAAACCCTCAGGCCAACACATCCGACTTTTAGCATGCTGTTTTGACCAGGTTAGCATTCCTGGGAGACTCTCACTTTTGTGGTACCGTCCACATCCCAGCTGGTCAAGTTGGAACAATCGAAGACTTCGGTCATCCCTCAAGTGAAGGCAGGGACAGTCCATAGCATTTTCCGTCATCCAAGGTGGCTTCCATAGTTGCAGGGCCGACACATATCGCCCTGGTGCTGGGCTCACCGAAGGAATCGTCACGTCCTGCTCATGGCTGCTTTAAATCCTCACTTCAATATATTGGGCATTTTGTTCACCACGGGCCATTCCCGCTCTGCCGGTCTGCAGACGGTATCCACTCAGCGAGTTTTCGGTTCGGACATGTGTTTGTCTTTGTGCCCTTCAGAGCTGTTTCAAGCACGACGGAGATTCAAAAAACTACCCAGTCAGAGCTGTTCCGAACAAGAGCGGCATTCGGAAACTAGGTAGTCAGAGCACGAGAGACATTCGGACAAGACATTTCACTTGGACGTAAATGCGTAGTGCCAATTTTTATTATGACACTTCCAGCTTCGGGGGGCATTTTTTAATGAGGTTAGCCTTCCTCGGGTTTCGAGGCATGTTAGACTTATTGTTGTGATGTCGCCCACATCTCAGCTGGTCAAGATAGAATGGTCAAAGAAACGGTCAACCCTCAAGGGAAGACAGGGGCAGACCCTGGGCATTCCCTCACTATCCAAGGAGGCTTCCATAATTGCAGAGCCGGCACATATTGCTCTGAGACTGGGTTCACCCGAGGAGTTGCCACGTCCTGCTCATAGCTGCTTTAGTTCCTCATTTCCATGTGTTGGGCATCTCGCTTGCCACTGGTCGCTCAAGCACACCCCAGGAACGGTCAGACTGCGGGCGACATCCACTCGGTAAGCTTTTGCGTTTGACTTCGGACCATGCAATGGATTCGCTAGCTGTGCGTTCCATTTCGTGTTATTGAGACGTTTTTCCACTTTTGTCTACACTCTCTATGAGTTAGATACAGACAGTTTTCGTAACCATTTCATTCGACTGGGGCACTTTTCTGCCTTTTAGTACTCGCTAACGAGGTAGGCTACATGTGCTGCCGGCTCAGCACCTTACCTCCGTGCAGCAGTGAACGAGAACCGGCCAGGCCCTCTCATTCGGGAATCCATCATATCCCCCAGCTGAGAGACTTCGAACAAGTATCAAAACTGGGCATGTCGCGTGCTCAGTATCTCACCTCTATTTTTCGGTAGGTGGGTATCGGCCCGGCTCTCACATCCGAGGGTTTGTGGCTTAGAGGCGTTCAGCCTCAACCCCAGACAGAGAGGAGTATTGTCCGGACCAAGAACTTCTGCCTTCGTGCGCCTGATTTAAACTTTTGACTGCTATCCTCAGTCTACCTGCAGAGCAGCAGGTTGTGTCTCTCTTGTCTGGCCCCTATCCCATAAGCTGTCCGATATGTAGTTTTTATCCATCAGCAAGCACATGGGGTCAATGGGACACGCAAGCTCCCCCCACCACAGCAAGGTGGAGTCACATCGGGGGAGATCCCCATATTATTCACCTTTGTCTATAATTCTCTTTTCTATGTATTTTATTTCTCCCTCTATTTCTTGTGCCCTATGGGTTATAGAGGAAGCACCTTCTAGTTATCCTATTAACAGTTGTTCTCAATGTTCTCCTATTCAATGCCAGTGTCTTTTTCTGACCTCTTCATTCACTGGGATTGTGTAGTTCTCTCCATAAACCCAACATTGGAGACTCTATCATACCATGTTCAGTTTATCTTGCATCTTCTTCTTCTTCTGCGTTCATCCGGATTTTTTTTTCCGGATGTGACTGTGTTGTGCCTGTTTACAGCAGAGCTGCGTTCTTGCGCCGTCAGGCCGACACATCCGACTTCTGCGGGCATTTGTTGACCGGGTTAACCTTCCCGGGATCTTGCATCTTATTTGATGTGAGGGACAAGATGGCAGTGTCATCAGCGAAGTCCATGTCATCAAGCTGCTCTCTCAGTCCATTGAATTCTGTTGTATGATTGGTTGGATTGTGTCCTGGTTGTTTTCTAGTAGTTCTAGCAGCCATTTCTTGTTGATGTAATAGAATTCTCTACAATTCTAAATTCCTACTGTATGATTGCTATCACTGCTGTACCATTGCTGAGTCTGTCATGAGGAATTTCTAGAGGGCTGAGGTCTCATGGCTACTTTTCCTTGCTGATATCTCAGTGTACATGCTAGGTGTTTTGTGTTTTACCTCTGTTTGACATCAGTGTTACTAAGCATGAGAATAAATAAACTTGATTAATCATCAGACAGGAAATGACCAGAGCACTTCAGATAGAACATACATCACTTAAGTCCTCAGCTTTGAGACGTATATTCTAACCAGTTTGCTATTAATTTCCCATGGCTGATGATAATGTTATAAATATACACAATGCAAGTGTAAAGAAATGTGTTAATTTTTATATAAGGATTCTTATTGTTGAATACTAGCATAGCAAATATCTGAATAGAGAATGTGCTGGATACAATGCTTTCACACTTTGTTTGAATGATGTAACATCTCACTAGTGCTTGTTTGCTAGTAAACTGTGTACCTGTTTTTCCGTCATGTTTTATGTTTGCTAGTGTCATTGCAGATGTGTGTGTACATATCATTCAGTGTTTGTAATACCACCATCAGGTTGACAGAACACTACTACAATCAGGTTTGATGTCTTATCACGTCCACCTCCACCTCCTTCATTTTGGTGATTCCTAGTGTTCATTTTTAATCTTTTAATTCTTAAACATTTTGCTTTCTGTTCAATTCATTTGTTAATTTTTTAAATATCAGTTTATGACAATTCTGCTCTATTGCTTGCAAGAATATGATTTCCTTCCCTCCTTTTTTCTTTCAGTTACAAAATTTGCTTGTGCATCTTGTTTCCTTCCAAACCATGTGACTGTTCATGTACTGAATACAAATATTCATGGAAACATCATATCATGTGACGGCAATTTCTGTGTTAGTCCATCTTCACATCAGCAGCATTAATAGTCACACGAAGAAAGGATTCACAAGAACCTAACTGATGACTGTACATAAATATCTGTACAACAGCAGCAACAATCCCTCCTGAACACATTTCTGTGATGTTATCTGTATGTGTGACATTGTGTACTTAGCTTAAGCATGACTTGGGTCAAGTTCATTTATGTGATGTTGTCTGTATTTGTGAACATGTGTACTTAGCTCAATCATGACTTGGGTCAGGTTCATTTCTGTGATGTTGTCTGTATTTGTGAACATGTGTACTTAGCTCAATCATGACTTGGGTCAAGTTCATTTCTGTGATGATGTCTGTATTTGTGAACATGTGTACTTAGCTCAATCATGACTTGGGTCAAGTTCATTTCTGTGATGATGTCTGTATTTGTGAACATGTGTACTTAGCTCAATCATGACTTGGGTCAAGTTCATTTCTGTGATGTTGTCTGTATTTGTGAACATGTGTACTTAGCTCAATCATGACTTGGGTCAAGTTCATTTCTGTGATGTTGTCTGTATTTGTGAACATGTGTACTTAGCTCAATCATGACTTGGGTCAAGTTCATTTCTGTGATGTTGTCTGTATTTGTGAACATGTGTACTTAGCTCAATCATGACTTGGGTCAAGTTCATTTCTGTGATGTTGTCTGTATTTGTGAACATGTGTACTTAGCTCAATCATGACTTGGGTCAAGTTCATTTCTGTGATGTTATCTGTATTTGTGAACATGTGTACTTAGCTCAATCATGACTTGGGTCAAGTTCATTTCTGTGATGTTGTCTGTATTTGTGAACATGTGTACTTAGCTCAATCATGACTTGGGTCAAGTTCATTTCTGTGATGTTGTCTGTATTTGTGAACATGTGTACTTAGCTCAAGTATGACTTGAGTGAAGTTCATTTGTGATGATGTTGTCTGTATTTGTGAACATGTGTACTTATCTCAAGCATGACTTGGGTCAAGTTCATTTCTAACACATGTCCTGTTGTGAGGCTGATTTTACATTCTTGTGTAGAGATGACATGGCATTCCATAGACATTGACAGTTTTTGTATGCAATTTATTATAGACAAAATAACAGTAAACAATAGTTAGATGACCTAGTCACATGCTTAGTGAGACAAATTATGATATTTGTTGTGACACCTCTTTATAACTATCTGAATCGCAGTGCCAGGTGGGTAGTCATCTTTGCCAGCTTGTTGCCTCCCAGCAAATTCCAGTGACATTTGATTTCATTGATGGCTCTCTGTTACATTGCTCTTGTCTGTGTTGGTTTGTTCATTAGTGTTCATGTTTTCAAAATAGCATTTCTAGAGGTGCGACATTTATTACCTAGGTTTTATTATTTCAGATACATTTTTAATTTGATCTTTTTGAAAGATTTCTTTGCACTGCTATTTTGTAGTGCACCAATTTTTCTTATTTCTGATTGATTAGTTGCATATTTAATAGCACACGTATTTAGAATGCTTACAGTTAAACACATGAAGCCACCATATTTGTTAGATGTTATAAAAGATTATAAAGATGGAGATATGGTGTCAGAATGGTTAGTGCCTTTGCCTGCCAATATTGTGGTTCAGGTTCAATTTAAAAAAGAGGCAGGATTGATTTTGTCCTAGCAGTGCGGTTCTGGAGGTCGATCCATCTTCATAACAATATGTGCCAAACCATTGTCAGAATTGTCTGGGAAGGAAATGCAGCGAGGCAGGGAACAGACCATCTCATCTCATCATGTCCTGGCCTAGAATATGTGAGAGTCTAACACTTGACACCCCACCGCCAGTGTCTGTCAAAGGACTACCTTTTATGTTATCAAAGATGCATCCTCAGTCTGAAGTGTGTCTGTCAAAGGACTACCTTTTATGTTATCAGAGATGCATCCTCAGTCTGAAGTGTGTCTGTCATGGGACTACCTTTTATGTTATCAAAGATGCATCCTCAGTCTGAAGTGTGTCTGTCATGGGACTACCTTTTATGTTATCAAAGATGCATCCTCAGTCTGAAGTGTGTCTGTCATGGGACTACCTTTGATGTTATCAAAGATGCATCCTCAGTCTGAAGTGTGTCTGTCATGGGACTACCTTTTATGTTATCAAAGATGCATCCTCAGTCTGAAGTGTGTCTGTCATGGGACTACCTTTGATGTTATCAAAGATGCATCCTCAGTCTGAAGTGTGTCTGTCATGGGACTACCTTTTATGTTATCAAAGATGCATCCTCAGTCTGAAGTGTGTCTGTCATGGGACTACCTTTTATGTAATCAAAGATGCATACTCAGTCTGAAGTGTGTCTGTCAAAGAACTACCTTTTATGTTATCAAAGATGCATCCTCAGTCTGAAGTGTGTCTGTCATGGGACTACCTTTTATGTTATCAAAGATGCATCCTCAGTCTGAAGTGTGTCTGTCATGGGACTACCTTTTATGTTATCAAAGATGCATCTTGTCTGAAGTGTGTCTGTCATGGGACTACCTTTTATGTAATCAAAGATGCATACTCAGTCTGAAGTGTGTCTGTCAAAGAACTACCTTTTATGTTATCAAAGATGCATCCTCAGTCTGAAGTGTGTCTGTCATGGGACTACCTTTTATGTTATCAAAGATGCATCCTCAGTCTGAAGTGTGTCTGTCATGGGACTACCTTTTATGTAATCAAAGATGCATCTTGTCTGAAGTGTGTCTGTCATGGGACTACCTTTTATGTAATCAAAGATGCATACTCAGTCTGAAGTGTGTCTGTCATGGGACTACCTTTTATGTTATCAAAGATGCATCCTCAGTCTGAAGTGTGTCTGTCATGGGACTACCTTTTATGTTATCAAAGATGCATCTTGTCTGAAGTGTGTCTGTCATGGGACTACCTTTTATGTTATCAAAGATGCATCTTCTCTGAGGTGTTATATCTGTATAGGGTAGTTCTGGATTAAAGCACATCTGCTAGCACACTCATCTACCCGTACACATAAGCTTATGTACATATCTACCTCCACACGGTAGCTAGTGCATTTATCTACCCACACACAGTGGCTAGTGCATTTATCTACCCACACACAGTGGCTAGTGCATTTATCTACCCACACACACTGGCTAGTGCATTTATCTACTCCCACACAGTGGCTAGTGCATTTATCTACCCCCACACACAGTAGCTAGTGCATTTATCTACCCCCACACACAGTGGCTAGTGCATTTATCTACCCACACACACAGTGGCTAGTGCATTTATCTACCCACAAACAGTGGCTTGTGGATTTATCTACCCCCACACAGTGGCTAGTGCATTTATCTACTCACACACACGGTGGCTAGTGCATTTATCTACCCACACACAGTGGCTAGTGCATTTATCTACTCACACACAGTGGCTAGTGCACTTATCTACCCACACACAGTGGCTAGTGCACTTATCTACCCACACACCTTGGCTAGTGCATTTATCTACCCACACACAGTGGCTAGTGCATTTATTTGCCCACACACAGTGGCTAGTGCACTTATCTACCCACAAACAACAGTTAGTGCACTCATCTGCCCACATACAATTGAATATTTCAACTGATACTCTGGTTTTAATTTTTTGGGGGGTCATTAAATTTATAACTAGCTGCCATTAATATGTATCAAACATTCAGCTGTTTAGTTTTGTTCGCTGGGTTTCATTTGTTCATTGTTTCTGTTGACCATATTTATGAATGCTAGCCAGGATTTTATTTTTTTGTGAATAGTCAAACCATGTTTGTGGGCTTATTTTTCCCATCATTCCTGCCTTTGCATGCCTACCATGATCAGATAAAATGACATTTCTGGCTGAATCCTGTGTAGGGTTGCACAATTAATGTTTAAATATAGTACAGGATTGGCCCTATTTAATAAATTTCAGTTGCCAAATGACATTTACTGACAAACAAATAGTTGCATTTGTTTGTTCACACATGACAGTCGTCTGCTAAATAATTCAGTCTAGAATTATTGTATCCCAAATAGAACATTTACTAAATGACTGTCTCAAAATATGTTATTCATATATGGACCTTTGCTAAATAATTGATAATATTTTAGCTGTCATGTGAAATTTACTAAATGATTGTGTCCCAATTTATTCATCTGCAATATTACCTTGACTAAATAAGTGACTGTCACTTTATTCAAATGTGCTGTAAATTTTGCTCAATAATGCAGTCAGCTTCTTCTTTATTAACATTTGATGACATGTAATGTATTATTGTATTCATATGTGATGCCTGTACTAAAAAACTGAGCTTGGTATGAATGTCCACACATAACATCTCATTGATCGTGGCTGTGTTGAAGTCTGAGGATAAAGTGGGTCAGAACACGTCCACGACCCTGCACATGCCATCAAATGCATTGGGTATATGGTGCTAGACTCGTGTCTTTGTGGCCAACCAGCACCGGGAGGCTGATGTGGTCAGTATTGTGCCGGTCGCCTTGACTTCCTCAGACATTTCTGGTAACCATTTAAGACTGGGTCGACCTGGTGGACCAGGTTGGTTTAATCAACGTGCCCTGGTGTGGCCCTGTCAGCATCTAGCCACCGTGGCTCTCAGGATACAAGCACAAACATGAAAACACTGCAGAACTATCAGATGCCAATGCTTGTATCTAGACCGTAAACTGACAGTGTAATTGTATTTAGTGTATAACAATAAGACACATTTTTGGGATCCAAACTCTTCACCGCCTTTAGTGGTGAAGATAGTAGATAGGATAGTAAAGTGGCAGCCTCAGTTGTGGCAGTAGCATATGTAGTCACAGGTGGGGATGACAGAGTTGTCAATTGTTGTGACAGTAGCAGGTGTGATCACAGGTGGGGATGACAGAGTTGTCAATTGTTGTGACAGTAGCAGGTGTAGTCACAGACAGGGATGACAGAGTTGTCATATGTTGTAGCAGTAGCAGGTGTAGTCACAGACAGGGATGACAGAGTTGTCGTATGTTGTGACAGTAGCAGGTGTAGTCACAGACAGGGATGACAGAGTTGTCATATGTTGTAGCAGTAGCAGGTGTAGTCACAGGTGTGAATGACAGAGTTGTCATATGTTGTGACAGTAGCAGGTGTAGTCACAGACAGGGATGACAGAGTTGTCATATGTTGTGACAGTAGCAGGTGTAGTCACAGGTGGGAATGACAGAGTTGTCGTATGTTGTGACAGTAGCAGGTGTAGTCACAGGTGGGAATGACAGAGTTGTCATATGTTGTGACAGTAGCAGGTGTAGTCACAGGTGGGAATGACAGAGTTGTCATATGTTGTGACAGTAGTGGGTGTGATCACAGACAGGGATGACAGAGTTGTCATATGTTGTGACAGTAGCAGGTGTGATCACAGGCAATTATGATGTAGATTCTAATTAATGAATCATTCATGTCCTGAAAATATTCTGAATTGGATTCAAACATTTTTCAAGTTATATGTAGATGTCCTCTCCAAGCCTCGCCAGTTGCATTATCAATATACTTATCCATCCAAATTACCTGTGATGACCACCATGTTTTACACATTGTGAAATGTATGTATGTGAAATGCCCCAACTATTGGTATCTGCATGTCTTGTTTCAGAAGAAAAGAAGACAGATAGTGATATAGCAGCTGAGGGGCGCTTACTGGATGAGTTATTGGAGGTAGTGGAGCAGCGAAATAATCTAGTGGCCATGTTGGAGGAAGACAGACTGAGGTAGGTGTCGCATCAGCTGGAGGGTGATCTCCAGTGTGCTAACTGCCTCACATTCTTAATATCGTGGTTTCCTTTTCGGATTCAATCATCTGGTTCGCAAGTGATATTTTTTAGGTGAAGCTTTCAATAGACTGCTCTGCAAAACCTTTTTTTTTTTTAGTTTTTAACTTGTGGCCTATTGGACGAATGGTCATCAGTGGGTACAGGGACCTTTGACCTGCCTTGAGGCGTACTGGGTATATGGTGCTAGACCCATATTTGTGTAGACCGGCCGGACTCCAGGGCTGATGTCAATGTCATGTATAGACCAGTCAGACTCCAGGGCTGATGTCAATGTCATGTATAGACTGGCCGGACTCCAGGGCTGATGTCATATATAGACCAGTCAGACTCCAGGGCTGATGTCAATGTCATGTATAGACCAGTCAGACTCCAGGGCTGATGTCAATGTCATGTATAGACTGGCCGGACTCCAGGGCTGATGTCATATATAGACCAGTCAGACTCCAGGGCTGATGTCAATGTCATGTATAGACCAGTCAGACTCCAGGGCTGATGTCAATGTCATGTATAGACCAGTCAGACTCCAGGGCTGATGTCAATGTCATGTATAGACCAGTCAGACTCCAGGGCTGATGTCAATGTCATGTATAGACCAGTCAGACTCCAGGGCTGATGTCATGTATAGATCAGTCAGACTCCAGGGCTGATGTCATGTATAGACCAGACTCCAGGGCTGATGTCATGTATAGACCGGCCAGACTCCAGGGCTGATGTCAATGTCATGTATAGACCAGTCAGACTCCAGGGCTGATGTCAATGTCATGTATAGACCAGTCAGACTCCAGGGCTGATGTCAATGTCATGTATAGACCGGTCAGACTCCAGGGATGATGTCAATGTCATGTATAGACCAGTCAGACTCCAGGGCTGATGTCAATGTCATGTATAGACCAGCCAGACTCCAGGGCTGATGTCAATGTCATGTATAGACCAGTCAGACTCCAGGGCTGATGTCATGTATAGACCAGTCAGACTCCAGGGCTGATGTCATGTATAGATCAGTCAGACTCCAGGGCTGATGTCATGTATAGACCAGTCAGACTCCAGGGCTGATGTCATGTATATAGACCAGTCAGACTCCAGGGCTGATGTCATGTATAGACCGGCCAGACTCCAGGGCTGATGTCAATGTCATGTATAGACCAGTCAGACTCCAGGGCTGATGTTAATGTCATGTATAGACCAGTCAGACTCCAGGGCTGATGTCAATGTCATGTATAGACCAGTCAGACTCCAGGGCTGATGTCAATGTCATGTATAGACCAGTCAGACTCCAGGGCTGATGTCAATGTCATGTATAGACCAGTCAGACTCCAGGGCTGATGTCAATGTCATGTATAGACCGGTCAGACTCCAGGGCTGATGTCAATGTCATGTATAGACCAGTCAGACTCCAGGGCTGATGTCAATGTCATGTATAGACCAGCCAGACTCCAGGGCTGATGTCAATGTCATGTATAGACCAGTCAGACCCCAGGGCTGATGTCAATGTCATGTATAGACCAGTCAGACTCCAGGGCTGATGTCAATGTCATGTATAGACCAGTCAGGCTCCAGGGCTGATGTCAATGTCATGCTGGTCACCTTCACTTCCCCCAGACATTTCCTGGTGCCCAGTCCAGCCTGTGTTGGGAGACTGGTCCATTTCCTGGTGCCCAGTCCAGTCTGTGTTGGGAGACTGGTCCATTTCCTGGTGCCCAGTATAGGCTGGGTTGGGAGACTGGTCCATTTCCTGGTGCCCAGTCCAGTCTGTGTTGGGAGACTGGTCCATTTCCTGGTGCCCAGTCCAGGCTGGGTTGGGAGACTGGTCCATTTCCTGGTGCCCAGTCCAGCCTGTGCTGGGAGACTGGTCCATTTCCTGGTGCCCAGTCCAGCCTGTGTTGGGAGACTGGTCCATTTCCTGGTGCCCAGTATAGGCTGGGTTGGGAGACGGGTCCATTTCCTGGTGCCCAGTCCAGTCTGTGTTGGGAGACTGGTCCATTTCCTGGTGCCCAGTATAGGCTGGGTTGGGAGACTGGTCCATTTCCTGGTGCCCAGTCCAGTCTGTGTTGGGAGACTGGTCCATTTCCTGGTGCCCAGTCCAGTCTGTGTTGGGAGACTGGTCCATTTCCTGGTGCCCAGTATAGGCTGGGTTGGGAGACTGGTCCATTTCCTGGTGCCCAGTCCAGTCTGTGTTGGGAGACTGGTCCATTTCCTGGTGCCCAGTCCAGTCTGTGTTGGGAGACTGGTCCATTTCCTGGTGCCCAGTATAGGCTGGGTTGGGAGACTGGTCCATTTCCTGGTGCCCAGTCCAGTCTGTGTTGGGAGACTGGTCCATTTCCTGGTGCCCAGTCCAGTCTGTGTTGGGAGACTGGTCCATTTCCTGGTGCCCAGTATAGGCTGGGTTGGGAGACTGGTCCATTTCCTGGTGCCCAGTCCAGTCTGTGTTGGGAGACTGGTCCATTTTCTGGTGCCCAGTCCAGTCTGTGTTGGGAGACTGGTCCATTTCCTGGTGCCCAGTATAGGCTGGGTTGGGAGACTGGTCCTTTTGCTTTGGCCCAGTGTAGACTGGGTTGGGAGACTGGTCCATTTCCTGGTGCCCAGTATAGGCTGGGTTGGGAGACTGGTCAGTTTTTTTTACATCCACCTCCATACAGATTTGAACCCATACCCAGCAGGCAAGGGTACAGCCACTACACTGCGATTGATGTTGGGTATATTATGATGCCAGCCTCATATTTTTGTAGGAAACTGGACACTCTCAAGAGAGGATGTGGACAATGTCAACTGCCTTTGCTTCCTAAAACCTTTCCTGGTACAGATTTTAGGCTTGGTCGATGGGGGATTTGGTGTTTCTTCTTGATAGATTGAGTTTGGAGGCCTTGGAAACATGTGAAATCACACAGCAAACAGTACACATCATAATGGCAGAGTGAATCTCCCGCAGACAAGCACTGTTTGTGGTTTTTATATTCTTAAAGTCATGGCACTCCTGTGGTTAGTAAACTTACCTGTCAGCACAGCTGCTGTAGGTTCAACTCCCAGTGGACCCAAGGTTGAATTTGTCTCCAGCCAGTACAGCCTGGGTTTGACCCAGCTTGATAATACTGGCACCAGATTTCTGGGACAGAAAGACAGCCAGCCTAACACTGGCCATAATACCCCACAAGTGATGTTTGGTCGTGAAACCGTACGGGTCTAATGTCACACTGTCAATATGTGTTAGTTCATGTAAATGGGCTTACTGTTACACAAGGGGCTAGCCATAAATCTTTACCCTGACTATGAAGGTGTAACATAAGGTTGAAACTAGGCACATTCACAGCTTCTCACATTTGCACTGAACGTGTGGAGTATACATTTGTGTCTTCAGCAGGATGTTCCGCTATGGTACATTGTGCATCATAAACTGTTAACAGCCAGAGATCAGAGCTGTGATAACACTCCTGATATTACATGGGGAAATACCTTCTTAGATGCACAGGGAGATGGAACCAGTGTTTCATAATTCCTGCCCTTTGTGTGGTCATATTTGGCTCAGATAAGACCAAGCTGGCATATATGCCAATAGACAGGAGCCAGTGTATTACCTGGCTGTAACAGAAGGGAGACAACAGAAAGTGAGCATGAAGCTTTACAGTATGTAAAATATTCTCTGCTGCGGTTCAGTTCTGTAACTTAAGTTTATGTGTTGTGTTGTGCTACCTGGTTTGTTTTGTTTTATGCATAGACATTCATTCGTGTTTTTCTTCTACTTCAGAGAACAGGAAGAAGACACAGACTTGAAAGTGATGATGGCAGAGAAAGGTTTCATGTTATCTCCCTTGAGCTTTGATACACGCAGGGCGAAAGTTGAAGCGCCCTTGGCTACTTATGCATTGTAATGGAGATGTGTCTGGTGTTGCTGGGTATTGTGGCAGAAATGTACACTTGTTGTGTGTGGTTATTGTCAGGCTGACAGTATTGTTGGACAAGAACACAACCAGTGAAACAGCACTGATCAGCAACCAACAAATGTTGGGCAATTGTACAGTTCACAGATACATGTTGGATACAATTAAGAATCTGTGGCTTTAGACAGACGTTGAGCATCTGTGTCTGTACAGACAGGTGTTGAGTGTTTATAAAACTCCACAGACATGTTGAGCATCTGTGTCTGTACAGACAGGTGTTGTTTATATGACTCTACAGACATGAGTGTTGATTGCTCTCAGCCAACAGAAGCTGACATTGTGTAAGAATCTACAGACTGATGATATTGAGTGTTAGATCATCTCATTGTAAGTACTGAGCATGTATGACAATCTGCTGACAGATGATGAGAAGTTTGAGAATCTGCTGGCAAATACTTAACACTGATGTAGACATTTTAAGTTGTAACCGCTCAAATGTTGCTTCTCTGCCAAGATCTGGGAGATTGCTGAACAATCTGCAGACAGATGCTGAGTGTGTGAAAGATACTATTAGCATGTGATGAATATTTATAAAGTGCTATGCAAGTTCTTGTGTCAACAGAAGACAATAAGTATTGTGTACTTCTGAAAAAAGAAAATCATTAATCAAGTGCTGATTTCTGACACTAAGGTAATCTTAGTAAAGAAATCTGTTATTCACATATTGCTTCATGAAGAATGTGGAACAAAAATTGTCAGAAGGTTAAGCATGTGTTTTTCATAAAGCCACATTATTTACCTAAAATAATGCTGGAGTTTGATTAGTATTTTTTTTTTTTTTACACAAACTGTTTTTGTGTGAGGAATTTCTGTCATTTATTGTTCTACTGTTTCATTATGTCAGTTTGATCAGCAATACATTTGCAGACAAATGACATGGTCACAATAATTCAGGGGGAGAGAGAGTTAATAAATTATTGAATGTGTCACAAAAATGTTTGAGAGAAGAGTTGAGCACACTAATGGTGGTCACAAACTATGTTTACCACCCCCACCACTACTAATGCTGCTGTATGTATTCAGTTCTGGCTGGTCTTGTGGCATCATGGGATGCATTTTGTTTATTCTAGCCAGATTTGGCTGACTTCCAGTCCAAACACTTCTGTAACCTCTAATCTTTAATGACAAGAATGATTCTACTTACTACCTCCACACCCACAGAATGTTTGACCAGGTAAATCATGGATTTTGATCATGTTTTCTTTTTTGAAATACAGTAGTGGCCTGCCTGTTCAACACTGCTTGGCTATAATTATAAAGTATTTTGTCTGTTATTTGAGATAGTGTGTTTCATGCCGTGTAGATTTGTTATTTGAGATAGTGTGTTTCATGCCGTGTAGATTTGTTATTTGAGATAGTGTTTCATGCCATGTAGATTCGTTATGTGAGATAGTGTGTTTCATGCAGTATAGATTTGTTATTTGAGATGGTGCGTTTCATGCAGTATAGATTAATTATTTGAGAGTGTAGAGTAGATTCGTTATTTGAGATAGTGCGTTTCATGCAGTGTAGATTCTGGGAGTTGCGTTTTCATGGTGATTAACTGCACTAGCTTAGCTGTTCATGTCCCATCCCAAGAGCTAGTTTTTTCCATATGATTGTACGCAGTGCTGAAATAGATCCTTCTTCTTCTTCGTTCATCCGGAGTTTTTTTGTGTGGATGTGATTGCGTTGTGCCTGTTTACAGCAGAGCTGCGTTCTTGCGCCGTTAGGCCGACACATCCGACTTCTGCGGGCATTTGTTGACCGGGTTAACCTTCCCGGGGAAATAGATCCAGGTTGTACACAGTGCTGAGATAGACCCAGGTTGTACACAGTGCTGAGATAGATCCAGGTTGTACACAGTGCTGAGATAGATCCAGGTTGTACACAGTGCTGAGATAGACCCAGGTTGTACACAGTGCTGAGATAGATCCAGGTTGTACACAGTGCTGAGATAGACCCAGGTTGTACACAGTGCTGAGATAGATCCAGGTTGTACACAGTGCTGAGATAGACCCAGGTTGTACACAGTGCTGAGATAGATCCAGGTTGTACACAGTGCTGAGATAGACCCAGGTTGTACACAGTGCTGAGATAGATCCAGGTTGTACACAGTGCTGAGATAGACCCAGGTTTTACACAGTGCTGAGATAGACCCAGGTTGTACACAGTGCTGAGATAGACCCAGGTTTTACACAGTGCTGAGATAGATCCAGGTTGTACACAGTGCTGAGATAGACCCAGGTTGTACACAGTGCTGAGATAGATCCAGGTTGTACACAGTGCTGAGATAGACCCAGGTTGTACACAGTGCTGAGATAGACCCAGGTTTTACACAGTGCTGAGATAGATCCAGGTTGTACACAGTGCTGAGATAGACCCAGGTTGTACACAGTGCTGAGATAGATCCAGGTTGTACACAGTGCTGAGATAGACCCAGGTTGTACACAGTGCTGAGATAGATCCAGGTTGTACACAGTGCTGAGATAGACCCAGGTTTTACACAGTGCTGAGATAGATCCAGGTTGTACACAGTGCTGAGATAGACCCAGGTTTTACAGTGCTGAGATAGACCCAGGTTTTACAGTGTTGAGATAGACCCAGGTTGTACACAGTGCTGAGATAGACCCAGGTTTTACAGTGTTGAGATAGACCCAGGTTGTACACAGTGCTGAGATAGACCCAGGTTTTACAGTGCTGAGATAGACCCAGGTTTTACAGTGCTGAGATAGACCCAGGTTTTACAGTGCTGAGATACACCCAGGTTTTACAGTGTTGAGATAGACCCAGGTTGTACACAGTGCTGAGATAGACCCAGGTTGTACAGTGCTGAGGTAGACCCAGGTTGTACAGTGCTGAGATAGGCCCATCCCTGCTTTGTACAAACAGCAGGGAAGAAATGACAATTATTAAAAGCCACTGTTGACATGTCCTGTGTTTGTGACACTTGCAGGCAGGGCAGTCCTGTGTTTGTGACACTTGCAGGACAGGGCAGTCCTGTGTTTGTGACACTTGCAGGCAGGGCAGTCCTGTGTTTGTGACACTTGCAGGACAGGGCAGTCCTGTGTTTGTGACACTTGCAGGCAGGGCAGTCCTGTGTTTGTGACACTTGCAGGCAGGGCAGTCCTGTGTTTGTGACACTTGCAGGACAGGGCAGTCCTGTGTTTGTGACACGTGCAGGCAGGGCAAATGTATCCAGCTTGTGTCCGAGGGAGAACAGTGTCATTATTACCAAGTGTTGAGATACTGCTATGCAATCTTTGCACTCTCTTGGTTCATCATTGTGTGTTTTCTGTGTTTGTTGGGTTTTTGTTTTCATTTTGACATGTCTGCTTAAACAGGTCACACAAAATTCTACTGAAAGTGAATCATCCCGCGTACTAGTTTCACATATGTCTGCTGTGTATTTGTATGGTGTTCTGTATGGTGTTCATGTGTGTTGTTTGTTTAGGGGATTTTTTGTAGTTTCTTCATCTGTGTCACTGTGTCTTTCAATTGTGGAATTCTGTGTATTTATTTGTGGGATTTTGTTCATCTATGTCATTGTGTCTTTCATTTAAGGGATTCTGTACAGTATTCATTTGTGGCATTTTGTCTGTTATTCGTGAGTGTGAATCTGTTATTCATTTCTTGTTCATTTGATGGGTTGTGTGTGATTCAGGTGTGTGATTTTGTATATTTGCTAGTTTCTGTGTGATGTCCACTCACGAAACACATGAACATGGAAGCCACATGTCAATCTACCATTGTTCCTGGATAACTTTCAGCACTGGTTTAATGCATTTCAGCGGAGCAGTAGTAGAAACTCCACCATAGAGCTAGCACAACTTGAGGCTTCTTTCCAGACCTTTCCACGAATGTTTCAGCCTCTTGATCTTTCATTACACTCTTGGGTGAGTCAGGGGGTGGGGGAAACCCACCAGACATGACTCCCACATGTCTTTCTCCTGCTTCGCATCTGAACCCTGTATGTCAGTTTCAAGACATTTGTTCACAGCTGATTGCAGTCATCCAACAAATTCACTGCTGTATGTATGCCTACTCAATAGCTACTCTGACCTCAGGAGGGAACATCATGCTCCTGGTGTATTGTGATCTACTTCTCACTGCATCTTTTAACTGGCCAGCTTCTTTTCCCAAACCATTTGGCGCCTGTCAATACCTATGCACCCACAGGTCACTGTACAACAATGGACACACACCATATTGCCTTCTTGACCCCCTGTCCACAGCTGAAGGAGCTGTATTCTGCATCCATCTTGAGAAAGCCAGCTCTTTAGCCATTTCCATTTTTTAGGGCTGGGTGTGTCTACCATCAGCGACTTCTGTTGCTGCCTGACTGCAGTGGTGGAACTTCAGACCTTTCTATATCCTGTGCACACTGTGTTACGAGGTGTCCACGGCTCACGTGCACCTTTCTTACTTGGCAGGAGGGCTAGCATGGAACAGTAAAAGGCAGAGCCATCTTACTGCTTGGATTTGTTCCATTCATTATGCCCGTTCCACAGCAGCACAAGGCATCCTCCACATCCTTGCCCAGTCATTTCAGCACAAGTTCTCAACTTTCCTTTCATTTCAGTTGCTTAAGCATACCCTGTATGGGGTTAGAAAACAAACCGTCTTGTCTCAGCCTGACGACCAGGTCGCTATACTTATCCACCTTGAAGATGAGCTGCTCCTCGATTTTCGATTCACACGTAAGCCAGCTCGATCAGATTTTCGATTCATATGGAAGTCAGCTCGATCAGATTTTCGATTCATATGGAAGTCAGCTCGATCAGATTTTCGATTCATATGGAAGTCAGCTCGATCAGATTTTCGATTCATATGGAAGTCGGCTCGATCAGATTTTCGATTCATAGGGAAGTCAGCTCGATCAGTCTAGCCTAGTGATTATTGCTTTTGTGGTTGCAGAAGTTATCATAATCATGCACAAATTGCTGGACATAAACAAACAGGTTTACTGAATCAACATGGGGTGTACATTGTTGTATATTTTAAATGTATTATTTGATAGCATGCTGTATGTAGATGTTTCTTGTACTTATGGTGTATGGTATTAATGATAGCCTCAGACATTACTTGTATTGCTTGTAATAAATAATGCAGTCATCTCTTGCCTGTGGTGAGAAATGTACCAGTAGATATATTGTTTGCCTGTGCATGTGGGACAGTAATTTATATTTGGGAATGATTGAGTCCTTTTTCCTGGATAGGTGTTTTGCCTAGTTACATAAAAGAAAGAAATTCACTCATGACACTTGTTATAGTTTCTAATTGGCTGTCCATCACAATACACTTATTCCTTCATCAAAACTGTCATTTGTTGGCAGCAGGTTCTGATCAAGTCTACCCATTCATAGCTGTCCATTGTGGTATTGTCTTGTGACCTCTGATTTCTGTCTGCCCATTACTTCTACGAGTGCCAGTCAATACCTGTTAGTATATGTCCAATACTATTTCAGTGGCCTCTAGGATTCTCCTGCAGTTGATATTTCCCCCTATCTAGTTATACATCACTTAACTCGGAGGTCAGTGGGCCAGATTGAAGCAGCTGTTGGTTGTCATGACAGCATCAATACTTCTTCTTCTGCTGCGTTCATCCGGACTTTTTTTCCGGACGTGATTGCGTTGTGCCTGTTTACAGCAGAGCTGCATTCTTGTGCCGTTAGGCCGACACATCCGACTTCTGCGGGCATTTGTTGACCGGGTTAACCTTCCCAGGACATCATCAATACCATTGCAGATATGTGCTGGGATTGTTGTCCAGGCCACTTGCCCAGGCAGTCACCATGTAGTGAACAAACAATCCTGAAGCAGGGGTCTGCTGTGGGCCTGTCAAGTGCTAGAACCATCACATTTTATAGGACTGAGTCCATGGAGCAATAGATGACCAATCTGTCAAGTGCTAGAACCATCACATTTTATAGGGCTGAGTCCATGGAGCAATAGATGACCAATCTGTCAAGTGCTAGAACCATCTCATTTGATAGGGCTGAGTCCACGGGGCAATAGATGGCCAATCTTTCCCTGGCTTAGTAGACAATGAACGCTTAGCATTGAAACCTCTCGCATGGCCACGATCATAACATTATCATGGTAATCTCCTAGTGATTATGTTCACACACCCTCTACAGGCCAGGTTTACAATTCAGGTTGTTGCCTTGCCGTGGATTGAACCCACGTTCTATGATTTTGCTCTCTCGTTCACCCTCTTCTCTTTTGTGTATTTCTCATGACAGATTCCGTTCAGGGTAACAGGCTGTACCTATGGAGAACTTTATTGTCCTAACAATTTTGACAGGGCATTGGCCATAGGATTGTTGGGCCACCAGCACACAGGACTTTCTGCATTGTTCCCTGATCCACAATGACCAGACTGTCAATATCACTGCCCAAGGGGTCAAGGGAAAGTATGGCCATTGGGTTTTGTCCCAGTTCCCAGCCCTGTGCCAGGAGTCAACCTTGTAGCTGCTAGGCCAGACATGGACAGCAAAACCTCACAGCCACACACGCCAGCTCCTAGGTCACAGCCACACACGCCAGCTCCTAGATCACAGCCACACACGCCGGCTCCTAGATCACAGCCACACACGCCGGCTCCTAGATCACAGCCACACACGCCGGCTCCTAGATCACAGCCACACACGCCGACTCCTAGATCACAGCCACACACACCGGCTCCTAGATCACAGCCACACACGCCGGCTCCTAGATCACAGCCACACACGCCGGCTCCTAGATCACAGCCACACGCCGGCTCCTAGATCACAGCCACACACGCCGGCTCCTAGATCACAGCCACACACGCCGGCTCCTAGATCACAGCCACACACGCCGGCTCCTAGATCACAGCCACACACGCCGGCTCCTAGATCACAGCCACACACGCCGGCTCCTAGATCACAGCCACACACGCCGGCTCCTAGATCACAGCCACACACGCCGGCTCCTAGATCACAGCCACACACGCCAGCTCCTAGATCACAGCCACACACGCCAGCTCCTAGGTTGTTCTTTTCTTTCCTTTGCTCGCTCTGGGGACTATCTTTTCCTATTACCATCAGGTGAGCCCACTCAGACTTCTGTGGTACTTGTAATTTATGTCCCCAAGTTGAGGACGAGAAGTCGACATTATAATCCAACTGACCCGTGTAGAGACTGAACCTGCTACCTTGCTATAAGCACACCGGAAGTGTAAGTGCAAGCACTTATCCATTCAGCCATGCTGACCTCCATGGCCCAGGTTTAATTATAGAGCACTTCTTCTTCTTTGGTTGACTTGAAATCTCTCTATAACTGCAATGTTTTTTCTTGTATAAATTTCACTGACACTTTTTTGAGTTCTCTGTGATCCATAGAGTTTATCATCCACTGTTGTTTCTCTAGACCAGAAGGTTTACCTGGATATTTTTTAAGCAGCCTTGGATTATGTGATCTGCAACACCAAACCACATGTGCAAATGGCTGATTTGCCAATTAAATTTTGTATACATGTGGCTGTGTCCTGTTCTGGGGCACAGAATGATTTGTTCTGGTCTGTCCATAAAGTGGTAACTGTTTTGTGTGTTTTTTTTTTTAAGATTTATTTTATTTTATTTTTATTTATATTTGGGGGGGGGGGGGGGGGGGGGGGGGTATTGTGAAAGATACATCAGGTTGTTCTGTTGCTTCTTCCTTGACTATTTGATCAGCTCTCATTTCTGGGCACTGAACGATGGGATGATATCTACTGAATGGTGACCTTAGCTGGCTGACTAGATCAGATTTCCCAGATCAGAGAGCCTCAAGTTTTGCATCTGTCAATAGCAACATAGGTTGTGTATATTGATTGGTATTCAGTAATGTCTTGGTTATGGTATAGTATATATCTGATATTACATGACAATATGTCATAGACTTGGTGACATTGCCACAATCTATATGTGCTTGATTTGATTACATATGTGTGTGTGTAAAGTTATCCCATGTCAAGTACACAGTTTTATTGTGATTTGAACATTCTCATAATGTCTGATTAATTGTTCACTTCGTCATAAAACTGTTTTAATTGTTGATTTCATTATGAAACTAGGTGGAGTCCAGGCTTACAGTGTGTCCTTTCTGCTGAAATCTAATGGCCATCATTAGAATGGCTTCATACATTCAAGTGAAATGTGTCATTGAGCAAGTGACTTCTCCTACTGCTATCACTGGCCTTGACTAGTCCTCTATCATCATCATGTAGCGCATCCTTTTTCAGAACAAGAACATCTCTATGGCGGCCCCACTGGATAGACTGTATCCCTTGCAGATATTCCTGCATCATAAAGTGGTCGTGCCCAAGGTGTCTTTAATATGCTGTGTCCACCTTCATGCTGTGTCCAGTCTTGTCCCTTCTTCCTGTAACCACTGCAGTAAGTCACATGGCCAGTGTGGTTAATTTTCTGAGACTTTCTGATACTGTTTATAAGTCGGTGCACTTCAATGATCAGATCTGTCAGGATGTCAGCATTTGTATTCATAATCTATAGTATCCTCAGAATGTTTCTGTAACATTTAAACTCAAAAGCCCCAATCTTTGTCTTCAGTGATCATGAAATAGTCTGTCACTCACATCCATATGTTGCCACAGGAAAGATGCTTTTTCTAAACATTTGTAATTTGTTTACTGTTGTGACAATAGGCGCTTAATACCGTTTAGCCTCTGGGTTACTATGGTTAGTGTTCTGACTTTTTATTTTTCCATTGTCGTTAATTATGGAGGCAAAGTATTCAAAGTTTGTGACATTTTCAATTTCTTCAACATGATTGTAATTTTTAGTTAACACGCAGTTATGTCTGTGGGCATTATCCTTTTTTTTCCCAAGTTCACAAAAAAATGCTGATCTTCATTGTGTCTCTTTACAAATAGAATTAACTGTTCTATCCTTTTTGCTGTGTTTGAAAGGAGGACCAAAGCATTTGCATATCCAAGCCATGAGATTCAACAGTTTATAACATTTTCAATTTCTTCACTGAATTTTGTGGATATTTTTTAGGTTCAGAAAATGATGTTGATTGATGTGCTGCAAGGACTGCTACATAATGATTCTGGCGATACAGAGCAAGCTAAAGCCAGCAGTAGCATTCTATAGTATAGACTCTTCTGACCAATTAGCATTGTTTGTCATTTGCATATCTGAGTTCTGGCATTGCATTGCATTTCCAGCAACTATGAGTGGATCAATGCTCACAGGTCTGATCATTTTTTTTGCTCTTCTCATTAAATCTTCTGCAGATGTTGAACCAGTGTGAAGAGATGTGAAGAGATGTGAAGAGATAATGCAACCCGTCTTGCTCTCCTCTGCACTTCAAACCAGTTTGATATTTCGCCTGCAACTCTGACATCTGCTTGTTGTTCATGATATGTTTTAATTAAAGCAGATCAAACATGCTGGACACTCATCATCTCTCATAATGTACCACCATTTCTAATCTTGAACTCTATGAAACGAGTTGAGTTGAGTCAAGAACCGATATCACTGCACTCAGGATATTCCCATACGTGCTCAGTCCCCTCGTTCAACAGCCAGTGAAGAGTCATACAACTAATCGTTCCCACCGCTATGTGATTAAATGTTCTGGTATGAAACAAGTAATGATCTACATGGTTCTCATATTGACGGTCCTTGATTCATCTACCCTGTGTTAAACCTGCCTGTACTACTTGTAATTCATATTCTCTCTTTCTTTCAATTCACCTCATGAAGGTGTGCAAGAGGATTTTGCTAGGATTATTAGAGTGATAGCTGGTGCAGAATTGTAAATGTCCCGTTTGTATCACAGCATAATTTATATACCACACAGAGACTTGATCATGTCCTTCCACTGTAAATATGATTTTCATGGAGAGCAGAGACCTGCTACTATCATCCCTAGCTGAACTTTGACCACTGATGACTTACTTGTGGCCTGCGTGAGGCAGCCAGCAACAGAGACCTATTCAAACCTAGCTGTCCCAGTGTGTGTGTGTGTGTGTGTGTGTGTGTGTGGCAGCCAACAACAGAGACCTATTCAAACCTAGCTGTCCCTGTGTGTGTGTGGCAGCCAACAACAGAGACCTATTCAAACCTAGCTGTCCCAGTGTGTGTGTGTGTGTGTGTGGCAGCCAGCAACAGAGACCTATTCAAACCTAGCTGTCCCAGTGTGTGTGTGTGTGGCAGCCAGCAACAGAGACCTATTCAAACCTAGCTGTCCCAGTGTGTGTGTGTGTGTGTGTGGCAGCCAGCAACAGAGACCTATTCAAACCTAGCTGTCCCAGGGTGTGTGTGTGTGGCAGCCAGCAACAGAGACCTATTCAAACCTAGCTGTCCCAGGGTGTGTGTGTGTGGCAGCCAGCAACAGAGACCTATTCAAACCTAGCTGTCCCAGTGTGTGTGTGTGTGTGTGGCAGCCAGCGGACAGAGACCTATTCAAACCTAGCTGTCCCAGGGTGTGTGTGTGTGTGTGTGTGGCAGCCAGCAACAGAGACCTATTCAAACCTAGCTGTCCCAGTGTGTGTGTGTGTGGCAGCCAGCAACAGAGACCTATTCAAACCTAGCTGTCCCAGTGTGTGTGTGTGTGTGTGTGTGGCAGCCTGCAACAGAGACCTATTCAAACCTAGCTGTCCCAGTGTGTGTGTGTGTGTGTGGCAGCCAGCAACAGAGACCTATTCAAACCTAGCTGTCCCAGTGTGTGTGTGTGTGTGGCAGCCAGCAACAGAGACCTATTCAAACCTAGCTGTCCCAGTGTGTGTGTGTGTGTGTGTGTGTGTGGCAGCCAGCAACAGAGACCTATTCAAACCTAGCTGTCCCAGTGTGTGTGTGGCAGCCAGCAACAGAGACCTATTCAAACCTAGCTGTCCCAGGGTGTGTGTGTGTGTGTGTGTGGCAGCCAGCAACAGAGACCTATTCAAACCTAGCTGTCCCAGTGTGTGTGTGTGTGGCAGCCAGCAACAGAGACCTATTCAAACCTAGCTGTCCCAGTGTGTGTGTGTGTGGCAGCCAGCAACAGAGACCTATTCAAACCTAGCTGTCCCAGTGTGTGTGTGTGTGTGTGTGTGTGGCAGCCTGCAACAGAGACCTATTCAAACCTAGCTGTCCCAGTGTGTGTGTGTGTGGCAGCCAGCAACAGAGACCTATTCAAACCTAGCTGTCCCAGTGTGTGTGTGTGTGTGTGTGTGTGTGGCAGCCAGCAACAGAGACCTATTCAAACCTAGCTGTCCCAGTGTGTGTGTGTGTGTGTGGCAGCCAGCAACAGAGACCTATTCAAACCTAGCTGTCCCAGGGTGTGTGTGTGTGTGTGTGGCAGCCAGCAACAGAGACCTATTCAAACCTAGCTATCCCAGGGTGTGTGTGTGTGTGTGGCAGCCAGCAACAGAGACCTATTCAAACCTAGCTGTCCCAGGGTGTGTGTGGCAGCCAGCAACAGAGACCTATTCAAACCTAGCTGTCCCAGGGTGTGTGTGTGTGGCAGCCAGCAACAGAGACCTATTCAAACCTAGCTGTCCCAGGGTGTGTGTGTGTGTGTGGCAGCCAGCAACAGAGACCTATTCAAACCTAGCTGTCCCAGGGTGTGTGTGTGTGTGGCAGCCAGCAACAGAGACCTATTCAAACCTAGCTGTCCCAGTGTGTGTGTGTGTGGCAGCCAGCAACAGAGACCTATTCAAACCTAGCTGTCCCAGTGTGTGTGTGTGTGTGTGTGTGGCAGCCTGCAACAGAGACCTATTCAAACCTAGCTGTCCCAGTGTGTGTGTGTGTGTGTGGCAGCCAGCAACAGAGACCTATTCAAACCTAGCTGTCCCAGTGTGTGTGTGTGTGTGTGTGTGTGGCAGCCAGCAACAGAGACCTATTCAAACCTAGCTGTCCCAGTGTGTGTGTGTGTGTGTGTGTGTGTGTGGCAGCCAGCAACAGAGACCTATTCAAACCTAGCTGTCCCAGTGTGTGTGTGGCAGCCAGCAACAGAGACCTATTCAAACCTAGCTGTCCCAGGGTGTGTGTGTGTGTGTGTGTGGCAGCCAGCAACAGAGACCTATTCAAACCTAGCTGTCCCAGTGTGTGTGTGTGTGGCAGCCAGCAACAGAGACCTATTCAAACCTAGCTGTCCCAGTGTGTGTGTGTGTGTGTGTGTGTGTGGCAGCCTGCAACAGAGACCTATTCAAACCTAGCTGTCCCAGTGTGTGTGTGTGTGGCAGCCAGCAACAGAGACCTATTCAAACCTAGCTGTCCCAGTGTGTGTGTGTGTGTGTGTGTGTGTGTGGCAGCCAGCAACAGAGACCTATTCAAACCTAGCTGTCCCAGTGTGTGTGTGTGTGTGTGTGTGTGTGGCAGCCAGCAACAGAGACCTATTCAAACCTAGCTGTCCCAGGGTGTGTGTGTGTGTGTGTGGCAGCCAGCAACAGAGACCTATTCAAACCTAGCTATCCCAGGGTGTGTGTGTGTGTGTGGCAGCCAGCAACAGAGACCTATTCAAACCTATCTGTCCCAGGGTGTGTGTGGCAGCCAGCAACAGAGACCTATTCAAACCTAGCTGTCCCAGGGTGTGTGTGTGTGGCAGCCAGCAACAGAGACCTATTCAAACCTAGCTGTCCCAGGGTGTGTGTGTGTGTGTGGCAGCCAGCAACAGAGACCTATTCAAACCTAGCTGTCCCAGGGTGTGTGTGTGTGTGGCAGCCAGCAACAGAGACCTATTCAAACCTAGCTGTCCCAGGGTGTGTGTGTGTGGCAGCCAGCAACAGAGACCTATTCAAACCTAGCTGTCCCAGGGTGTGTGTGTGTGGCAGCCAGCAACAGAGACCTATTCAAACCTAGCTGTCCCAGGGTGTGTGTGTGTGGCAGCCAGCAACAGAGACCTATTCAAACCTAGCTGTCCCAGGGTGTGTGTGTGTGGCAGCCAGCAACAGAGACCTATTCAAACCTAGCTGTCCCAGGGTGTGTGTGTGTGGCAGCCAGCAACAGAGACCTATTCAAACCTAACTGTCCCAGTGTGTGTGTGGCAGCCAGCAACAGAGACCTATTCAAACCTAGCTGTCCCAGGTTGTGTGTGTGTGGCAGCCAGCAACAGAGACCTATTCAAACCTAGCTGTCCCAGGGTGTGTGTGTGTGGCAGCCAGCAACAGAGACCTATTCAAACCTAGCTGTCCCAGGGTGTGTGTGGCAGCCAGCAACAGAGACCTATTCAAACCTAGCTGTCCCAGGGTGTGTGTGTGTGTGGCAGCCAGCAACAGAGACCTATTCAAACCTAGCTGTCCCAGGGTGTGTGTGGCAGCCAGCAACAGAGACCTATTCAAAACTAGCTGTCCCAGTGTGTGTGTGGCAGTCAGCAACAGAGACCTATTCAAACCTAGCTGTCCCAGGGTGTGTGTGTGTGGCAGCCAGCAACAGAGACCTATTCAAACCTAGCTGTCCCAGTGTGTGTGTGTGTGTGTGTGGCAGCCAGCAACAGAGACCTATTCAAACCTAGCTGTCCCAGGGTGTGTGTGTGTGGCAGCCAGCAACAGAGACCTATTCAAACCTAGCTGTCCCAGGGTGTGTGTGTGTGGCAGCCAGCAACAGAGACCTATTCAAACCTAGCTGTCCCAGTGTGTGTGTGTGTGTGTGGCAGCCAGCGGACAGAGACCTATTCAAACCTAGCTGTCCCAGGGTGTGTGTGTGTGTGTGTGTGGCAGCCAGCAACAGAGACCTATTCAAACCTAGCTGTCCCAGTGTGTGTGTGTGTGGCAGCCAGCAACAGAGACCTATTCAAACCTAGCTGTCCCAGTGTGTGTGTGTGTGTGTGTGTGGCAGCCTGCAACAGAGACCTATTCAAACCTAGCTGTCCCAGTGTGTGTGTGTGTGTGTGGCAGCCAGCAACAGAGACCTATTCAAACCTAGCTGTCCCAGTGTGTGTGTGTGTGTGGCAGCCAGCAACAGAGACCTATTCAAACCTAGCTGTCCCAGTGTGTGTGTGTGTGTGTGTGTGTGTGGCAGCCAGCAACAGAGACCTATTCAAACCTAGCTGTCCCAGTGTGTGTGTGGCAGCCAGCAACAGAGACCTATTCAAACCTAGCTGTCCCAGGGTGTGTGTGTGTGTGTGTGTGGCAGCCAGCAACAGAGACCTATTCAAACCTAGCTGTCCCAGTGTGTGTGTGTGTGGCAGCCAGCAACAGAGACCTATTCAAACCTAGCTGTCCCAGTGTGTGTGTGTGTGGCAGCCAGCAACAGAGACCTATTCAAACCTAGCTGTCCCAGTGTGTGTGTGTGTGTGTGTGTGTGGCAGCCTGCAACAGAGACCTATTCAAACCTAGCTGTCCCAGTGTGTGTGTGTGTGGCAGCCAGCAACAGAGACCTATTCAAACCTAGCTGTCCCAGTGTGTGTGTGTGTGTGTGTGGCAGCCAGCAACAGAGACCTATTCAAACCTAGCTGTCCCAGTGTGTGTGTGTGTGTGTGGCAGCCAGCAACAGAGACCTATTCAAACCTAGCTGTCCCAGGGTGTGTGTGTGTGTGTGTGGCAGCCAGCAACAGAGACCTATTCAAACCTAGCTATCCCAGGGTGTGTGTGTGTGTGTGGCAGCCAGCAACAGAGACCTATTCAAACCTAGCTGTCCCAGGGTGTGTGTGGCAGCCAGCAACAGAGACCTATTCAAACCTAGCTGTCCCAGGGTGTGTGTGTGTGGCAGCCAGCAACAGAGACCTATTCAAACCTAGCTGTCCCAGGGTGTGTGTGTGTGTGTGGCAGCCAGCAACAGAGACCTATTCAAACCTAGCTGTCCCAGGGTGTGTGTGTGTGTGGCAGCCAGCAACAGAGACCTATTCAAACCTAGCTGTCCCAGTGTGTGTGTGTGTGGCAGCCAGCAACAGAGACCTATTCAAACCTAGCTGTCCCAGTGTGTGTGTGTGTGTGTGTGTGGCAGCCTGCAACAGAGACCTATTCAAACCTAGCTGTCCCAGTGTGTGTGTGTGTGTGTGGCAGCCAGCAACAGAGACCTATTCAAACCTAGCTGTCCCAGTGTGTGTGTGTGTGTGTGTGTGTGGCAGCCAGCAACAGAGACCTATTCAAACCTAGCTGTCCCAGTGTGTGTGTGTGTGTGTGTGTGTGTGTGTGGCAGCCAGCAACAGAGACCTATTCAAACCTAGCTGTCCCAGTGTGTGTGTGGCAGCCAGCAACAGAGACCTATTCAAACCTAGCTGTCCCAGGGTGTGTGTGTGTGTGTGTGTGGCAGCCAGCAACAGAGACCTATTCAAACCTAGCTGTCCCAGTGTGTGTGTGTGTGGCAGCCAGCAACAGAGACCTATTCAAACCTAGCTGTCCCAGTGTGTGTGTGTGTGTGTGTGTGTGTGGCAGCCTGCAACAGAGACCTATTCAAACCTAGCTGTCCCAGTGTGTGTGTGTGTGGCAGCCAGCAACAGAGACCTATTCAAACCTAGCTGTCCCAGTGTGTGTGTGTGTGTGTGTGTGTGTGTGGCAGCCAGCAACAGAGACCTATTCAAACCTAGCTGTCCCAGTGTGTGTGTGTGTGTGTGTGTGTGTGGCAGCCAGCAACAGAGACCTATTCAAACCTAGCTGTCCCAGGGTGTGTGTGTGTGTGTGTGGCAGCCAGCAACAGAGACCTATTCAAACCTAGCTATCCCAGGGTGTGTGTGTGTGTGTGGCAGCCAGCAACAGAGACCTATTCAAACCTATCTGTCCCAGGGTGTGTGTGGCAGCCAGCAACAGAGACCTATTCAAACCTAGCTGTCCCAGGGTGTGTGTGTGTGGCAGCCAGCAACAGAGACCTATTCAAACCTAGCTGTCCCAGGGTGTGTGTGTGTGTGTGGCAGCCAGCAACAGAGACCTATTCAAACCTAGCTGTCCCAGGGTGTGTGTGTGTGTGGCAGCCAGCAACAGAGACCTATTCAAACCTAGCTGTCCCAGGGTGTGTGTGTGTGGCAGCCAGCAACAGAGACCTATTCAAACCTAGCTGTCCCAGGGTGTGTGTGTGTGGCAGCCAGCAACAGAGACCTATTCAAACCTAGCTGTCCCAGGGTGTGTGTGTGTGGCAGCCAGCAACAGAGACCTATTCAAACCTAGCTGTCCCAGGGTGTGTGTGTGTGGCAGCCAGCAACAGAGACCTATTCAAACCTAGCTGTCCCAGGGTGTGTGTGTGTGGCAGCCAGCAACAGAGACCTATTCAAACCTAACTGTCCCAGTGTGTGTGTGGCAGCCAGCAACAGAGACCTATTCAAACCTAGCTGTCCCAGGTTGTGTGTGTGTGGCAGCCAGCAACAGAGACCTATTCAAACCTAGCTGTCCCAGGGTGTGTGTGTGTGGCAGCCAGCAACAGAGACCTATTCAAACCTAGCTGTCCCAGGGTGTGTGTGGCAGCCAGCAACAGAGACCTATTCAAACCTAGCTGTCCCAGGGTGTGTGTGTGTGTGGCAGCCAGCAACAGAGACCTATTCAAACCTAGCTGTCCCAGGGTGTGTGTGGCAGCCAGCAACAGAGACCTATTCAAAACTAGCTGTCCCAGTGTGTGTGTGGCAGTCAGCAACAGAGACCTATTCAAACCTAGCTGTCCCAGGGTGTGTGTGTGTGTGGCAGCCAGCAACAGAGACCTATTCAAACCTAGCTGTCCCAGGGTGTGTGTGTGGCAGCCAGCAACAGAGACCTATTCAAACCTAGCTGTCCCAGGGTGTGTGTGTGTGGCAGCCAACAACAGAGACCTATTCAAACCTAGCTGTCCCAGTGTGTGTGTGTGTGTGTGTGTGGCAGCCAACAACAGAGACCTATTCAAACCTAGCTGTCCCTGTGTGTGTGTGGCAGCCAACAACAGAGACCTATTCAAACCTAGCTGTCCCAGTGTGTGTGTGTGTGTGTGTGTGTGTGTGTGTGGCAGCCAGCAACAGAGACCTATTCAAACCTAGCTGTCCCAGTGTGTGTGTGTGTGGCAGCCAGCAACAGAGACCTATTCAAACCTAGCTGTCCCAGTGTGTGTGTGTGTGTGTGTGGCAGCCAGCAACAGAGACCTATTCAAACCTAGCTGTCCCAGGGTGTGTGTGTGTGGCAGCCAGCAACAGAGACCTATTCAAACCTAGCTGTCCCAGGGTGTGTGTGTGTGGCAGCCAGCAACAGAGACCTATTCAAACCTAGCTGTCCCAGTGTGTGTGTGTGTGTGTGGCAGCCAGCGGACAGAGACCTATTCAAACCTAGCTGTCCCAGGGTGTGTGTGTGTGGCAGCCAGCAACAGAGACCTATTCAAACCTAGCTGTCCCAGTGTGTGTGTGTGTGGCAGCCAGCAACAGAGACCTATTCAAACCTAGCTGTCCCAGTGTGTGTGTGTGTGTGTGTGTGTGTGTGGCAGCCTGCAACAGAGACCTATTCAAACCTAGCTGTCCCAGTGTGTGTGTGTGTGTGTGGCAGCCAGCAACAGAGACCTATTCAAACCTAGCTGTCCCAGTGTGTGTGTGTGTGTGTGTGTGTGTGGCAGCCAGCAACAGAGACCTATTCAAACCTAGCTGTCCCAGTGTGTGTGTGTGTGTGTGTGTGTGTGTGGCAGCCAGCAACAGAGACCTATTCAAACCTAGCTGTCCCAGTGTGTGTGTGGCAGCCAGCAACAGAGACCTATTCAAACCTAGCTGTCCCAGGGTGTGTGTGTGTGTGTGTGGCAGCCAGCAACAGAGACCTATTCAAACCTAGCTGTCCCAGTGTGTGTGTGTGTGGCAGCCAGCAACAGAGACCTATTCAAACCTAGCTGTCCCAGTGTGTGTGTGTGTGGCAGCCAGCAACAGAGACCTATTCAAACCTAGCTGTCCCAGTGTGTGTGTGTGTGTGTGTGTGTGGCAGCCTGCAACAGAGACCTATTCAAACCTAGCTGTCCCAGTGTGTGTGTGTGTGGCAGCCAGCAACAGAGACCTATTCAAACCTAGCTGTCCCAGTGTGTGTGTGTGTGTGTGTGTGTGTGTGTGTGGCAGCCAGCAACAGAGACCTATTCAAACCTAGCTGTCCCAGTGTGTGTGTGTGTGTGTGTGTGTGTGGCAGCCAGCAACAGAGACCTATTCAAACCTAGCTGTCCCAGGGTGTGTGTGTGTGTGTGTGGCAGCCAGCAACAGAGACCTATTCAAACCTAGCTATCCCAGGGTGTGTGTGTGTGTGTGGCAGCCAGCAACAGAGACCTATTCAAACCTAGCTGTCCCAGGGTGTGTGTGGCAGCCAGCAACAGAGACCTATTCAAACCTAGCTGTCCCAGGGTGTGTGTGTGTGGCAGCCAGCAACAGAGACCTATTCAAACCTAGCTGTCCCAGGGTGTGTGTGTGTGTGTGGCAGCCAGCAACAGAGACCTATTCAAACCTAGCTGTCCCAGGGTGTGTGTGTGTGTGGCAGCCAGCAACAGAGACCTATTCAAACCTAGCTGTCCCAGGGTGTGTGTGTGTGGCAGCCAGCAACAGAGACCTATTCAAACCTAGCTGTCCCAGGGTGTGTGTGTGTGGCAGCCAGCAACAGAGACCTATTCAAACCTAGCTGTCCCAGGGTGTGTGTGTGTGGCAGCCAGCAACAGAGACCTATTCAAACCTAGCTGTCCCAGGGTGTGTGTGTGTGGCAGCCAGCAACAGAGACCTATTCAAACCTAGCTGTCCCAGGGTGTGTGTGTGTGGCAGCCAGCAACAGAGACCTATTCAAACCTAACTGTCCCAGTGTGTGTGTGGCAGCCAGCAACAGAGACCTATTCAAACCTAGCTGTCCCAGGTTGTGTGTGTGTGGCAGCCAGCAACAGAGACCTATTCAAACCTAGCTGTCCCAGGGTGTGTGTGTGTGGCAGCCAGCAACAGAGACCTATTCAAACCTAGCTGTCCCAGGGTGTGTGTGGCAGCCAGCAACAGAGACCTATTCAAACCTAGCTGTCCCAGGGTGTGTGTGTGTGTGGCAGCCAGCAACAGAGACCTATTCAAACCTAGCTGTCCCAGGGTGTGTGTGGCAGCCAGCAACAGAGACCTATTCAAAACTAGCTGTCCCAGTGTGTGTGTGGCAGTCAGCAACAGAGACCTATTCAAACCTAGCTGTCCCAGGGTGTGTGTGTGTGTGGCAGCCAGCAACAGAGACCTATTCAAACCTAGCTGTCCCAGGGTGTGTGTGTGGCAGCCAGCAACAGAGACCTATTCAAACCTAGCTGTCCCAGGGTGTGTGTGTGTGGCAGCCAACAACAGAGACCTATTCAAACCTAGCTGTCCCAGGGTGTGTGTGTGTGTGGCAGCCAACAACAGAGACCTATTCAAACCTAGCTGTCCCAGGGAGGGTGTGTGTGTGGCAGCCAGCAACAGAGACCTATTCAAACCTAGCTGTCCCAGGGAGGGTGTGTGTGTGGCAGCCAGCAACAGAGACCTATTCAAACCTAGCTGTCCCAGGGAGGGTGTGTGTGTGTGTGTGCAAATAATGAACAGCATTTGTGACAGAAATTTGTCCTGGGGCAGTTTCCTGGGTCTGTGATGTGATAAGGCCTGCATGCACGGAGGAATAGATAGTGAACAGTTGTAGGCAGATAAATGGTAGACAGAGTGAAAATGAGGTCCCAGAATGACTTGTCAACATTTGGTGACATAGTTGCTAGCCTGCCTAGCTGGGACTGACTATATTAACCATGATGCATTGCTTCATGGCCACAGTGATGTGTTGTGTTCTAGTTGACATGAACCAACTGCTTGCATGTAACTTACTGTTCTCTGAGTTTACACAAGATCTGTTATTTATCAGGTTTCTTGTAGCCTGTCTTTCTGTGATGTGAGACTGATGTGATGTGTGTACATTGATAGAATATACCAGTGTGTGTAAGCAGCACAATCAGTAATATGTTGGTATTTTGGAATGAATATATAAATAAATAATTACAAGACATTTCTTTTGAGATCAGTAAACAAACATCAGTCACAAATTGTATAAAAGTGTGTGATTCATTTTCTCTTCCATATTTAACAGTATGCTTGTACTTGAGGAGGAAAATGTTTTCATGAATCAGCTCTGTTGGTTTGGTGACAGAATGCACTTTCTCAACCAGCCTGTCACTCACCATCTACATTGCAAATGCCAACATATCACAGATTTTGCCAGTGTGTGCTGCTGTCTTTTTTGTTTTGTAAAAATAAATATAATTCTCACCCAATGTGTGTCACAGCTGGAGTTTTATTTCTTTATTTTCTTCACATAGAAAGTTGTTTTGTTATATGAATGTACAGACAAATGAATAAGACAGTCCTAGAAACAAATAAAAACCGTGTAAAGTGATTACACTACAATAATACACAATATTACTGTCAAGCAGTCTAGATGTTTGGGGCACATTGAGAGGATAAATAAACTTGATAGGGAACAGAGTAAGGCAAGAGATTGTTAATACCTGACCCACTTGGCCACAGCATAATCACAGACCGGATCCAAGACTGGCCATTACACCACCCATGCTTATTACAGTTTTCACAAGTGGATTAATTATTTCTCAATCCCAAGATAATAAATAAATTAATGACAACACTTACAAACAATTCCTCAGTTTAATAAGTCAATACAGAAATTTGCAAGTGAACAATGGCAACACAAAATGGTTAAGATGGTAGTGAGCAATATATGACATGCTGTATTTCTTAATACTTAACATTTGTCACAAACTTTTGGTCTCTTCAACAGCAAAAGACACCTAAACTTTTCTTAAATGAACATGTCAAGATGAATAGTTAAAACACTTTAACAGAGGTTGATTGTGACAACATTCAGTCATTGTCATAAATGAAATGAGACAATACAAAACAGACTGCACTGACAATTAGAAATGAACATGTCAACTACACATGTGTCCACGTGTATCGTTTGTTTGACACACGTGTTTTGTAACTAAGGGAGTGTGTGTGGCATCAGACAGGTGGCTGTCATTGACTTCCATCGCTGCATTCTTCACTGCTGCTGCTGCTGGCAGGATGGGAGGCTCACTGATCCTGATCCATTGACTCACCAACTGGTTCAGAGTCGGCTGGAACTGGTTGTGGCTGAGCAGCTGCTGCTGTCTGATCGTCTGCCTCCATGGATTGCTGGGGACACAAGAGGTCAGTGACAGCTACGTGACAGCTCCAGGAAGATGGCGGATGGCAGCAACATTTCACACAAACAATACTGCTGATGATAGAATTCTATTAACTATCAAACTCATTGGCTTGTAATCTGTAGACAATGATGTATGTCAAACCTGTGGCAGAAAGCAAGCCACCCAGGCCTACTCCCAGCCAGCCCATGTGACCTGGCCACACTCCAACATGCCTCCCCACAGATGTCAAGTTCTAGTGCCTGGTCTCACACCTCCTGCTGGTTTATCTTTTTTTTTGGGGGGGGGGGGGGGGGGGGGGCATTGCTTTGAACTCAAGCGTAGTCCATGATGCACACTACTTCTAGTAGCACTGGACTGAATTTTGTGAAGCAAGTGAATGGATACAATTATCTCGTCACAGTCATAACATCTGATGGGAGATGCCTTGAAGAGATTAGAACAAGAATTGCCATTGCGAAGGTGGCCTTTTGCAAGATGAAAAAACACACTGACCACTAAAAAGATATCAACTGAAACGAGACAAAGAGTGTTGAAGTGCTGCATAGAACCTATACTTTTGTATGGATGTGAAACATGGACAATAAGCAGTCAAGCTGAAAAACAGCTGATGGCTGTGGTAATATGGTTTCAGAGGAAAATGCAAAGAATACCATGGACGGACAGAAAAACCAATGAACTAGTCCTTCAAGAAACAAATGAAGATCGTAAACTGATTAGAGACATTAGACGTAGACAGTCAAAATTGTTTGGGCATGTTATGAGAAGAAATGAATTGGAGAACTTGGTGTTAACTGGCAAGATCGAATGGAAGTGACCAAGAAGTAAATACCTGGATGGCTTAGCCACATGGCATGGTCGAGACAGGAACACGGAGCTGATCCGCGACTCTGGTGATCGAGTGAGATGGCAGAACATGACAGTTCACCCTTATCGGCATGGCACATGATGGATGGATGGATTTGCTCAGCTTAAGTAAATGAAAATATTCCATGGTCAGCTATGCTGATACAGCAGTGTTCACCCATTGCAGCCTTTAGTTGCTTCTACAGGTAGGTCAAGCACATTTGTGCACACGATCTCTCAAGTGGCAGGTCCTTTGTAGAATATCACTTTCATCATGGTGTGCCAACAAATCTCTGGCATTTCTCTGGCCTCATGCCCAAGGTGTCTGCCAAGCCCTGTGTCCATCTTCATGATGGTCAATCTCTGCCTCTTGTACCAGGAACCGGACCTTCCGTCCCTGTTCTCTCCCAGCCACTGTGCCCAAATTTTCTTCTTCAGCGATTGCAAAACATTCCATGACTCACATGCTGCCACAGGGAAGATGACTATTCACAAACTACTGTAGTGTAACTGGCTGGCAGATGTTGTGCTATAGCTGAATATTGTTTAACGTCTGTGGCCAGCCTGCGTCTGACAGACCTCTCTTGGACAGTCCTCCATTGTTGTCGATGATGAAACCAAGATATTCCCAGTGTCAGACATTTTGAATTTCTTCATTGCTGATTGTGATCTTTGGCTGGCATGAAAGAGACCGACCCATATGGGATCAAACCTGGTGCAGTGAAGTTGATCTCGTCTTTAAATGCTCTGTAAACCTGGGAGGGAGTCACACATGTGGACACAACCAGGGTCACGCAGAGACTGTCAGTGTGCACTCTTGGATATCTGCTGAGGGCCACAGATCATCTGGTGGTTTGCCTGGATGGCAATAACATGTTATAGAGATATTAACTCTTTTTGCCCCAAGCAACGCACCATGTTGCACACAGCTTTTGTCCGTGTATATCCAGCAGTGCATGGTAGGTTTTATTTTATCACTTAGATTTGGTCTGTACATAGTAAAAAATCTGCCTACATATTTTAATGTGCCTCTTTTGAAAGTATATTCATGCTTCTTTTTTTTTTAAATTCCATTATGGTTCTTGTGCCTGTTTGGCTCTTGTTATATCTTCTAGGACTGAAAGAGCTAAGGTGTTTGCTTGTGACCTGTGTACAATCTAGACCTCTGATCTAGGAGGTCGGGACATCTCTGAAAGAGCTTATACAAGCTGCTGTGATGGCCCTGTCTCTGAACCAGCCTTCAAGGACAGGCAGGGTTATGATGAGTTGCAGTGTGTAGAAGATGACGGGAACTGTTTTCCTGTGTGAAAAAAACACATTAATGACACTGATACTCACCTGTGGTTCCTCCGCAGCTTGTCGTAAAACACATTAATGACACATACTCACCTGTGGTTCCTCCGCAGCTTGTCGTACACTTCTCTCTTCACCTTCAATCAGAGCTAACTGTTACAACTTAAGGAAGCCACTGACTCCATCATGTGAAACAACATAATATGTTTTACATAGCTGTTACAGTATCAGGCATTAAGTGCATATTGTTAGTGACCAAACAACACAGTATACCGATGTGGTCACTAACACTTCATGCTGGACACACTGATTTTCTCGTGGAAACCTCTGACACCAGTACTCACTACACCAGGTTGGGTTGACTCCACTGGTCAGATACAAATCTCCACTGCTGGGATTGAACTGAGCCACTGTGTTACTAAGCAAGTGCACTAACCACTACAACAGCAGTGAGTATCTGCCAGTAATCAACAAACACATCAATCAGTCTCAAAGAATTTCATTTCTAGATTTGCTTCTACTGTCATTGCTGACAGGCTTTCACTATTATGTCCTGGAGATGTCCCATGCAACATAATGCTATAAAATCTGCCTCCTCATCTCTGTCTGTGATTTCTTCAGCTGCAGTCGGTGTCATGATCCCTGTTTGGCTGCCCTTTTTTCTACAGCTCCTAAAGTTCATCTTAGAGTGTTCTGATAGTTTTGTTATTACCTCCCTCTGTTGTCAACTCCCATTGTCTCTTTTGTGTACTGAACTCTGTTTTCATCTGGTTTACATTATCCAAAATTGTAGACTCACGTCAGATTTCCATTATTAGTCTCCTGTCCCAATCTGTGATACTGGGTTTCTTCATTGTGAATTGTTTTATTCAAACTCCTGTCACCAGGAGGGAGAAACTGATACTGGAGCTACATTCTTCTGTATGACCAGCCCCATTATGCTGTGTATATATTCTACCTGACCAGCCCCATTATGCTGTGTATATATTCTACCTGACCAGCCCCATTATGCTGTGTATATATTCTTCTACTTGACCAGCCCCATATATATTCTTCTACTTGACCAGCCCCATTATACTGTGTATATATTCTACTACTGTTGTCTGTCATCTCCCAGTGGTGCAGGCTCTCAGCCAACCCATGCTCTTGTAGACTTGTTCATGAATGGTTGGACTTTGCAACTCAAGTTTCTGCAGGATGGTCACCTCTTACGACACGCATGGCCAGCTACAGTCTTGTCATTCTTGGCTGCCTCTATGGACCCTAGTAACACATGGGTGGAATACATATATATTCTATTGTTCATCTACCAATGAAAGCATAGTGAGAATTAACATTCTTCCACTTGTCATACTGGCCAATCCACCTAAGTCAATAGCACAATCACTGATATCTGTGAGTTTCCATACTGTTAGAGAAAGACACTGTTCAACCAATGTAGGTGCCATCTCAACACATGCCCTGGTTGTACACTTAAGACACATTAGTTTGTTCATCTCTTGATGTTGTCTTCCCACTTGTAAAACTGTCTACTCTCTGCCTGTCAAGTAGCAGGTCCTTTGTAGAATATAACTGTCTTTGACTTTTCCCTCCAGTATAGTTTTTATAAGAGTTTATTGTCTTTTAATGTGGCCAAAATATTACATTTGTTGCTTTTTTATTTCCCTCTTTTCACTGACAGCCTCTCAACGACCTGTGTTTGACTGTTTCTGTTTCCTGGAAATATGACCTATTCTTCCGTGTATCCACATGTCCCAGGCCCTTATTGGACTTTCTAATTGCTGGTTCCTTGTCTAGGCAACAGGCTCCATGACTTCCATGTATCCACATGTCCCAGGCCCTTACTGGACTTTCTAATTGCTGGTTCCTTGTCCAGGCAACAGGCTCCATGACTTCCGTGTATCCACATGTCCCAGGCCCTTATTGGACTTTCTAATGGCTGGTTCCTTGTCCAGGCAACAGGCTCCATGACTTCCATGTATCCACATGTCCCAGCCCCTTATTGGACTTTCTAATTGCTGGTTCCTTGTCCAGGTAATAGGCTCCATGACTTCCATGTATCCACATGTCCCAGCCCCTTATTGGACTTTCTAATTGCTGGTTCCTTGTCTAGGTAACAGGCTCCATGACTTCCGTGTATCCACATGTCCCAGGCCCTTATTGGACTTTCTAATTGCTGGTTCCTTGTCCAGGTAACAGGCTCCATGACTTCCGTGTATCCACATGTCCCAGCCCCTTATTGGACTTTCTAATTGCTGGTTCCTTGTCCAGGTAATAGGCTCCATGACTTCCGTGTATCCACATGTCCCAGGCCCTTATTGGACTTTCTAATTGCTGGTTCCTTGTCCAGGTAATAGGCTCCATGACTTCCGTGTATCCACATGTCCCAGGCCCTTATTGGACTTTCTAATTGCTGGTTCCTTGTCCAGGTAACAGGCTCCATGACTTCCGTGTATCCACATGTCCCAGCCCCTTATTGGACTTTCTAATTGCTGGTTCCTTGTCCAGGCAACAGGCTCCATGACTTCCGTGTATCCACATGTCCCAGGCCCTTATTGGACTTTCTAATTGCTGGTTCCTTGTCCAGGTAATAGGCTCCATGACTTCCGTGTATCCACATTTCCCAGGCCCTTATTGGACTTTCTAATTGCTGGTTCCTTGTCTAGGCAACAGGCTCCATGACTTCCGTGTATCCACATGTCCCAGGCCCTTATTGGACTTTCTAATGGCTGGTTCCTTGTCCAGGCAACAGGCTCGATGACTTCCGTGTATCCACATGTCCCAGCCCCTTATTGGACTTTCTAATTGCTGGTTCCTTGTCCAGGCAACAGGCTCCATGACTTCCGTGTATCCACATGTCCCAGGCCCTTATTGGACTTTCTAATTGCTGGTTCCTTGTCCAGGCAACAGGCTCCATGACTTCCGTGTATCCACATGTCCCAGCCCCTTATTGGACTTTCTAATTGCTGGTTCCTTGTCCAGGTAACAGGCTCCATGACTTCCGTGTATCCACATGTCCCAGCCCCTTATTGGACTTTCTAATTGCTGGTTCCTTGTCCAGCATGACTTCCATGTATCCACATGTCCCAGGCCCTTATTGGACTTTCTAATGGCTGGTTCCTTGTCCAGGTAACAGGCTCCATGACTTCCGTGTATCCACATGTCCCAGGCCCTTATTGGACTTTCTAATGGCTGGTTCCTTGTCCAGGTAACAGGCTCCATGACTTCCGTGTATCCACATGTCCCAGCCCCTTATTGGACTTTCTAATTGCTGGTTCCTTGTCCAGCATGACTTCCATGTATCCACATGTCCCAGGCCCTTATTGGACTTTCTAATGGCTGGTTCCTTGTCCAGGTAACAGGCTCCATGACTTCCGTGTATCCACATGTCCCAGGCCCTTATTGGACTTTCTAATGGCTGGTTCCTTGTCCAGGTAACAGGCTCCATGACTTCCGTGTATCCACATGTCCCAGCCCCTTATTGGACTTTCTAATGGCTGGTTCCTTGTCCAGGCAACAGGCTCCATGACTTCCGTGTATCCACATGTCCCAGCCCCTTATTGGACTTTCTAATGGCTGGTTCCTTGTCCAGGCAACAGGCTCCATGACTTCCATGTATCCACATGTCCCAGGCCCTTATTGGACTTTCTAATTGCTGGTTCCTTGTCCAGGTAACAGGCTCCATGACTTCCGTGTATCCACATGTCCCAGCCCCTTATTGGACTTTCTAATGGCTGGTTCCTTGTCCAGGTAACAGGCTCCATGACTTCCATGTATCCACATGTCCCAGCCCCTTATTGGACTTTCTAATTGCTGGTTCCTTGTCCAGGCAACAGGCTCCATGACTTCCGTGTATCCACATGTCCCAGCCCCTTATTGGACTTTCTAATTGCTGGTTCCTTGTCCAGGCAACAGGCTCCATGACTTCCGTGTATCCACATGTCCCAGGCCCTTATTGGACTTTCTAATTGCTGGTTCCTTGTCCAGGCAACAGGCTCCATGACTTCCATGTATCCACATGTCCCAGGTACTTATTGGACTTTCTAATTGCTGGTTCCTTGTCCAGGTAATAGGCTCCATGACTTCTGTGTATCCACATGTCCCAGGCCCTTATTGGACTTTCTAATTGCTGGTTCCTTGTCCAGGTAACAGGCTCCATGACTTCCGTGTATCCACATGTCCCAGGCCCTTATTGGACTTTCTAATTGCTGGTTCCTTGTCCAGGTAACAGGCTCCATGACTTCCGTGTATCCACATGTCCCAGCCCCTTATTGGACTTTCTAATGGCTGGTTCCTTGTCCAGGTAACAGGCTCCATGACTTCCGTGTATCCACATGTCCCAGGCCCTTATTGGACTTTCTAATGGCTGGTTCCTTGTCCAGGCAACAGGCTCCATGACTTCCATGTATCCACATGTCCCAGCCCCTTATTGGACTTTCTAATTGCTGGTTCCTTGTCCAGGTAATAGGCTCCATGACTTCCATGTATCCACATGTCCCAGCCCCTTATTGGACTTTCTAATTGCTGGTTCCTTGTCTAGGTAACAGGCTCCATGACTTCCGTGTATCCACATGTCCCAGGCCCTTATTGGACTTTCTAATTGCTGGTTCCTTGTCCAGGTAACAGGCTCCATGACTTCCATGTATCCACATGTCCCAGCCCCTTATTGGACTTTCTAATTGCTGGTTCCTTGTCCAGGTAATAGGCTCCATGACTTCCGTGTATCCACATGTCCCAGGCCCTTATTGGACTTTCTAATTGCTGGTTCCTTGTCCAGGTAATAGGCTCCATGACTTCCGTGTATCCACATGTCCCAGGCCCTTATTGGACTTTCTAATTGCTGGTTCCTTGTCCAGGTAACAGGCTCCATGACTTCCGTGTATCCACATGTCCCAGCCCCTTATTGGACTTTCTAATTGCTGGTTCCTTGTCCAGGCAACAGGCTCCATGACTTCCGTGTATCCACATGTCCCAGGCCCTTATTGGACTTTCTAATTGCTGGTTCCTTGTCCAGGTAATAGGCTCCATGACTTCCGTGTATCCACATTTCCCAGGCCCTTATTGGACTTTCTAATTGCTGGTTCCTTGTCTAGGCAACAGGCTCCATGACTTCCGTGTATCCACATGTCCCAGGCCCTTATTGGACTTTCTAATGGCTGGTTCCTTGTCCAGGCAACAGGCTCGATGACTTCCGTGTATCCACATGTCCCAGCCCCTTATTGGACTTTCTAATTGCTGGTTCCTTGTCCAGGCAACAGGCTCCATGACTTCCGTGTATCCACATGTCCCAGGCCCTTATTGGACTTTCTAATTGCTGGTTCCTTGTCCAGGCAACAGGCTCCATGACTTCCGTGTATCCACATGTCCCAGCCCCTTATTGGACTTTCTAATTGCTGGTTCCTTGTCCAGGTAACAGGCTCCATGACTTCCGTGTATCCACATGTCCCAGCCCCTTATTGGACTTTCTAATTGCTGGTTCCTTGTCCAGCATGACTTCCATGTATCCACATGTCCCAGGCCCTTATTGGACTTTCTAATGGCTGGTTCCTTGTCCAGGTAACAGGCTCCATGACTTCCGTGTATCCACATGTCCCAGGCCCTTATTGGACTTTCTAATGGCTGGTTCCTTGTCCAGGTAACAGGCTCCATGACTTCCGTGTATCCACATGTCCCAGGCCCTTATTGGACTTTCTAATTGCTGGTTCCTTGTCCAGGTAACAGGCTCCATGACTTCCGTGTATCCACATGTCCCAGCCCCTTATTGGACTTTCTAATTGCTGGTTCCTTGTCCAGCATGACTTCCATGTATCCACATGTCCCAGGCCCTTATTGGACTTTCTAATGGCTGGTTCCTTGTCCAGGTAACAGGCTCCATGACTTCCGTGTATCCACATGTCCCAGGCCCTTATTGGACTTTCTAATGGCTGGTTCCTTGTCCAGGTAACAGGCTCCATGACTTCCGTGTATCCACATGTCCCAGCCCCTTATTGGACTTTCTAATGGCTGGTTCCTTGTCCAGGCAACAGGCTCCATGACTTCCGTGTATCCACATGTCCCAGCCCCTTATTGGACTTTCTAATGGCTGGTTCCTTGTCCAGGCAACAGGCTCCATGACTTCCATGTATCCACATGTCCCAGGCCCTTATTGGACTTTCTAATTGCTGGTTCCTTGTCCAGGTAACAGGCTCCATGACTTCCGTGTATCCACATGTCCCAGCCCCTTATTGGACTTTCTAATGGCTGGTACCTTGTCCAGGTAACAGGCTCCATGACTTCCATGTATCCACATGTCCCAGCCCCTTATTGGACTTTCTAATTGCTGGTTCCTTGTCCAGGCAACAGGCTCCATGACTTCCGTGTATCCACATGTCCCAGCCCCTTATTGGACTTTCTAATTGCTGGTTCCTTGTCCAGGCAACAGGCTCCATGACTTCCGTGTATCCACATGTCCCAGGCCCTTATTGGACTTTCTAATTGCTGGTTCCTTGTCCAGGCAACAGGCTCCATGACTTCCATGTATCCACATGTCCCAGGTACTTATTGGACTTTCTAATTGCTGGTTCCTTGTCCAGGTAATAGGCTCCATGACTTCTGTGTATCCACATGTCCCAGGCCCTTATTGGACTTTCTAATTGCTGGTTCCTTGTCCAGGTAACAGGCTCCATGACTTCCGTGTATCCACATGTCCCAGGCCCTTATTGGACTTTCTAATTGCTGGTTCCTTGTCCAGGTAACAGGCTCCATGACTTCCGTGTATCCACATGTCCCAGCCCCTTATTGGACTTTCTAATGGCTGGTTCCTTGTCCAGGTAACAGGCTCCATGACTTCCGTGTATCCACATGTCCCAGCCCCTTATTGGACTTTCTAATGGCTGGTTCCTTGTCCAGGCAACAGGCTCCATGACTTCCGTGTATCCACATGTCCCAGGTACTTATTGGACTTTCTAATGGCTGGTTCCTTGTCCAGGCAACAGGCTCCATGACTTCCGTGTATCCACATGTCCCAGCCCCTTATTGGACTTTCTAATGGCTGGTTCCTTGTCCAGGTAACAGGCTCCATGACTTCCGTGTATCCACATGTCCCAGCCCCTTATTGGACTTTCTAATGGCTGGTTCCTTGTCCAGGCAACAGGCTCCATGACTTCCGTGTATCCACATGTCCCAGGTACTTATTGGACTTTCTAATGGCTGGTTCCTTTTCCAGGCAACAGGCTCCATGACTTCCGTGTATCCACATGTCCCAGCCCCTTATTGGACTTTCTAATGGCTGGTTCCTTGTCCAGGTAAGAGGCTCCATGACTTCCGTGTATCCACATGTCCCAGCCCCTTATTGGACTTTCTAATTGCTGGTTCCTTGTCCAGGCAACAGGCTCCATGACTTCCGTGTATCCACATGTCCCAGGTACTTATTGGACTTTCTAATGGCTGGTTCCTTGTCCAGGCAACAGGCTCCATGACTTCCGTGTATCCACATGTCCCAGCCCCTTATTGGACTTTCTAATGGCTGGTTCCTTGTCCAGGCAACAGGCTCCATGACTTCCGTGTATCCACATGTCCCAGCCCCTTATTGGACTTTCTAATGGCTGGTTCCTTGTCCAGGCAACAGGCTCCATGACTTCCGTGTATCCACATGTCCCAGCCCCTTATTGGACTTTCTAATGGCTGGTTCCTTGTCCAGGTAAGAGGCTCCATGACTTGGGCCAGGCTGGGTATATGGTGCTGGCCCCACCAGTACTCAATGTGATCAGTATCACACCGGCCATCTTCACTTCCCAGAACATATGCTGCTGGTACTCATGCTGGGTCAACCCAGGTCAACTGTGTTAACATTCCCATGCACCAACAAGTCTTACCCAATACAAATAACATTCTCATTGTTAATGTATTGTTTGCCTCTCCAGATGTTCATATTTTTTTTTTCATGTTAATTACTATATTTTTGACCATTTCTATTCACATTTTTTTATATCTCTGTTTCACTTTGGTCATCATCTGTTATTACATGTTCAAGATAGGAGAAACTTGTTACTTGTCCTATTATTTCTCCATGTATTGTCTTCATTGTTGGCCTCGCCTTTCCATTGCAAATAATCAGAGTTTTAGTTGTATGTGTTTTTTTTTAATATTTTTTTTTGGGTGCTCACTCGCTTTGAACTCAAGCGTAGTCCATACATACTATTTGTAGTCGTGGTGGACTGAATTGTGCGTGTGGATTAGCTTTCCTTATTAACAGTGTCCCTCGCCATTAGGCGAACCCACTCCAAGTTCAGAGGTACTTGTAATTTATGTTCCCAAGTCAAGGACGACATGTCAACATTTTAGTCCAGCTGTCCGGTTTAAGGGTTGAACTGCTTACCTCAGCATCGCACAACAAATGTCTTCTTCCTCTTCTTCGTTCATCCGGAGTTTTTTTTCGGATGTGATTGCGTTGTGCCTGTTTACAGCGAGCTGCGTTCTTGCGCCGTTAGGCCGACACATCCGACTTCTGCGGGCATTTGTTGACCGGGTTAACCTTCCCGGTCAACAAATGTCTAAGAACAGGCACTCTTACCCAGTCTGCCATGAGGACCTGTGTTGTTTTAAACATCTAACCCACATTCGGAACTGTTATCAAGACTGATATCTTTTCCTCTAATCCATTATCTTAAAGGTTTGCATTTAGTACTCATGTTGTGCTTTGTCTACAGCTTTCTTGTAATCTATAAAACACTCAATCATACTTTTGTTGAACTTCTATATATTTTTCAGCCAACAAATTATGGCTTCTCTTTTGCTGTTTTTGTGGAAACCAAAATGTTTTTCAGCTACTTCTTAAATATATATATATATACACACACTCACACACATATATATATTATATGGTCTTGATGAGTTTGTTAGGTATATCGCTGATTAAACCAATGGTTCTAGTCTTCATCATCAACAGCTTTTGGATTATTGGGAAGGTGTTGAAAATGGATATTTTCAGGTCCTTGGGGATGTATTCAGTAAATGCACTTACATATTTCTGTGATTGTATCAATTAAATGTCATAATTTCTAATGTTATCGTGTCAGGACCTCAGTCTGTCTTTGTTTCATCATTTCAAACGACTTCTCTACTTCAGGCTTTGTCGGCTCCATGGCGAAGGGGTTACGGACAGTTCATAATCCTGTATACCACGTTCAGAACACAGCTGCAGTGATGTGGCAGCAGACTGCTTGACGTTGTTTTTTTTATGAAAATGGTATGAGTGCCCGTCGTTCAGAAAGCAGTGGCAAACTACTGAATGTAAACTTGCCAAGAGATCACAAACAGCCAAACAATGCTGGAGTTGACTGCTACGTCCTGTAAAGGATATGCAACTGACTTGTTTTAAACTTCAGTCTTTAGTATGCCTGAGCTGTTATAAGTATTATAGTTTGTCTTGATTTCCTCTGTTGTCCCAGAACAAGTCTTCTGTATATCAATCAATTTTTTAAAATTATATATTTCCATCTTTTGCTAAATGACTTGGCATGATATGACATCTGATATACTTCACAAGATGGCCATGACACACAGCTCATGTATCACCTTCATAGAACAGAAGGTATAAACTAAATGGAACAAATATATGACTGAACTAGTGGCAGTGGCATGTGGACAACACAGGCAGTCATTAGAAATAATGACATTTCTATAAGGATACATATGGTGACACTTCATTATCATCTAGGATGGCAAACTTGGTGTCCTTTGCTGCTATTCCAATGGAGCAGTTCTACAAATATTGGAGAAAAATTAGAATTAATGCCACCTACAGAATAAATATGTTTTTAATATTTTGTTCTAGGAATCTAACAGACTAATTAATAGCATATCTATGTGAGAACAAGTAAATACAGATACTACAAACACTATTCTGTGAACTCAGTACAAGATCACTTTCTTCATAAAGTACTATTCATGAATCTCAAGAAAGGTCCAATGCTATAGAACAGGTATGACTGGAATGGGCACAGAAGCAGCAAAGAGGTGGGCAAGATATGGAAGCAGAAGGTGACCACAGCAAAGAGGTGGGCAAGATATGGGAGCAGAGAGTGACCACAGCAAAGAGGTGGGGAAGATATGGGAGCAGAGGGTGACCACAGCAAAGAGGTGGGCAAGATATGGGAGCAGAGGGTGATTACAGCAAAGAGGTGGGCAAGATATGGGAGCAGAGGGTGACCACAGCAAAGAGGTGGGCAAGATATGGGAGCAGAGAGTGACCACAGCAAAGAGGTGGGCAAGATATGGGAGCAGAGAGTGACCACAGCAAAGAGGTGGGCAAGATATGGGAGCAGAGAGTGACCACAGCAAAGAGGTGGGCAAGATATGGGAGCAGAGGGTGATTACAGCAAAGAGGTGGGCAAGATATGGGAGCAGAGGGTGACCACAGCAAAGAGGTGGGCAAGATATGGGAGCAGAGAGTGACCACAGCAAAGAGGTGGGCAAGATATGGGAGCAGAGAGTGACCACAGCAAAGAGGTGGGCAAGATATGGGAGCAGAGAGTGACCACAGCAAAGAGGTGGGCAAGATATGGGAGCAGAGGGTGACCACAGCAAAGAGGTGGGCAAGATATGGGAGCAGAGAGTGACCACAGCAAAGAGGTGGGCAAGATATGGGAGCAGAGGGTGACCACAGCAAAGAGGTGGACAAGATATGGGAGCAGAGGGTGACCACAGCAAAGAGGTGGGCAAGTTATGGGAGCAGAGAGTGACCACAGCAAAGAGGTGGGCAAGATATGGGAGCAGAGAGTGACCACAGCAAAGAGGTGGGCAAGATATGGGAGCAGAGAGTGACCACAGCAAAGAGGTGGGCAAGATATGGGAGCAGAGAGTGACCACAGCAAAGAGGTGGGCAAGATATGGGAGCAGAGAGTGACCACAGCAAAGAGGTGGGCAAGATATGGAAGCAGAGGGTGACCACAGCAAAGAGGTGGGCAAGATATGGGAGCAGAGAGTGACCACAGCAAAGAGGTGGGCAAGATATGGGAGCAGAGAGTGACCACAGCAAAGAAGTGGGCAAGATATGGGAGCAGAGAGTGACCACAGCAAAGAGGTGGGCAAGATATGGGAGCAGAGGGTGACCACAGCAAAGAGGTGGGCAAGATATGGGAGCAGAGGGTGACCACAGCAAAGAGGTGGGCAAGATATGGGAGCAGAGAGTGACCACAGCAAAGAGGTGGGCAAGATATGGGAGCAGAGGGTGACCACAGACAGAAAGGTGTGGATGGCAGGCAGATGAATGAAGAAAGGAACTGATCTGATAGTTTAAAACACTGTGTTGGACATTCAGATTTTCATATAGGCATGATTGTAGTCTTAAGGGTGTACTATCCAACAGTATATTACGTCAACATTCTGAGCCCTACTCAAATGCTGTGGCCAACCTTAGACCGAAATGTAACTGAAACCTCACCTATGTCCTACAGACTGCAGTGGTGGCATTCCCCGATGCCACTTTCCACATTTGTGAGGGTGTCTCCTGCCTGAGCCACAATGTTACTTATGTTGTCATTGGTAATTACTGTGGCATAAAATACATTGGCAAGACAGGTTCATGCTTGGCTGACAGATTCAAGTAACACCTTCTAGGCATTAACGGTACTGCCATAAACTAGTGTGTGCACATTACAACTATGCAGTTCATTGTAACATCTGAAATCCAGGTCACAGCTATTACACCCTGTCCATTTAAAAAAAAAAAGATTAGAAATTGGTTTTATTTTCCAAATGTGTCAATTTTTAAATCTGCTTGGATGTGAAAGTGAACCCATGCCAGTAAGTGAGCTAGCCATGGCACTACCACAGCTCAGGTCAGCTAGCCATAGCACCACCACAGCTTCTGCCAGCTAGCCATGGCACCACCACAGCTCCTGCCAGCTAGCCATGGCACTACCACAGGTCCTGTCAGCTAGCCATGGCACTACCACAGCTCCTGCCAGCCAGCCATGGCACTACCACAGCTCATGCCAGCAAGTGCTAGTCGTGGCACATCAACAGCTCCTACCAGCTAGCCATGGCACCACCACAGCTCCTGCCAGCCAGCCATGGCACTACCACAGCTCATGCCAGTAAGTGTGCTAGCCAAGGCACTACCACAGCTCCTGCCAGCAAGCCATGGCACTACCACAGCTCATGCCAGTAAGTGTGCTAGCCAAGGCACTACCACAGCTCCTGCCAGCAAGCCAAGGCACTACCACAGCTCATGCCAGCAAGTGCTAGTCGTGGCACATCAACAGCTCCTGCCGCTAACCATGGCACCACAACAGCTCCTGCCAGCTAGCTATGGCACTACCACAGCTCAGGTCAGGGGAAGAACTGCTGCTGGAATAGCTACAGAAGAGAAAAGCTGTATTGAAAGCAGATATCATGCAGTAAACATGTTATAATCACAGTCAAACATGAACATTAAATATAAACACATATCATCATCATAAATGATCTATGAAACATTCATCCAAGCACAAGCACGCACTCTCACCTTAGAAGTCAGATCCACCTCCTGTGGCAGTGTGTCTCTCAAAGCTCTCAAGCCATGCTTCACCAGTTCATCCAGAGAACCTATGTATAATAAAAACAGACTGTCCTGTAAACAAATGATTCTAATAGTTTACTTTAGTTGTGCATTATCTCCAGCTTGTTTACTCCCACACTGTCTCTTGGTATTCATGTGTGCTGATTGTCTTTGCTTTCATCTGGCATACATTATCCACAATTGCAGTCAAAGTTCTCAAATCATATTTCCATTATTAGTGTCCCGTGTCAATTTGTGATACTGGGTTTTTCCTCTCATTACCTGTATTATCCAAAATCCTGTAACCAGGAGAGTGAGAATTATCCAAAATCCTGTAACCAGGAGAGTGAGAATTATCCAAAATCCTGTAACCAGGAGAGTGAGAATTATCCAAAATCCTGTAACCAGGAGAGTGAGAATATATATATATATTGTACACTTACATCATAACCTGCCACCAACAACTCAAGACAAACTGGTAAATGTCCATAACTCTTGTGTAGGAACCCATGACTCTGTGTACAGGTTAAGGAATTCCCATCTGTGGCAATGACAAGCCATCTCAAAGCCAACAATGTAGTCATTACTATTTGTGAGTGCATGTTCCCATATTGTTACAGAGGCACATTGTAAAAATTCAATTTTTGCTTCCTCTTCTTTTTCTTTCAATAGCTTGACATTGTCTACATTTGCAATGTTTTCTATTGTATAAACTTCAGTCTTTTTTTAGTTCACTCAGCTGATTTGCCAATATTAAATTGTGTATACATGCGGTTGTGTAATCAATTGTGTCCTGCTCTGAGGTGCAGAATAATTATTTGTTCTGGTCTGTCCATAAGATGGTAGTCATCATGTTCTGGTAATGATAGCTTTCTGATTCATTTGATGATTCTTTTCTTTCGGTGGTATGTGAAGGTACATCAGGTTGCTCTTATGTTGCACCTTCTTTAGCTAGTTGATCAGTCCTCTCATTTCTGGGCACTCCACAGTGAGATGGTATCCACAGTATGGTAACGTTACGCCTAGTTCAGAGAAATGATACTAGATATGATATTTTTCTGATACAATTCATGGGATGGACATGACTCATGCACTCAATTTGTAAATGTGTGTATACAAGGACTTACAATCAGCGAACACATCCAAGCTCTTCTCCAGGTATGTTCTGGCAGACTGCGAGCGTGCCCCAATTGCCATAGCTTTGCAGTCATAGAAATTGGCAGATGGGCAGGTCTGGTATATGTGTGGCCCTAGAGCCTGCAGAAATCAAATGTGCATGCTTGACAAAAATATCAACAGTACTTCAAGAGTTTTGTCGACGGGCATGTCTCTTTCGAACCTTCACATGCTAGTGTAATTTAGCAATCAATTTTTTTTTGTTTTTTTTTGTTTTTGCGCTCACTCGCTTCAAACTCAAGCGTAGTCCATACACACTATTTATAGTAGTGATGGACTGGATTTTGTGTGTAGATTAGCTTTTCCTATTAACAGTGTACCTCGCCAACAGACGAACCCACTGACTTCAGAGGTACTTGTAATTTACATCCCCAAGTCAAGAATATCAGGTCAATATTTTAGCCCAACTTTCCGGTGCAGGGGTTGAACCCCTAACCTCGGCATTAGCACAGTGGATGTTTAAGAACATGTGTTCTTACCCATGCTGACCTGCAGCAATCGATGTGTTAACCCTTTACAAGGCATAGCGTCTGATTCCGGCCGATGCGAGAAAATGATCGTAGCGTCCGATTCCGGCCGATACTATTATGCATTGTAAAATCGCGATCTCTCGGCTTTCCGACACTTCCGACGGCTACTTTCGCTTTCGCCTACAGCTTGACAACGTGGCCGCCATTTGTAATCGCGATAGTATCAATTTGAACGGACAATTTTTGATAGTTTTCGGGATTTTTACGCTGTTTTTCAAAATGGATTTCGGCGATTCTTCAAGTGATAGCCGAGATTTCGCTAGGTTCATTTTAAATGACATTAAAGGGCACGAAGTTGACTATTAATCGGAGCTAGATATCAGTGCTAGATATCATCTTTGGACCCATTAGGGATACACAAAGTGGAGAGTGGAAAAGAAGTAACAAAGACATTTATGATCTGTTTAAGTCCCCGCTAATCACTGGTATCATGAAGGCTAATAGACTACAATGGCTGGGGCATATAGAAAGAATGGAAGATAATAGGGAAACAAAACTCGCTTACACTCAGGAAATAAATGACCGTAGACCCCGAGGTAGACCAAGAAGGCGGTGGAGAGATAATACATGTACAGACCTACAAGCACTTGGAATCAACGACTGGCAAGAGAAGGTCCACCAGAGAGACGAATGGAGACGGATTGTATTTGCAGCAAAGAACCTCAATGGCTCGGAACGCTGAAGAAGAAGAAGATATCAGTGCAAAGCGTTACTTTGCATTAGCAGTCGTGAGTCGGACTTTAAAGAAAGTGATTATGATTCTGAAAATGTGTTTGTATATTGCCGTATAGGTGACGGAAAATCACAAACAACATGCTGTATTTCGTAAATATTTGTGTTCATGTATGGATTACCGGCAACAATCACGTGAGTAACATATTCTGCATGCTTTTCCCTTCATTGTGTTGTTTATTTAACTAAAATCGGTTGACTAACACCTTATTTGTGATGTTTTTACTAACGCGACCCGAACTTTTTCCAAACCTGAAAAAATCTTGCCCGTTCAGGGCTACAAAATGGACAAGCGTCTGCCCTGTAAAGGGTTAAGATTCATGCCATAAAGTATATAGAAAACATATATTTTCTTTCTCCTTCCCCCAGTCTCTTCTTCCATAAATGTTACTAGTTGTCACAAAACTGTAATGTTGTATGTAACTGTTTCTTGATGCTTGTGACAAGCTCCCTGTAATTTTGCAAATCAACATTACCCACCCTGGCTGTTCATAAATATTGCTATGTAAGTATGCAGATTGTGTTCACACAATTTATTATCACAATGTCATATAACATGGATATCTATTACCAATCTGCTCAGTTGTGTTTCACTTCATCAACATTATAATTTTAAATAGCCCCACCAAACAACTAAAGGGGATCTTGGGATGTCTCGGGTCAACAGGAAGAGAAATGCCGAAACTCTGCAGGATCTGGGCATTGAAGAAACATGGGCAGCGTTTTTATTTTTCTGCCTGGCTCTCTATGAACTGAAGTGTAGCCCATACACGTGTTACTACTTCTAGTGCACTGAAGTGATTTCTGCATGTGGATTATCTTCCCCTATTACCAGTGTCCCTTGCCATCAGGAAAACCCACTCCAACTTCTGAGGTACTTGTAATTTATGTCACCAAGTCAAGAACAAGAAGTCAACATTTTAGTTCAACAGACCGGTGTAGGGGTTGAATCCACTACCCCCCGGGATGGTTAACCCGGTCAACAAATGCCTGCAGAAGTCGGATGTGTCGGCCTAACCGCGCAAGAACGCAGCTCTGCTGTAAACAGGCACAACGCAATCACATCCGGGGAAAAAAAACTCCCGATGAACGCAGAAGAAGAAGAAGAATCCACTACCTTGGCATTAGCACACCAGAAGTTTGAGAGCAAGAGCTCTTATCCATTTGGCCATGCTGACCGGCACTCATGGGCAGTACAATTTTGTGGAAAACCTAAATACTGTGTCCATGTTGGGCATCACAATGGCTTGGGAACATGGGCATCACAATGGCTTGGGAACATTGGCAGTACAATGGCTTGGGAACATGGGCAGTACAATGGCTTGGGAACATGGGCAGTACAATGGCTTGGGAACATGGGCAGTACAATGGCTTGGGAACATGGGCAGTACAATGGCTTGGGAACATGGGCAGTACAATGGCTTAGGAACATGGGCAGTACAATGGCTTAGGAACATGGGCAGTACAATAGCTTGGGAACATGGGCAGTACAATGGCTTGGGAACATGGGCAGTACAATAGCTTGTAACATGGGCAGTACTATGTTGTGGAAACCTAAATACTGGGGCCATGTTGGGCATTATCACAATGGCTTGGGAACACAGTAGTGGAAGGCATGGTTGCTGGAAACACAGGCAGGGGTCAACCAGCACAAATATGGACACAGAATAAGCCACTGCCCTGGCGACATTTCTATAGTTCACTTGGAGAATCACCTGTACAAACATGGCTCTAGCACCATATACCCACTGTACCTGAAGGCACGTAAAGGGTCTGTTACAGTTTAAGGTGTGTAAAGGGTCTGTTACAGTTTAAGGCACGTAAAGGGTCTGTTACAGTTTAAGGTGTGTAAAGGGTCTGTTACAGTTTAAGGCACGTAAAGGGTCTGTTACAGTTTAAGGTGTGTAAAGGGTCTGTTACAGTTTAAGGCACGTAAAGGGTCTGTTACAGTTTAAGGTGTGTAAAGGGTCTGTTACAGTTTAAGGCACGTAAAGGGTCTGTTACAGTTTAAGGCACATAAAGGGTCTGTTACAGTTTAAGGCACGTAAAGGGTCTGTTACAGTTTAAGGCACATAAAGGGTCTGTTACAGTTTAAGGCACGTAAAGGGTCTGTTACAGTTTAAGGCACGTAAAGGGTCTGTTACAGTTTAAGGCACGTAAAGGGTCTGTTACAGTTTAAGGCATGTAAAGGGTCTGTTACAGTTTAAGGCACATAAAGGGTCTGTTACAGTTTAAGGCATGTAAAGGGTCTGTTACAGTTTAAGGCACGTAAAGGGTCTGTTACAGTTTAAGGCACGTAAAGGGTCTGTTACAGTTTAAGGCATGTAAAGGGTCTGTTACAGTTTAAGGCACGTAAAGGGTCTGTTACAGTTTAAGGCATGTAAAGGGTCTGTTACAGTTTAAGGCACGTAAAGGGTCTGTTACAGTTTAAGGCACGTAAAGGGTCTGTTACAGTTTAAGGCACGTAAAGGGTCTGTTACAGTGTAAGGCACGTAAAGGGTCTGTTACAGTTTAAGGCACGTAAAGGGTCTGTTACAGTTTAAGGCACGTAAAGGGTCTGTTACAGTTTAAGGCACGTAAAGGGTCTGTTACAGTTTAAGGCACGTAAAGGGTCTGTTACAGTGTAAGGCACGTAAAGGGTCTGTTACAGTGTAAGGCACGTAAAGGGTCTGTTACAGTTTAAGGCACGTAAAGGGTCTGTTACAGTTTAAGGCACGTAAAGGGTCTGTTACAGTTTAAGGCACGTAAAGGGTCTGTTACAGTTTAAGGCACGTAAAGGGTCTGTTACAGTTTAAGGCACGTAAATGGTCTGTTACAGTTTAAGGCACGTAAAGGGTCTGTTACAGTTTAAGGCACATAAAGGGTCTGTTACAGTTTAAGGCACATAAAGGGTCTGTTACAGTTTAAGGCATGTAAAGGGTCTGTTACAGTTTAAGGCACGTAAAGGGTCTGTTACAGTTTAAGGCACGTAAAGGGTCTGTTACAGTTTAAGGCATGTAAAGGGTCTGTTACAGTTTAAGGCACATAAAGGGTCTGTTACAGTTTAAGGCATGTAAAGGGTCTGTTACAGTTTAAGGCACGTAAAGGGTCTGTTACAGTTTAAGGCACGTAAAGGGTCTGTTACAGTTTAAGGCACGTAAAGGGTCTGTTACAGTGTAAGGCACGTAAAGGGTCTGTTACAGTTTAAGGCACGTAAAGGGTCTGTTACAGTTTAAGGCACGTAAAGGGTCTGTTACAGTTTAAGGCACGTAAAGGGTCTGTTACAGTTTAAGGCACGTAAAGGGTCTGTTACAGTTTAAGGCACGTAAAGGGTCTGTTACAGTGTAAGGCACGTAAAGGGTCTGTTACAGTTTAAGGCACGTAAAGGGTCTGTTACAGTTTAAGGCACGTAAAGGGTCTGTTACAGTTTAAGGCACGTAAAGGGTCTGTTACAGTTTAAGGCACGTAAAGGGTCTGTTACAGTTTAAGGCACGTAAAGGGTCTGTTACAGTTTAAGGCACGTAAAGGGTCTGTTACAGTTTAAGGCACATAAAGGGTCTGTTACAGTTTAAGGCATGTAAAGGGTCTGTTACAGTTTAAGGCATGTAAAGGGTCTGTTACAGTTTAAGGCACGTAAAGGGTCTGTTACAGTTTAAGGCATGTAAAGGGTCTGTTACAGTTTAAGGCATGTAAAGGGTCTGTTACAGTTTAAGGCACGTAAAGGGTCTGTTACAGTTTAAGGCACGTAAAGGGTCTGTTACAGTTTAAGGCACGTAAAGGGTCTGTTACAGTGTAAGGCACGTAAAGGGTCTGTTACAGTTTAAGGCACGTAAAGGGTCTGTTACAGTTTAAGGCACGTAAAGGGTCTGTTACAGTTTAAGGCACGTAAAGGGTCTGTTACAGTTTAAGGCACGTAAAGGGTCTGTTACAGTTTAAGGCACGTAAAGGGTCTGTTACAGTGTAAGGCACGTAAAGGGTCTGTTACAGTTTAAGGCACGTAAAGGGTCTGTTACAGTTTAAGGCGCGTAAAGGGTCTGTTACAGTTTAAGGCACGTAAAGGGTCTGTTACAGTTTAAGGCACGTAAAGGGTCTGTTACAGTTTAAGGCACGTAAAGGGTCTGTTACAGTTTAAGGCACGTAAAGGGTCTGTTACAGTTTAAGGCACGTAAAGGGTCTGTTACAGTTTAAGGCACGTAAAGGGTCTGTTACAGTTTAAGGCACGTAAAGGGTCTGTTACAGTTTAAGGCACGTAAAGGGTCTGTTACAGTTTAAGGCACGTAAAGGGTCTGTTACAGTTTAAGGCACGTAAAGGGTCTGTTACAGTTTAAGGCACGTAAAGGGTCTGTTACAGTTTAAGGCACGTAAAGGGTCTGTTACAGTTTAAGGCACGTAAAGGGTCTGTTACAGTTTAAGGCACGTAAAGGGTCTGTTACAGTTTAAGGCACGTAAAGGGTCTGTTACAGTTTAAGGCACGTAAAGGGTCTGTTACAGTTTAACCCCTTTACCGTGTGTCACGAGTTAACTCGTCATAAAAATTGTTGGCTTTAACCGTGCATCACGAGTTAACTCGTCATCAGATGTAAAAGTCTTCTGTGTGCCGTGCGTCCCGAGTAAACTCGTGTTAATACAAAAATAGCATAGGAAATGCATAGGGCGGCTAATCCAACAGCCAGTTCAACAGCGGAAGATAAAAGTAGGTCATCACGTGATGCCAAAAGTGAAAGTGGACAGTAAACAAGAAAAAAAAGGTACGAAAGAACAAAAAACTTTTTATTGTGATTTTATTATGATTATAATTTATAACTTTGTAGTATGATTATAATTTATGCATAGTATAGCTTGTGTAGATGTATGCGTACATACATGTATCCTATGGGCATGTATTTGCATAGTTTTTATTAGCAATCTTGGAATCTACAGAGTACGGGCTTGAACAACTTGGCTGGGTTTTCATATTTTTTTTTTTTTTTCAGATTTTTTTTTTCGGATTTTTTCAAATTTCGTAAAGAGACACGATACTACTGTCCGGAGTGTGACACAGCACTATGTGCAGCTCCATGTTTTGGTGTTTACCACACCAAGTATAATTACTAAAAACAATTGACATCTAATATACGTATCAGTTTAGTTCGTTATTGAACAGTACCATTTAGTACAGAACATTTCTTATTTTCCTCACAATTTCTAAAAGACAACTCATTTTCACTTAAAAAAACATTTTATTTTGCCAGGACAACATAACATATCAAATTATGAAAGAAATAAAATACACAGTTTGCATAACAAAAAAAAAAATTTTTTTCCACGGTAAAGGGGTTAAGGCACGTAAAGGGTCTGTTACAGTTTAAGGCACGTAAAGGGTCTGTTACAGTTTAAGGCACGTAAAGGGTCTGTTACAGTTTAAGGCACGTAAAGGGTCTGTTACAGTTTAAGGCACGTAAAGGGTCTGTTACAGTTTAAGGCACGTAAAGGGTCTGTTACAGTTTAACCCCTTTACCGTGTGTCACGAGTTAACTCGTCATAAAAATTGTTGGCTTTAACCGTGCATCACGAGTTAACTCGTCATCAGATGTAAAAGTCTTCTGTGTGCCGTGCGTCCCGAGTAAACTCGTGTTAATACAAAAATAGCACAGGAAATGCATAGGGCAGCTAATCCAACAGCCAGTTCAACAGCGGAAGATAAAAGTAGGTCATCACGTGATGCCAAAAGTGAAAGTAAAGTGTAAGGTACAGTGTAAGTACAGTGTAAGGCACGTAAAGGGTCTGTTACAGTGTAAGGTATGTAAAGGGTCTGTTACAGTGTAAGGTAAGTAAAGGGTCTGTTACAGTGTAAGGTATGTAAAGGGTCTGTTACAGTGTAAGGTATGTAAAGGGTCTGTTACAGTGTAAGGTATGTAAAGGGTCTGTTACAGTGTAAGGTATGTAAAGGGTCTGTTACAGTGTAAGGTAAGTAAAGGGTCTGTTACAGTGTAAGGCACGTAAAGGGTCTGTTACAGTGTAAGGCACGTAAAGGGTCTGTTACAGTTTAAGGTGTGTAAAGGGTCTGTTACAGTTTAAGGCACGTAAAGGGTCTGTTACAGTTTAAGGCACATAAAGGGTCTGTTACAGTTTAAGGCACGTAAAGGGTCTGTTACAGTTTAAGGCACATAAAGGGTCTGTTACAGTTTAAGGCACGTAAAGGGTCTGTTACAGTTTAAGGCACGTAAAGGGTCTGTTACAGTTTAAGGCACGTAAAGGGTCTGTTACAGTTTAAGGCATGTAAAGGGTCTGTTACAGTTTAAGGCACATAAAGGGTCTGTTACAGTTTAAGGCATGTAAAGGGTCTGTTACAGTTTAAGGCACGTAAAGGGTCTGTTACAGTTTAAGGCACGTAAAGGGTCTGTTACAGTTTAAGGCATGTAAAGGGTCTGTTACAGTTTAAGGCACATAAAGGGTCTGTTACAGTTTAAGGCATGTAAAGGGTCTGTTACAGTTTAAGGCACGTAAAGGGTCTGTTACAGTTTAAGGCACGTAAAGGGTCTGTTACAGTTTAAGGCACGTAAAGGGTCTGTTACAGTGTAAGGCACGTAAAGGGTCTGTTACAGTTTAAGGCACGTAAAGGGTCTGTTACAGTTTAAGGCACGTAAAGGGTCTGTTACAGTTTAAGGCACGTAAAGGGTCTGTTACAGTGTAAGGCACGTAAAGGGTCTGTTACAGTGTAAGGCACGTAAAGGGTCTGTTACAGTTTAAGGCACGTAAAGGGTCTGTTACAGTTTAAGGCACGTAAAGGGTCTGTTACAGTTTAAGGCACGTAAAGGGTCTGTTACAGTTTAAGGCACGTAAAGGGTCTGTTACAGTTTAAGGCACGTAAAGGGTCTGTTACAGTTTAAGGCACGTAAAGGGTCTGTTACAGTTTAAGGCACGTAAAGGGTCTGTTACAGTGTAAGGCACGTAAAGGGTCTGTTACAGTTTAAGGCACGTAAAGGGTCTGTTACAGTTTAAGGCACGTAAAGGGTCTGTTACAGTTTAAGGCACGTAAAGGGTCTGTTACAGTTTAAGGCACGTAAAGGGTCTGTTACAGTTTAAGGCACGTAAAGGGTCTGTTACAGTTTAAGGCACGTAAAGGGTCTGTTACAGTTTAAGGCACGTAAAGGGTCTGTTACAGTTTAACCCCTTTACCGTGTGTCACGAGTTAACTCGTCATAAAAATTGTTGGCTTTAACCGTGCATCACGAGTTAACTCGTCATCAGATGTAAAAGTCTTCTGTGTGCCGTGCGTCCCGAGTAAACTCGTGTTAATACAAAAATAGCACAGGAAATGCATAGGGCAGCTAATCCAACAGCCAGTTCAACAGCGGAAGATAAAAGTAGGTCATCACGTGATGCCAAAAGTGAAAGTAAAGTGTAAGGTACAGTGTAAGTACAGTGTAAGGCACGTAAAGGGTCTGTTACAGTGTAAGGTATGTAAAGGGTCTGTTACAGTGTAAGGTAAGTAAAGGGTCTGTTACAGTGTAAGGTATGTAAAGGGTCTGTTACAGTGTAAGGTATGTAAAGGGTCTGTTACAGTGTAAGGTATGTAAAGGGTCTGTTACAGTGTAAGGTATGTAAAGGGTCTGTTACAGTGTAAGGTAAGTAAAGGGTCTGTTACAGTGTAAGGCACGTAAAGGGTCTGTTACAGTGTAAGGCACGTAAAGGGTCTGTTACAGTGTAAGGTATGTAAAGGGTCTGTTACAGTGTAAGGTATGTAAAGGGTCTGTTACAGTGTAAGGTAAGTAAAGGGTCTGTTACAGTGTAAGGTATGTAAAGGGTCTGTTACAGTGTAAGGTAAAGGGTCTGTTACAGTGTAAGGTAAGTAAAGGGTCTGTTACAGTGTAAGGTAAGTAAAGGGTCTGTTACAGTGTAAGGTATGTAAAGGGTCTGTTACAGTGTAAGGTATGTAAAGGGTCTGTTACAGTGTAAGGTATGTAAAGGGTCTGTTACAGTGTAAGGTATGTAAAGGGTCTGTTACAGTGTAAGGTAAGTAAAGGGTCTGTTACAGTGTAAGGCACGTAAAGGGTCTGTTACAGTGTAAGGCACGTAAAGGGTCTGTTACAGTGTAAGGCACGTAAAGGGTCTGTTACAGTGTAAGGTATGTAAAGGGTCTGTTACAGTGTAAGGTATGTAAAGGGTCTGTTACAGTGTAAGGTATGTAAAGGGTCTGTTACAGTGTAAGGTAAGTAAAGGGTCTGTTACAGTGTAAGGTATGTAAAGGGTCTGTTACAGTGTAAGGTAAAGGGTCTGTTACAGTGTAAGGTAAGTAAAGGGTCTGTTACAGTGTAAGGCACATTAAGGGTCTGTTACAGTGTAAGGTATGTAAAGGGTCTGTTACAGTGTAAGATATGTAAAGGGTCTGTTACAGTGTAAGGTAAGTAAAGGGTCTGTTACAGTGTAAGGTATGTAAAGGGTCTGTTACAGTGTAAGGTATGTAAAGGGTCTGTTACAGTGTAAGGTATGTAAAGGGTCTGTTACAGTGTAAGGTATGTAAAGGGTCTGTTACAGTTTAAGGTATGTAGAGGGTCTGTAACAGTTTTGTTTAACACTTTGAGATGAGCCAGGCACTTCCATTCCCACATGAAATACAATGATCATCTGTGTACACTAAGTGGCAATGCTTCCTCATGGTACCAGCATAACCTACCATTGTGTTTTGTGTTAATGTGATCTTCTGACAGGACATGCCAAGATCAACAATAGCTTCAAAAGTATCAATCTTTGGTCAGACACTGCCCTCTGCACATCAAACAACTTTCTCATGGAATATTCTAGACTTTGAAACACCAAACACAATTTAATAGTCACCTCTACAGATCCCTGGCACAACTACAGCAGACCTGTATCTTTCTGGAAATGGCACTGGGATGCCAACAACTAAACAATTATGAAATAACAAAAACAACAACAATGAACTGTACACTTACATCATAACCTGCCACCAATAACCCTACACCAAATGGCCGACGTCCATATCTCTGTGTAGGAACCTGCGATTCTGTGTACGGGTTAAGGAACATCTGTACCCAAGTGACATTATTTTAACAATCATGTTAATGCTCTGATTTCATGTTTTTGTTGTCATCTGATAAGTATAAACTGAATCACCTCAACCACTGTTGTCTTTGTGTTTTATATAGCTTCAGTATCCTCTTTAAACTTCACTTTAATATTCAACCTATAGCTTCCTAGTATGCCAACTGTAGCTTCCAACTGTTATAGTGCCTAGTGTGTCCTCTAATCTGTATTTCTTTCCTCTACTTCTGCCATTCCTGTATTCATGAGTTAAAATATGGGGCAGTGATTTCACAAAATTCACCTGGTTGCCAGTTGAACCGTAGCTAACTTGGGTACTAGGGCATTGTCCAAGAAGTACAGGTGACTAGCCTGATAGTGACATCATCATCAACTGAATGCCGATTGGTTTATATAAATATGGAGCCAGCTCCAGGTATCCAAAACACCTCCAGCTATTTGCCCTAGTTAACAATTGGGTCATGTGTTCTAAAAATAGAACATAAAAACCTGACTAATCAACAGTTCACTCTGCCTGGATCAATTCAAAGGGTGGAAAGATCATTTCTATGTTATTTGATCAAGTTGAACTGCATTTGAGCAACCTACAACTGGGAAGACCGAGAAGTAAATACCTGGATGGCTTGGCCGCATGGCATGGTCGAGACAGGAACACGGAGCTGATCCACGACTCTGGTGATCAAGTGAGATGGCAGAACATGACCGCCCACGCTTATTGACATGGCACATGATGGATGGATGGACACATTTGTTTACTTCTTTCTAACTAAACGATATGTGTCGGTTTGTATGACAGTTACTTCAGCAGATAGCTAATGGTGGCGACTTGTGCGCTCCAGGTTGTAAATTTAAACTGTTAAAATACAGGACCCAAAACGGTTAAGAAATATTTGTTCAAAAAAACACAAGGATACTGCTCCCAACCATGGCAACCAGTCTTGAAATGGGCAAGGGTCTGTTATAAGACCAGCTGGAGTTCAGACACTCATTCCTCATGAAGTTGCTGTTGAAGAAACACCAGGTGTAAGACATGTACAAGTTTCACCGAGTGACAGGATGCAATGTCAGGAATTAATTAAAAGATGGCTGTTTAGTGACAGAAGAATGACTCATGAAATACAAGTCTCTTCATCATCTTTTGTTCTTTAATCCCCCCCCCCAACAACCGGTTCACTCCAAGCCCTTCCTTCTACCCTCAGCTATCCCATACAGCTTCATCCATATCCTCCAAGCCCTTCCTTCTACCCTCAGCTATCCCATACAGCTTCATCCATGTCCTCCAATCCCTTCCTTCTACCCTCAGCTATCCCAACAGCTTCATCCATGTCCTCCAATCCCTTCCTTCTACCCTCAGCTATCCCAACAGCTTCATCCATATCCTCCAAGCCCTTCCTTCTACCCTCAGCTATCCCATGCAGCTTCATCCATATCCTCCAATCCCTTCCTTCTACCCTCAGCTATCCCATGCAGCTTCATCCATGTCCTCCAATCCCTTCCTTCTACCCTCAGCTATCCCATGCAGCTTCATCCATGTCCTCCAATCCCTTCCTTCTACCCTCAGCTATCCCATGCAGCTTCATCCATGTCCTCCAAGTCCTTCTTTCTACCCTCAGCTATCCCATGCAGCTTCATCCATATCCTCCAAGCCCTTCCTTCTACCCTCAGCTATCTCATGCAGCTTCAACAATGCCCTCCAATCCCTTCCTTCTACCCTCAGCTATCCCAACAGCTTCATCCATATCCTCCAATCCCTTCCTTCTACCCTCAGCTATCCCAACAGCTTCATCCATATCCTCCAATCCCTTCCTTCTACCCTCAGCTATCCCAACAGCTTCATCCATGTCCTCCAATCCCTTCCTTCTACCCTCAGCTATCCCAACAGCTTCATCCATATCCTCCAATCCCTTCCTTCTACCCTCAGCTTTCCCATGCAGCTTCATCCATGTCCTCCAATCCCTTCCTTCTACCCTCAGCTATCCCATGCAGCTTCATCCATGTCCTCCAATCCCTTCCTTCTACCCTCAGCTATCCCATGCAGCTTCAACAATGCCCTCCAATCCCTTCCTTCTACCCTCAGCTATCCCATGCAGCTTCATCCATGTCCTCCAAGTACTTCCTTCTACCCTCAGCTATCCCATACAGCTTCATCCATGTCCTCCAAGTCCTTCCTTCTACCCTCAGCTATCCCATGCAGCTTCATCCATGTCCTCCAATCCCTTCCTTCTACCCTCAGCTATCGCATGCAGCTTCATCCATGTCCTCCACATATTATTCATTTTTGTTTCGATTTCACTTTCCCGTGTATTTCCAGGTATTCCTCTATTTTTTTTGTTTTTTACCTTGTGGTTTCCAGACAAAGGCCATTCTCAGGTTTGCTCAATATATGTCCTATCCATTGCCAGCATCTTCTTCATCTCTTGAATCACTGGTATTTGTTAGTTCTACATTCTGTCATACCATTTTAGCCCCACTGTTCTGCGCAGGCACCAATAAGAGAATGTTTGTAGTTTATTTGTAACCATGTCTGCTGTTTTCCATGTTTCTGTTGAGCACAGTAGTACTGATGAAATAGTTGTACAGCATTTTACAATGAATAAAACAAACCTAAAAACTATCTATCCAAGAGAATGCTTGCGTGTAAATATGATTTGAAAGAGATGAAATGGCAATTAAATGACATTAAATCTGACCCTGTTTATCTTCCATTTCTCAATGTTTTAGACAAATCTTCATCAGCGTTATTTTGTGTTCATCTTCAATGTTTCTTCCAATGTCCAACTAGAGACATGTAGTCTCTCTACACATACACACATACGTTTAAACAATTAATGTGCAGCACTTGACTAGACTTTTTTAGAATAATCTGACCCTAGTCATTCTGAAACGTTATCATAATCTGGAATCTGGTCATATGTAACAATATTACAGTATATGGTTTCATTTTATACAAACCATAATAATTTAACATCCGCAGTGGTTATATATATATATATATATATATATATATATATATATATATATATATATATATATATATATATATATATATATATATATATATATGCTGTAATAATCCATTATGTTTGAATAACAAAGACACAATCCATTATGTGCTGTGTATATACTGTAATAAACTAACATGATGTTGTATACAATATAATATAGCACATGGTTTTATTATACATGCTATAACAAATTGCATCTGCAGTTGTTATATAAACCGTAATAATCCATCACATATACCATAATACACATGATGTTTTAAACAATATAATACAGCATACAGTTGTATGATACATACCATAACAATCTAGCATCTGCAGTTAGACCAGCTATGGACACACCAACATGGTCATCAATGGGTATTATCTTCTTCTGATGTGCTGACAATTCTGAGGGAGCTCGCTAAGAAAGGTGAACAATTCATAACAGTTTAAGGTAAGCCTTTTAAAGAAAGGAGAGTTCACAAGATTATTAAATATATTATAAGTTTAAATGACAATTAACTTTCATTTCCCAAGTATAATAATAATAACACTGTCAGTAAGCACATCCTTAGATCTAGTTTCCCTGTAAGTATTGTATTTTAAGTATTTATTTCTTTTATTCCATACCGTAAGGTATATAATTTCAATGAGTATAATAGTAAACAAACAAGACAAGGGCCCTTCACACACTTTGAGGCGTGCTGGGTGTATCGTGCTGGCCCAGTATGTCTACAGACCCACTGACACTCACTAGATGGCGTGGTCAACATCAGATGTCGGCTGCCTTTACTTTCCATTACATTTCCTGGTACATATTTTAAGCTGGGTTCATCTGGGAGTCTGTGGCATTTTTAAAAATTCCACCTTGATGGGAATTTGAACACATGAACTCCAGGGCAGCAGGTAAGCGTGCTAGCCATTACAAACCATGGCTGCCACTGAGTATAATACAAGTACAAAATACATGTTCAGCTTATCAGTTTTCTCACAAGTACTCAGTTACTTGTATACACAAGATTGGCCACCTATTTCTCCTGGCTCCTGTTACTGTATACACAAGAGTGGCCACCTATTTCTCCTGGCTCCTGTTACTGTATACACAAGAGTGGCCACCTATTTCTCCTGGCTCCTGTTACTGTATACACAAGATTGGCCACCTATTTCTCCTGGCTCCTGTTACTGTATGCACAAGAGTGGCCATCTATTTCTCCTGGCTCCTGTTACTGTATGCACAAGATTGGCCATCTATTTCTCCTGGCTCCTGTTACTGTATGCACAAGATTGGCCACCTATTTCTCCTGGCTCCTGTTACTGTATACACAAGATTGGCCACCTATTTCTCCTGGCTCCTGTTACTGTATACACAAGATTGGCCACCTATTTCTCCTGGCTCCTGTTACTGTATGCACAAGATTGGCCACCTATTTCTCCTGGCTCCTGTTACTGTATACACAAGATTGGCCACCTATTTCTCCTGGCTCCTGTTACTGTATACACAAGATTGGCCACCTATTTCTCCTGGCTCTTGTTACTGTATGCACAAGATTGGCCACCTATTTCTCCTGGCTCCTGTTACTGTATACACAAGATTGGCCACCTATTTCTCCTGGCTCTTGTTACTGTATACACAAGATTGGCCACCTATTTCTCCTGGCTCCTGTTACTGTATACACAAGATTGGCCACCTATTTCTCCTGGCTCCTGTTACTGTATACACAAGATTGGCCACCTATTTCTCCTGGCTCTTGGCCTACAACATGTAATGGAGCTGTCACATCACAGACCCATAGCAGGAAAATGCTTTGGGACATTTGGTTTACAAACAACTTTCTCCATTAAAATATCCGTGTAATTCCCAGCTCCTTCACAATCAGCATCCAGATGCTCTTCCTTATTATTGTCCCATTACAACTCAAAGCCATCATAATCATAATTCTATTCTCAGCCCTCCTTTCCTGTCCTGCCACCACATTAAAGCAACAGATGAACTTCTCATGACCCCAAGAATTATGCCACTACCGACAGGTCTCCCAAAATCAATTTTAAATGTATGAACCAGACCTAGAGAGACATGAGCCTGTTGCACTGTTGATAGACTGGGGACAGCCAATGCAACAGGAGGGCAGACCCAACAGAATTGAAAATTAGAATACATTAGACCACAGACCTGATGAATGTCTGTCCTGTTGATACCATATCATTGTTTGCATTTAATCCTGATTATCATCAACTCAACATATGTTTTGAGTGTCATCATGTGCTTTGTATATAAAACACAAGAACCCTTTTACACACTCAAAGTTCAACTGGCATCTGGTGCTGTACCCATATTTGTATACAACAACTGACATCTGGTGCTGGACCCATATTTGTATACAACAACTGACATCTGATGCTGGACCCATATTTGTATACAACAACTGACATCTGGTGCTGGACCCATATTTGTATACAACAACTGGCATCTGGTGCTGGACCCATATTTGTATACAACTGGCATATGGTGCTATACCCATATTTGTACACACCAACTAGCACCTGATGCTGGACCCATATTTGTATACAACAACTGGCATCTGATGCTGGACCCATATTTGTATACAACAACTGGCATCTGATGCTGGACCCATATTTGTATACAACTGGCATCTGGTGCTGGACCCATATTTGTACAGACCAACTAGCACCTGATGCTGGACCCATATTTGTATACAACAACTGGCATCTGATGCTGGATCCCTATTTGAATACAACAAATGGCATCTGGTGCTGCACCCATATTTGTATTCAACAACTGGCATCTGGTGCTGGACCCATATTTGTACAGACCATCTGGCATCTGATGCTGAACCCATGTTTGTATACAACAACTGGCATCTGGTGCTGGACCCATATTTGTACACACCAACTGGCATCTGATGCTGAACCCATATTTGTATACAACAACTGGCATCTGATGCTGAACCCATGTTTGTATACAACAACTGGCATCTGGTGCTGGACCCATATTTGTATACAACAACTGGCATCTGGTGCTGGACCCATATTTGTATACAACAACTGGCATCTGGTGCTGGACCCATATTTGTATACAACAACTGGCATCTGGTGCTGGACCCATATTTGTATACAACAACTGGCATCTGATGCTGGACCCATATTTGTACACACCAACTGGCATCTGATGCTGAACCCATATTTGTATACAACAACTGGCATCTGGTGCTGGACCCATATTTGTATACAACAACTGGCATCTGGTGCTGGACCCATATTTGTACACAACAACTGGCATCTGGTGCTGGACCCATAGTTGTATACAACTGGCATCTGATGCTGGACCCATATTTGTATACAACAACTGGCATCTGGTGCTGGACCCATATTTGTATACAACAACTGGCGTCTGATGCTGGACCCATATTTGTATACAACAACTGGCATCTGGTGCTGGACCCATATTTGTATACAACAACTGGCATCTGATGCTGGACCCATATTTGTATACAACAACTGGCATCTGATGCTGGACCCATATTTGTATACAACTGGCATCTGGTGCTGGACCAATATTTATACATACCAACTGGCATCTGATGTGGTCGGAATCACGCCAGCCACATTTACTTCCCCAGATTTTACCCGATACCCATTTTAGACCGGCAAAGGTTTACAAATCTGCCCAATTGCAGACTTGAACCCACAACAACCTGGCTGGTAGGCGAGTCTAGCCACTATACTGCCATGGCTCCTGCTTTGAGTATGTTCTACACATCATCTGATGCCAGATCTTATGCTATAACCAGCAGCTGGAAGAAAGAATTAATTCGGCCGAAATGGTATTTAAAATACTGGGGTAAAGGATGCAGAAAGATAACGAAAGCACATAAAGAATTTTTTTTTAAAATAAATAAATAAAATGACTAAACGAGATCAAGGTTCAACAAATAAAATACTGTGGACATATAAAATCTTCACAAGCTGTTTAATACTATGCTGTGAAAAAGGTGAAAGATAAACATGCAAAGAGCAAGCATTCACACGGGGAAGAGAACATCAAAAGATGGATTATAAAAGAGGACATTCGACTACCATCATGTCATTGACAGAGAATGCTGGCGGTCCATTCCAGCCATCCTTTAATGTGCAGGTGGCTATTGATCTGATGAGACTTCATGTACTGAATTGCAAGTAATTTTCTATCAATAGCTATACTGAACCAGTCCTAATGAATGGAAGATAATCAAGAACAATTAGCAGACAAATGAGGTACTATGTGAAATCTGCGGAGACGTAGTTTGAAAGAAGAATGATGAGAACACCGCGGATGGATAAAAAGAACAATGATACCTTGAAAGAAGTGAACTGGCTACTTGCATCAACTCAACCAGAGAACTGGCTACTTGCATCAACTCAACCAGAGAACTGGCTACTTGCATCAACTCAACCAGAGAACTGGCTACTTGCATCAACTCAACCAGAGAACTGGCTACTTGCATCAACTCAACCAGAGAACTGGCTACTTGCATCAACTCAACCAGAGAACTGGCTACTTGCATCAACTCAACCAGAGAACTGGCTACTTGCATCAACTCAACCAGAGAACTGGCTACTTGCATCAACTCAACCAGAGAACTGGCTACTTGCATCAACTCAACCAGAGAACTGGCTACTTGCATCAACTCAACCAGAGAACTGGCTACCTGCATCAGAAATAGACAATCCCAATCTTTGGGCATGTCAAGAGATGGGGAAGGTGGAGTATGTCATCACATCAGGAAAGGTGGAGGGGAGGAGAAGGAGGAGAAAACCAAAAGAGAAGATACTGGACAATCTGTCCTCATGGTATAAAGTTACATCAGCATTAGAAATGATTGGCAGCACCAGAGACAGAAGTCTGTCGACAGACATGAACACCAATGCATAGACTATAAGAAGAATCTTCTATCCATTCCAGACTTTAAAATAGTACTGCATACATCATCATCAGGTTAGTCCGGTGAAAGACTAGTATTGAAGTTTGATAATGTAACTCCACTGTCCTTGTTCTCTGTGTGAGTCCACAAACTATATTTTTAAAATGTTCCTGTGTTAAAATGAAGACAGGCACTTACTTTAAGAGCAATTAGAATGGCATGAGTTTTAGACTTGAGACCAACACATGCAGACCCTTGCTTGACTGCTTCCATGGCATACTCAAGCTGATGTATCCTACCCTGTGGTTTATGTTCATCAGACAAAGATAATCATTCAAACAGGCAGTAAATCATATGTAATAATGGGAATAAAACATCAAAACATGTGAAATGGTATTTTGTTTTGTTTCATTCACTCACTTATGAATTCAAGCATAGGCCACACACTTGCTACCACTACTAGTAGTTGATGCTACTATTGAGAATGATTTTGCACCTTCCCTATTACCAGTGTCCCTCGCCATCAGGCAAACCCTCTCCAATTTCTGGAGACCTGGTCATATATATCCCCAAGGTCAAGAAGTCAACATTAAGTTAAAATAATCTATGCGTGAAACAAACCCACTATGTCAGGGTCAGGATGTAAAATGGTACCATGATAACAGCAGTGCCATCAATGTTAGAAACAGTAGAACAGACCAGTGTTTTTCTTTCAAGTTTTGTTAATATTTTAGCTGACTAAGCACTAAGACAGTCAGTGCAAAACTAAACAGAATGATCACATACGATAAAAACGGGGGGGGGGGGGGGGGGGGGGGGGGGGGGGGGGGGGACTATTTTAAAGTGTCATTACTGCACACAAATTTTAGTCAGGCATCCAATTTAGCTTTGGTTCCCACAATCCAGTGTAAACAACTGGGGTTTTCAGCCTTTATTTTATACATGCACATAGACTTTTCAAGACTGTATAATGGTTCCTAGTTTCCAGAATTTTCTAGGTGTTTCAAAAACCCTTTGACCCATGAATATAAAATAAACTAGCTGACCCGGCCCGGCTTCGCCCAGCCCCTGGCGGGGATCTATCTATCTATCTGTCTGTCTGTCCTCTTGTCTGTCTGTCTGACCCGGCCGGCTTCGCCCAGCTCCTGGTGGGGAGCATCTCATTTAATTCGTATAAGTAGTCATATAAGCTTCCGTTCCCGATTATCTGTCTGTCTGTCTGACCCGGCCCAGCTTCACCCAGCCTCTGGTGGGGAGCATCTCATTTAATTCATATAAGTAGTCATATAAGCTCCCGTTCCCGACTATCTGTTTGTCTGTCTGTCTATCTATCTGACCCGGCGCGGCTTTGCCCAGCTCCTGGCGGGGAGCGTCTCATTAAATTCATATAACAAAACAAAATTAACTTCAGAATGTCCTTCCACACACCATCCATTATTTTTAATGAAAACTGTTTTTAATCACCTACATGACTGTAGATAACTTCTTTAAACATAAAAAGATGAGCTAGAAAATTTTCACTATTTAAATAGATGCATTATTTTTATGAAAACTGAAAATGCCTTAAAGATTATATCATTATTTATTATAACTCATATGCCTGTAAATAACTGTAGACAAAGAGTTTATAAATCTTTGAAAACAATGCAACAATCTATATATAAAATATATAGCAATGCTATTACAAGTTATGCCCCTTGAAATAACTTTTCTTAAGTTAAGTCCCCTCGCTATATATAAATGATAATGTAAATTTAAATATTAAATTTTAGTAAGTAAATAGCTGATTGTACACTAACAAACTATGACAGTTGGCTGCATGGGAATGAAAAGAATACATGTAGAAAATTACATCTCAATCGGATGGACCGTTAACGAACGCATCAAAGACATCCCTACACACATACATACATCGTCTTTTATATATATAGATAAACCAATACAATTGTGTACAGATTTGTTGTCTGTAAACAAGTCTGCACTATTTATACAACATTAGTACACAAGCTGTGCTTTCTCACTAACCTGTGGGCTCCAGACTGTAACATCATTGTCGTACTGGTTTCGGAACTGAAACAATGTGAAAACAAGACATTCAAGACAAACTTCAAACATGCACACATTTGGTGAAGCTTACGTTATAGCACATGTCACGCCGGGTCAGTCACAACTATTTCAGACATGTTTACACAAATATGCAACTTAGACACTTGATATTGCTGAGAAAACTTACTCCAATGGATGATCTTGAAAATTAGTTAATATAATGCATCTATGGCAATACAGTAACATCTATAATGTTCCGGTAGTACAATACTAGATGAAAGAATGATGTTTTCCCTAAGTGACACACATCTGTAATGTTCCGGTAGTACAATACTAGATGAAAGAATGATGTTTTCTCTAAGTGACACACATCTGTAATGTTCCGGTAGTACAATACAAGATGAAAGAATGATGTTTTCCCTAAGTGACACACATCTGTAATGTTCCAGTACAACAATACTAGATGAAAGAATGATGTTTTCCCTAAATGACACACATCAGTAATGTTCCGGTAGTACAATACTCCATCCATCATGTGCCATGCCAGTAAGCGTGGGCAGTCATGTTTTGTCATCTCACTCGATCACCCATCGTGGATCAGCTCTGTGTTTTTGTATCGACCATGCCACGTGGCCATACCATCCAGGTATTTACTTCTCGGTCTTCCCCTTGGTCTCTTCCCTTCGATCTTGCCAGTTGTCACCAAGTTCTCTAATTCATTTCTTCTCATAACATGCCCAAAACTTTTTGACTGTCTACGTCTAATGTCTCTAATCAGTTTACGATTTTCATTTGTTTCTTGAAGGACTTGTTCATTCGTTTTTCTGTCTGTCCATGGTATTCTTTGCATTTTCCTCAGAAGCCACATTTCCACAGCCATCAGATGTGTTTCAGCATGTCTGCTCATTGTCCACGCTTCACATCCACATAAGAGTACAGGTTCTATGTAGCACTTCAACACTCTTTTTCTCGTTTCAATTGATATCTTTTTATTGGTAAGTATGTTTTTCATCTTGCAAAAGGCTACCATCGCAATGGCAATTCTTGTTCTAATTTCTTCAAGGCATCTCCCATCAGATGTTATGACTGTTCTAAGATAACTACTGATTCACCTGTTTAAGAATATGCCCATTTACATGTATATGACATTGTGGTATTTCCTTCTTCCCAGTACAATACTAGATGAAAGACTGTTTTCCCTAAGTGACACATCTTTAATGTTCCGGTAGTATAATATTAGATGAAAGAATGTTTTCCCTTAGTGACATACATCTGTAATGTTCAAGTGGTACAATATTAGATGAAAGAATGATATTTTCCCTAAGTGACACACAGTCTGGGGAATTTGTCATTGGATAATCTGACTTGTTAACAATGCCTTGCAGCCCAGTCATACCTACTAATCTGCCATGCCTGGACCAACTATTGTGTTCATCTATATTTCATGAGCTCCTGTTTTGACAACTGTTACTTTAACAGTAACAACAAAAGGGAAAGAAAGACATACAAGAAGAAAGTGGAATATAATGAGTTCAAGTTTGTGACAGAAGTCAAGATGTTTCTCACTGATCAGTTCTATCATCTGTTTGACTCATGTTATATTCCGTAATAATTTATAAAAATATATTTACTCATATTGTCAGCATCTATGATTAAGAGGAAGTGAATGCATGGCACAATCCCAACATACTGGGTTCAATGTCACTCGCAGGCTATTTGGTAGCAAATCACTTGGCACTGATTTTCACAATGGTATGAGTTTTGGTCATTCAAAACGCAACAGAAAACTACTGAACGTAAAATTGCCACAAAAAAATCACAAACAGTCAATAAATACTGGGGCTGATTGGGAAGTCCTATAAAGGACATACAACAAACTCGTAACCTATTCTTGATGGTAGCCATGGTAGTACAGTGGCCATGTGTTGGAACTTCCCCCAGGTTGAGGTGTTGCTGTAAACTGCCCTGGGCTCCCAGGTCCACCTAGCCTGACGTGAGCACCAGGACATGTTTGGGGAAGTAAAGGCAGCCTGTGTGGTATTGACCTCATCCCCTCTGCCATGTCTCCACCTGACAGAGGTAGAGGGGTCTGAGTGTTCCAATGACCCCGAGAGCTATGCTGACACTAGCACAGATACTGGTCGGGTCTACCATGGACAGGTCAAGGGATAGGAACCAGATTAACAGTCTGTCCACGGGAACAGCTTGTGGTGAATGGAAGGCCCTATATATGGAAGTGAGGCTAAGCAGCCATGTGCAGGACGAGATAATTAATTGGGTGAGCCCAATACCAGAGTGCTATGTGTTGGCTCTGCAATTATGGAAGCCTCCTTGGATGGCGGGGAATACCCATGGTCTGCCCCTGCCTTTCCTTGAGGGCTGACAGGGATGTTTTCAGCTGTTCTAAATGGGCCAGTTAGGATGGAGATACCACATAACAGTGAGAGTCGAACATCCAATGAAATATCAGGGAAGGTTAACCTAGTCAACAACTGTCGGAAAAAAACTGGCTATGTTGACCGATAGGCACAAATATTGCAGCTCTGCTGTAATCAGGCACAACATAATTATGTCCAAAACAAACATTCCGGACAAACAAAGAAGAAGATATAGACGAAATAAGCATAAAGTGTTCATTGGTCTACAAAATACATCAAGGTGTGGAAAAGGGTCTTTTAGACTTTTTAAAATGATTTTTTAATAATTTATAAACTTATTTTTACATGTCCACTGGGTATAAGCTGATTTTATTTGTAACGTTTGTTATTATTTCATAAGAATAAAGTATGGAACAGAAGTATTGCAGCAAATGTTACCATGCATTTTTCCAGGTTTTCTTAATGTCCATTGCATCACTTGCAAGGTATTGTTATTTATGCATATATATAGTTTCAAACAGATTGTTGTTTTCTCTCTCTTTTGTGTGGCCATGTCATCTCTCCTTTGTTTATTTTATACATTTTATAGCTTTATAAGAGCTGATCCACAACTCTGGTGATCGAGTGAGATGGCAGAACATGACCGCCCACGCTTACCGGCATGGCACATGATGGATGGATTGATAGCTTTATAAAAAGTACCTGCTGTCCTCTGTCTCTCTTTCTCTCGTGAAAACTTCCTGCTGGGTCAGAAGGAGAGGGAGGAAAGAAAGTGAAGAGTTGGCAAGGGGAGGAAAGAAAATTAACAGCTGGCAAGCAAAGAATAAGAAGAAAGACTGACAGATTAGCAATACAGTTAATTCATGTCAGGTTTTTTTTTTCCAAAGCAGCGAATACACATACCACAGAAATCAGTATTCAACATCCTCACGATCCAGGAGATTAATGCAAAGGATGATACAATCATTAAACACCTTGGCTCTGACTGCTAACAGCAAACCTAGTGAACCAAATAACTGGGGGTTTGGCAATGTATGTTAAGCATGAGCTCCCTCATCAATGGTTGATACAAGTGCATACAACAGTTATAGGGTTGAGATACAGGGCACAGTTGTACCCACACACCACCATGATTTGAGGTCTACAATGTGTACGAGCATGTACACCACCTTTCTGACGAGTGGTAATGGGAATTCCTACCATAGGAAATGTCTCAGAGCTGGAGACTTCAATGCTCGACCACAAGAGTTTGGAAATCTAACAGAAAAAAGACAAGTAAAAGCACATAGTCAAGCAATGCTCAGTATCAGCCTCACTGTTTTTAATGATGGCCAAGCTACAAGATTGTCAACTAGAATGGGAGACTCAGGCAGAGTCACAGATTTGGCTTCTACTTCCAGCACTGATGCATTTTCAATCATCTTGGGCTTGGCATGAGTTGACTGAGGGACTATACTCCATTGGGCAATGAAATGCAGGAGGAGAATAGGAGGTCCAGCAGATGATTTGATGCAAATACTAGCAGAGATGGCGCATGAGTTTACACTGATGGTTCTACACATTGCAGAAGAGAAATCTGGCAGAAGATTATCAGCTACAGTCATGTGGAGGTAAACTCTGGGTAGAATAGAACCTGTAGGTATACAACCTCAAGTATGATCATGAAGATGGAGGTGGCTGCAATCACTGCAAAGGAGGTGATAGAAGTTACTCAAGTCACTAGAGTAAATTATTAATCATAACATCTGATTTTCAATCTGTATTCATATTGCATTAAGTTCAAAATGGACAGATGTAGCACAAGTGGATATCAAATACTGAAATAGACACTTCTTTCTTACAAAGACTTACAAATACATTACTACAGTTTGGGACATAGTGAAAATCAAGTTAAGGAACAGGCAGATCTGTTGGCTTCAATCAAGAATGTCAGTTGTTGGAACACTCATGATGGGCAAGGCAGACATTCTGAAGACTGTCTATGAACGACTGCTATATTAAAATACAATAACAGATGAAACAGCATATTTAAAATTATTTATTTAAGGGGATTTTTGAGTTTTTATCTCAGTGGGGTTTCGGCACTGTTCCGAATTCCGGTCCCAAATAGTTCCGCAGTGAATGTAGTGAATAAGAATCCCTTACAGGACCTCATTGTGTGATTACTTCCGTTTTGACTACTTCCTTAGTTACATATAAATAAATACTGAGATACCGATACTGATACAGAGGCTTTCAATACACTTGTTTCTACTTGATGTAAAGAAATATTATAATGCCAGGCAGACCATCAGCTCGGGTAGAGTGTTACAACTGGATGCTGTGTAACAATCCACTGTTGGGAGGATTTGATGCTCAGGGACAGTCAGTGGTCTTTGAAGTTGACGAGAGCTACTTTTTTCCACCGAAAGTACCACCGTGGTCACTTTCGTCGTGGTCAATGGGTAGTTGGCCTGGTTGAACGTGGTAGAGGTCGTTGCTGGTTGGAAGTTGTGGAAAGGCGAGATGCGACAACACTGGAACGCATTATAAGTGATCACGTCTTACCAGAAACGACCATTGTCACCGATGCCTGGCGAGGCTACAACAACGTAGGTCAACTAAACCATGGCATCTACGATCATGCAGTTGTTCATGCCAATAACTTTGTTGACCCTGTACACAGTGACATTCACACCCAAACAATTGAAGGGTTGTGGATGCAAGTAAAAAGGAAACAAAGATACCAAGGTGGCACTAGTCGTACAGTGTTTTAACACTTATTTAGCAGAATTTCAGTGCCGCCACAGTCACAAAGTACATGTTTTCGGACAATATTTACAACTTTTGTGCCACAATTTCGAGATATAATTTCATATATTGATGCAGGCTGCTGTAGGTTTGATTGATCATTATATTGTCACCAGGCTGCTGTGGGTCTGATTGATCATTCTCTGAAGCATGATTTTTATTTGCGCTCCCTTGCTTTGAACTCAAGCGTAGTCTATACGCAATACATATTCATGCATTGGACTGAACTTTGAACTCAAGTGTAGTCCATACACACTATTTCAAGTAATGCTGGAATGAACTTTGCATGTGGATTAGCTTCCCCTATTAACAGTGTCCCTTGCCATCAAGTGAATGCACTCCGACTTCAGAGGTACTTGTAATTTACATCTCCAAGCAAGGACGATAGGTCAGCATTTTGGTCAAACTGCCCGGTGTAGGGGTTGAGCCCCTTACCTCGGCATCATCACACCGGATGTTTAAGAACACGTGTTCTTATCCATTCGGCCATGCTGGCCTACAAGTATGGAGTTGAACACAGGGATCTGAGTCAGAGACCAAATATAACTAGAAAACATTGTCAAATGAATTTTGTAAACATAAACAATACATATTACCATGTTATGAGACACATCCACCACCCACCCACACATCCCCCATTCACCCCAACTGCCCCACCCAACCACACACACAACCCAGATACACATACATGCCTCCACCCATCCACCACATTGTGTGTGTAAGTGTGCATGCATGCAGTGTATGCGAGGGAGTTATGTGAGTACGTGTGCGTAAGTATATGGATGTGTGTAAGTGTGTGTATGTGCGTGGGTATATGTGTGTATTTGCGAGTGTATTTTGTATGTGAATGTGTGTATGTACATGTGTGAGAGAGAGAGAGAGGGGGAGAGAGAGAGAGAGCAAGAGAGAGAGAGAGAGAGAGAGAGAGAGAGAGAGAGAGAGAGAGAGAGAGAGAGAGTTCAATTGCATCACTAAAGTTTACGCTACATAATGTATATGTAAAATTATTTCTCCACTTCTTGCAATGCGAGAATTCTCACGACAATCGTCATTGTCTCGATTGTGTGTAAAGTGTGGGAGTTTGTTCTTATTAGTTTCAGTGATCATGTGAGGCATCGTGTATGTGTCTAGATGTGAGGATGTGTGTATGAGTGTGTATGTGAGGGATATGGGTGTGTGTGGGGATGTGGGGAATGTATGTGTGGAGGGGTTGTATGTGGGGGATGTGTATGGGTTAATGGGTGATGTGTGGATGTGTGAAGGGATTTGTAGTCGGTGTTGGATGTATGTGTATGTGAGGGGTATGTGTGTGTGTGTGTGGGGGGGGGGGGGGGGGGGGGGGAAGGAGGGATATTTGAGAGGATAGTTGGAAGTATGTGGGTGTTGGTGGGTTGGGAGGGGTGTGGGTAGGGAGTGTGTGTTTGGGTGGGTGAATGGGTGTGTAGGAGATTGTGTGGGTTGAGGGATGGGTGTGTAATCGGTGTGAGGGGTGTCTGTGAATGGGATATGTCTGTGTGGGTGGGAGTGTGTGAGTGTGGATGGGGTAAATGTGAGTAGGTGCAGGATGTATGTGTGGGTGGTGAGGATGTTTGTAGGTGGAGGATGTGTGAGTGGGTGGGGAGATGTGTGGGTGGAGATGTGTATGGGGAATGTATGTGGGGGATGTGTGTGTGGGGGGAATGCGTTTATGGGTGGAGTTTTGTGTGGGAGGGGAGATGTGGGGGATATGTAAGATGTGCAGGTGATTGAAGGATGCATGCGAGGATGGGGGATGTGTGTTTGGCTGGGTGGTTGGGGTATGTGTGGGTGGGAGGGTAGACGAGAGATGCATGTGTTGATGGGCACGTGGGTGATGTGTGTGTGTGTGAGTGGTTGATGGATGTGTACGTGAGTGGGTGGATGTGTGTGAGAGATGAGTGTATGGGTGGGGGATGTGTGTAATTGTGAGAAGATGTGTGTGAGCGGCGGATGTGTGTTTGTGGGGTATATGTGGGTGGCGGGGTGTGTGTGGGTGGGAGGTGTGTGATTTTGGGTTATGGGTGGGGGATATGTGTGGGCATGTGGGGAGATGTGTTTATGGGTGGGGATGTGTGTATAGGTAGGGATGTGTAGTTGAGAGATGGCAAATATTGGGTGGGTGGGTGTAGGTTGGCTGATGTGTGTGTGGGTGGGTGGGTGGGGAAAATTGTGAGAGTGCGGGATATGTGTGTGGATAGGTGCAGGATGTGTGGGTATGTGTGTGTGGTTTCTTCTTCTTCTTCTTCTTCTTCTTCTTCTTCTTGGGGAAATGTGTGTGGGTGGGGGATCAGTGGATGTGTGGCGGCATGTATGTTCGCCTGGTTCTGTGTGAGTGTGTGGAGGTATGTGTGGGTAGGTGGGGGAGGTTTGGTGGGTCGGGGATGTGTTGGTGGCTGCGGGATATGAAGGTGGATGGAGGATGTGTCTCACAACATGGCAATATGCACTGTTTATGGTTACAACTTTCATTTGATAATGTGTTTTTTTCTCATGTGAATGTATCATGCGTAATATGCATTGTTTATGCTTACAAACTCCATTTGACAATGTTTTTTTCCCCTATGTTAATGTAACATGCACATTTGATGAATGAAAGATGAGTGATTGAAAGGGCCGAATGTAAGACGGGCCTGCGTGCCCAATTTGTTACCCTTTTAAAATAAAGTTTGTTCGTTCGTTCGTTCGTTCCTCCTCCCTCATCGTCCTCCCTCCTCCCTCCCCCTCCTAATCCCTCCTCCTCCCTCCTACTCCTGTCTCCTCCTCCTCCCTCCGCCTCCCTCTTCTTCCCTCCTCTTCCCTCCTCCACCTCCCTCTTCCTCCTCCTTCCTCTACTCCTCCTTTTTCTTCTTCTACTGCTGCTGCTGCCGCCGCTCCATTTACCCAAGTTAATTTTTGGGGGAAGATGTAAAGATCTTTCAAGTGCTCTTTCTAATACTTTTTGTAAGTTGGTCTTCGTTTACCTAAGGTTGTTCTAACTGCAACCAATAAATGATTAGACAGACAGGCAGGCAGACAGATGGACGGATAGATAGATAGATAGATAGATAGATAGATAGATAGATAGATAGATAGATATATAGATAGATAGATAGACTGCATCATTATGTATGCATGCACATTATGCAACAGCTACCATTGAACAGTTATTGAGCTTTCGTCATTATGACTGCATGCACACACATGCTGTCACATTCGTCATATGACAGTCATTGAGCTTTCGTCGCTGTGACTGTGTAAACAAACATGATGTCACATACGTCATAGAACAGTCATTGTGCTTCCGTCATTATGACTGCACGCACAAACATGCGGTCACATATTTCATAGAACAGTCATTGAGCTTTCGTCACTGTGACTGTGTGTACAAACATTCTGCCACATATGACATAGACCAGCCAGTCATTACGCTTGCAATATCACAGAGAAAATGGACAATGATGTGACATGAAGGTGAATTATTGCGAACCTTTACAAGCGACACTTTTATAAAATGTTGAGCTGCAATAGCTCAGTGCTCAGAATGCATGCCTGTAATCTGAGTGAGCTGGTCTCTCTGGCTGAGGGGTTACAACACTTTCTCCGTAATCCCGTTTGTCACGCAGAGTTTCGTAGCGGGAGCGAGCTGGGAGCGGTTCGTCCCCCGCTGGTGACTTGCGGGACACTGAGCCGGCCGCTCAGAAAGCAATGGCAAACTACTGAGCGTAATCTTGCCAAGAAATCAACAGACAGCTGAAAGATACTGCTGTTGACAGCGATGTCCTGTAAAGGATATGCGAATAAAAAATAAAAAAATCTGAGTGAACCTGAGTTCGACTCCGCCCCGAGGCAGAGAATTTAGTCAAAAGTGTACATGGCCTCCCCAGTCAATCCAACCTAAAATTTGTATCAGGAGTTGTTCTGAGAAATAAAGACGGGTCGAGATATTGACCACATACTCATTGAGCACCAATCTCCATAAAACTATCAGAATAACACCACACAGCCAGCACTATTTCAGACATAGAAAAGTGTCCTGTTTCCTTCCTTTGACAACAGCCGATCTTTATTTAATATTCAAGCCAGCTTGTGGGCACTGAAATACGAATTAGAAAACCCATTTGAGGTTATAGAAATGTATATATACAGAAGAATAGGTTAGTTTCTATGAAGAAAAAAAAAGTGCGGACGTCCCACAGTCATCGCCAATGAATAGGACATTGATGGACAAAATAACAATGATACTAATCAAATATTCTTGCTACATTAAAAGACTGTTTGTGAAGATGTTGAAGGTCAGCGAATATGAGCTAGATTGCAACACAAGAAGGAAGATTTCAGCAGATGACAGAACATACGTATCTGATAATATACCTGGAGAGAGAGAGAGAGAGAGAGAGAGAGAGAGAGAGAGAGAGAGAGAGAGAGAGAGAGAGAGAGAGAGAGACAGACAGACAGACAGACAAAGAGAGAGACAGACAGACAGAGAGAGACAGACAGAGAGAGAGAGGGAGAGAGAGAGACAGAGACAGAGACAGAGACAGAGAGAGACAGAGAGCGACAGAGAGAGACAGAGAGACAGTGATAATGTACCAGCAGAGAGAGAGAGAGAGCGACACAGAGAGAGACAGAGTGCGACAGAGAGAGACAGAGAGAGAGAGAGAGAGCGCGCGCAGAGAGAGAGAGAGAGAGAGAGAGAAAGAGAGAGAGAGAGAAAGAGAGAGAGAGAGCGCGCGCGCAGAGAGAGAGAGAGAGAGAGAGAGAGAAAGAGAGAGAGAGAGACAGACAAGATAAGTGACGTAACACACATGTCCCATTTCCCACCATGAGATGTATTGAGTATATGGTATTGTGCATTACATGTGTACACCAACCGGCACCCTATGGCTGATGTCGGCAATATCTCGACCACCGCCTTAGCCTCCCACTAAACTTCATGGTACACATGTCATAATGTGTTTACCTGGGTACCAAGGTTAATACATAAATAAAGGAAGAAATAAATAAAAGAAATCACGGTATTGAATGCGTGATTACCAGAGCGGCACGCAAACCTGAGAGACAGAAAGTGCTATAGACATATTGCATATTGTGTGTTTTTTGGGGATAGTTAATGGATTGAATGTATGTTTTTATACACTGTTGCTGGATTCCCCCTGACCATATTAAGAATCGGTAATTAACGTGCTATACTTTATCATAATTATCATCAGCATCACCAAGTGCCTTGACGATCATGGGCGATCATGTTGTATCTCATCTTGCGATTTCCACGCGACTGTATGAAGTGTGATCTGACATTTCTTCACGTCAGGATGAAAGGTCATCAAACATTTGTTCTCAATGTCCTCTCCTATCCATCTCTCTTTCCATCTCTCTTTCCAGTTGTTCTGAACTGTTTCTGTTTTTCTTTTCTAATACTGTGACAAAAATGACTAACGCCTCTTTCTTGTGTTTGTGATACGTTGTCTTAGTGTCTTAGAAAGTAAGTTGTATGTCTCATGTCTTAGAAAGTAAGGTGTATGTCCCGTGTCTTACAAAAAAAGTTGTATGTCCAAAGTCTTAGAAAGTAAGTTGTATGTCCCTTACAGAACATGACAATCAACCCAAGCATGTATTAACTGTTTATGATTTTCTAGAGACTATTACTGTCGGTAACTGAATTTGTTTTCTGAACGGCCGACACTTATACCATTCAATGCAATGTTTTCCGTAAATAAATTGGAGAATAAAAACACCAAACATCAGGCTGCACACATTATTGCCAGGCTTATTTCACTGCATCTCGTCAGTTGCATACTACAGCATTCTCACACCATAAACTAAAGCAATAAGAACAATATTTCAAACTTAAATATAAATCACATATATTCCCACAGTAATTTGAATTATCTACCACTTAACAGACGATAGATTTAAATATTGAGCACAACCCACTGCTGGCAGGTTGTGCTCAATGTTTATACCCTCCCTATTGCGCTCTTCCGCCCGAAGCCGTTGGCACAATGTGGGGTGTCGGGTTTGGTAAGCGCCGCCCAACGATCGAGGCTAACAGAAATGATGTTGGATGGACTGGTGCGGTGGTGTCGAGCGAATATCATCAGCAAAATAAGCGTTTAAAAGGCTTTAAAAAAAAGTCGCTTAAAAGTCGACAAGGTCGACTTCATTGCACCGGGTTTATCCCATATGGCTCGGTCTCTTCCCGCAGCGCGGAAAGCGTCGCACAAAGCACGAACGCCGTAGCTTTTTTTAGCGACGACCCACAGGAGTCTCTGAATCATTTAACTCGTAAACCGAAGGGCGCGGCCCGGAATCGAACCCACAACCTTCGAAGCACGAGTCAAACGGCTTGATCACTTCGCCACAGAGACTCCCACAGAGACAAAAAAAATTAAGTAACGTAAACAAAACAATACAAATCTTCTAACAATAATAAATTGTGTTGCGTATCCCTTACGGGACGTTGCAGTCAACACCAGCATTTTCAGCTGCTGTTGATGTACTAGGCAAGTGTTACGTTCAGTAGTTTGCCATTGCTTTCTGAACGACCGGCCTCTATACCTTTTTCGAAAAAACCAGCACCGCCGTGTTTTGAACCCGGGTATACGGGCTCACAAACCGCGTTCGCAAGCCCTTCAGCCACATTGATTACAAAAAACGCAATCAAAAGTTAGCTAATTTTGTCAATATGCCGAATAACTGTCTTTGTACATAGTTATTTAAGTTATCTTGTCGCTTTCGCTTAATTAATTTATGAAAATTGAAAAAAAAAAAATAACCACATTTTGCCGGTGGGGAATCGAACCACGGTCTCCTGCGTTACATGCGGAGATACTTACCGCTATGCCACTGAGAACACGACGAAAGTTTAACAAAAATATGTCATGTAGTTAGTCCCGATGACATCACATAGACTTGCCTTTGACCCATTGCCTTTGACCCATTACCTTTGACCCATTGAGGCTCTGTAAGATATACCAAATCACGTATTCACTGCGGAACTATTTGGGACCGCAATTCGGAAGAGTGCCATTTCAAGAGGAGTGATTCACAGTGATGTATGAGGAAAAACTGAGTGCTTACAACCAGTTCATTACTAGAACGATCAGCAATTACACCTTACGACTGCTGTGGGAGATAGAACATCCATGGGCCCGGAATACTACAATAAATGGATTCTTATAAACCAAACTTGTGAACTGAATTGATTGCAAACAACTGGCACTGGCTGCTGTGTAGTGTGTGGTGTGAGTGAGTCACTGTGCCCATTCGAATCCTTCAACAGAACTTCATTTTCATTTGAATAACAAGTCAGACAGAACAGAATGTAAACTGACGAATGGCGTGCTGTTATATATGGTTACTGTGGCAAATGTTCTGTTGTATGCAGCAATTACAATTTAATATAAATTACACTACCATAGTTAAATCCAAATAATACGCTTGGTTATAATCACTGAGTTAACTGCAAAGATTACTCTCTTCGCCGTGACATGCAGAAATGAGGTCTCCTGTTTCCTACCTTCTTATCGAAACGAGCGACACAACTTCCGGGATTTTCAAAGGTCAGATCATCATCATCATGTGCCAAAGAGGGAAAATGTACATGTATCGCTTCAGATCTCGTTGCATGGTCTTCTGTGTCAGTTCTATTCATGCTATTCCTCCCTGTTACCTACCGAATTAGGCCATCCAGCACAATTTCCTTTGGTCTGTCTTTGCCTCTCCCAATCTTTCCAGTCGTAACGATGTTTTCCAAAGCATCTTTCTTCATTATATGAGTCTCTTTCTTATCAATCAATCAGGTGGCGTCTCCACAATGAAGGTTGGCTGCAATGGATCTCCAACATTGTTCCCACTGTCTGTCTCTCGCCCTGACTGTACATTCTGTCAGGCTGATATTCGTCCATCTCTTGGTGTTATCTTCTCATTTGTATCGTTGTCTACCTCTTGCTCGTTTGCCTTCAACCTTGCCCTACAGAATGGTTTTTCTAAGAGTATCATGTCTTTTAACGTATCCGAAATATTTCACTTGCCTCTTTTTTTATTTCTTTCATCAACTCTCTCTTCATTCCCAGTTCTTCTAGAACCTCTGCATTTGATTGTTTTTATTTCCGTGAAATAGGACGTAGGCCTAATCGTCTGTATATCCACATCTCCAGAGCCTCTATTTGACTTTCTAGTTTAGTTGCTAGTTGAATGTCCAGGCTTCCGCGCCAGACAGTAGCGTTGAATATATGTAGCATTTGACAATTCTCATTTTTAATGTGTTGTTAATCTCTCTAAATCAGAGGTTCCCAAACCACGGCCCGCAGGCCACTTGTGACCCGCCAGCTGTCAGAAAGTGGCTCGCGAGGCCTCGTTATTTAATTAGTGATGGACTGAATTTTGCGTGTAGATTAGCTTTCCCTATTAACAGTGTCCCTCGCCAACAGGCGAACCCACCCCGACTTCAGAAGAACTTGTAATGTATGTCCCTAAGCCAAGGGCGACGGGTCAACATGTTAGTCCATGCTGTCCGGTGTAGGTGTTGAACCCCTAACCTCGGCATCAGCACACCGGATGTTTAAGAACACGCGTTCTTATCCATTCGACCATGCTGACCTGCTAATATAATATATTTTAATAATTTCAAAAATGCACTCGGAGCGCCCCATTCAGCGGGCGATAATTTACTCTGCTCGTGGTTATTATCCTCGGATATTATCGAATGCTCCTGTTCAGTTCGCAACAAAACGATATGAAGTTCCCATATCCCAGCCTTGTCGACCAATCAGTCAGTGCGCAAGGTGCCATGTTGTCGTCTGTTACAACTGTTTGTCAATTAATTGCATTAAAAACGATTTTTGAAACTGATTTAAAATTTATTGTTAAATGAACTTTTTGATTTTAAACCAAAAAATGACAGCAGTGTAGTACTGACATTAACTGCCTTTAAAGTTTTAGAATTTTGTTGACGAAAGTGAAGAAAGGTAAGTATGATATTGCATAGGGTTTCCAGATGTCCGGCAAAGAGAGGACATGTCGTCCTTTTTAGCCTAATGTCCTCGGTCCGGCAGGCAAAGCTAAAAATCTTTAAAATGTCCGGCTTTTTAAATATTTGGCACTCTTCCGATTGACGGGTCTAAATAGTTCCGCAGTGAATAAGTCAGGGGTTAAGGGTTAGGGTTAGTGTTAAACTAACACTAACCCTTAACCCTAACTTATTCACTGCGGAACTATTTAGACCCGTCAATCGGAAGAGTGCCAAATTTTTTATGTTCTCATTTTTTATGTATTGTTGTTACAACTTACAATGTAACCTAATCAAAGTGTCCGCGTCATCTAGCACATTGACGTCTTTTTTTTTTCAACCTAAGTGTCTCAAATGTGTTGCTGAAAGCGCATGCGGCTGAAGCAACTTTGGCATTTCATAGTTTGTCATCATCAGTCTTACAACTCGATGACCTGCACAGCTGGTTTGATACACACATTATTTGAAGATTCAGAAATTGCTAAAAATATTGCTTGTGCAAAAACAAAGACTGACGCAAATAATAAACCAGGTGATTGCCTCCCCCCCCCCCCCTAACACTGTTGATAAATTGGATAAATCTTTAAGTGGTATTTCATGTTTCGGTCTTTCGACAGATGCTAGCAATCACGGTTCGCCGAAAATATTTCCGATCGTTGTTCAGTACTTTGACTGGAAAGCAGGTGGAATCCAAACTAAGATTTTCGAGTTAGACAACACATCAAATGAAACCTCAGAAACTATATCACAGTATATTTTGAGAACACTCCAAAAACATGATTTGTACTCCAAATGTGTTGCTTTTGCTGGTGACAATGCCAATGTGAATTTTGGAGGCATTAACAGGAGAGAAGGTAGAAATGTGTTCTCGCATTTGAAGGAAGCCTAGAGCAAGCCATTAGTAGACGTTGGATGTTCCGCTCATGTTCTGCACAACTGCATCCAACGCGGCGCAGATTTAATGCAGATTGGCATTGAATCTATTGTCTTGAAGATATTCAATTACTTTTCTATATACACTGTCAGAACAGAAACTTTAAAGGATTTTTGTGACTATGTCAACATTAATTATCAGCAACTACTCTGTCACTCTAAAACTAGATGGCTCAATTTGTTTCCAGCTGGTGAGAGGCTGTTGAGGCTAATTACTGCTTTGAAAGAATATTTTCTTTCTGTAAACCAACCACCTGCTATGATAAAAAATTTATTGGCAGCTATTGCAATAAAATTGTACTGATTGTGGGTTTAATCTGGAACGATTTAAATGAAACATTCTTCTTCTTCTTCTTCTTCTTCTTCTTCTTCTTCTTCTTCTTCTTCTTCTTCTTCTTCTTTGTGATCATCCGGGGTGGGTTTTTTTTTCAGATGTGATTGCGGTGTGTCTCGTTAGGCACCCTTGGGTCGAAACCCTTAGGCCAACACATCCGACTTTTAGCGTGCAATTTTGACCAGGTTAGCATTCCTGGGAGACTCTCACTTTTGTGGTACCGTCCACATCCCAGCTAGTCAAGTTGGAACAGTCGAAGACTTCACGGTCGTCCCTCAAAGGAAGGCAGAGATAGTCCATGGCATTTTTCGTCATCCTGGGTGGCTTCCATAATTGCAGAGCCGACACATAGCGCCCTGGTACTGGGCTCACCGAGGGAATCGTCAAGTCCTGCTCATGGCTGCTTTAATTGCTCACTTCAATATATTGAGCATTTCGTTCGCCCCGGGCTGTTCCCGCACAAACCAGACAGGTCTGCAGATGGTATCCACTCAGCGAGTTTTCGATTCGGACATGTGCTTGTCGTTGTGCCCACCAGAGCTGTTCCAGGCACGACGGACATTCGGAAAACTACCTAGTCAGAGCTGTTCCGAACAAGAGCGGCATTCGGAAACTAGGTAGTCAGAGCTGTTCCTAGCACGAGCATTCGGACGAGACATTTCACTCGGACGTAAATGTGTAGTGCCAATTTTTATTTTGCCACCCTTAGGACGGCACTTCCGACTTCGGCGGGCATTTTTAATGAGGTTAGCCTTCCTCGGGTTTCGAGGCACGTTAGACTTATTGTTGTCATGTCGCCCACATCTCAGCTGGTCAAAGACATCACGGTCGACCCTCAAGGGAAGGCAGGGGCAGACCATGGGCATGCCCTCGCTATCCAAGGAGGCTTCCATAACTGAAGAGCCTTCGGACAAGTATCTGAACTGGGCATGTGGCGTGCTCAGTATCTCACCTCTATTTTTCGGTAGGTGGGTATCGGCGCGGCTCTCGCATCCGAGGGCTTAAGGCTTTCAGCCTCAACCCTCGACAGAGAGCCTTAAAGTATGTGTCCGGACCAAGAACTTCTGCCTTCGTGCGCCTGATTTAAACTTTTGACTGCTATCCTCAGTCTACCTGCAGAGCAGCAGGTTGTGTCTCGCTTAATCTGGTCCCTATCCCATAAGCTGTCCGATATGTAGTTTTCATCCATCGACAAGCACATTGGGTCAATGGGACACGCAAGCTCCCCCACTTCGGCAAGGTGGAGACACTTCGGGGGAGAAACATTCAATATGTCCTCCTTTGTCCTCCTTTTTGTCTTATCATGTCCTCCTTTTTGTCTTTTTATGTCCTCCTTTTGGTGCCCACGTATCTGGCAACCCTAATATTGCACGACTTTTATAATTTAATAACGAAAACTACCGAAAATAGTAAATATGGCCCTCTGCTTGAAAAGCTTGGAAACTACAGATCTAGACGTTAATACTGATTTCATGCTGTTGAAAGCATCTTTGGTCATCCCTATTCTCTTTTTGATTTCTATTTCACTCCTGCTATTATCTGTTATTATATGTCCAAGATAGGGGAAACTTATTACTTACTATTTCTTATAGCTGTATATAATATAATGTTATACTTTAATTGGTCTCTTTCAGACAGTCGTTGTTAGTTACTCTGGCAGTCCAAAATATTCAAACATGTCGTCTCAGGAACTACATCTATGTTGCTTCCGAGCTTTCTTTTATCTGTTTATTCAAATTTCATAATTCACTATCATACAGCAAAAAAGGTTCTAAGCAATAGCGCGTAGTAGTTGCTACTGCAAGTAAGTGCCTTGGGCTAATGTTTGCATGGGAGATTAACGTTCCCTGTTGTCCCTCACCATCATGCAAATTTAAAATTATGATCATGATTTTAGAGATACGTGTAATTTACTTTCCCAAATCAAGGATGAAAAGTCAACAGTAAGAAGAGAAAAAAATTTAGGCACATTAAACCTCTCAGCCACGCTATTCTCACTGCCCCTGGTAATCTTTTATTATCTTGTAAATGAAAAGCTCGAGACTCAACCTCACACCGTACTAAGTTAAACATAATCTGCGGCGTGTGATGGTTAGTAATTAATACTTTAAATAGCGGTTCTTACTAGCCCATACAACTATCATCTATCTATCCTTTTGTCATCTTTATAATTCATACTGGTTATAAACTGAACTATAAAGACAACAACAAATACCACCAGAAATGAAATTAGAGCAGTTTGAATGATACAAACCTCGCTGACGACTTTGTTATTGATCATATGCGCGGAGAACGATTAAAACAATTACCAATAAAATACAAACATTCTTTCACTGATACCTATACAGAATTGAAAGAATAAAATGGTATGACAGAATCACTAATGTCGTGCTCATGGAGAGAACTAAACTAATTCCATTGAATCAAGAGTTGAGGAAAAGATGCTGCTGCTTGAAAAGACACACGCTGAGAAAACCCTGTTAATGGTGTAACAAGAAAATCTTTTCTCTAGAACCAACAGGAGAAAATAAATAGAGAGAAACAAAAACAACACACGGAGAAGAGAATTAGAGACAGATATGTATAATAAGTGGACATGGAGGAGGCTGAAGATGATGGCAAAAGTAGAAAGGCTTGGCTTCAGCTGGTTGAGGGCCTTTGTCCCTTGTGAGGAGGGGGGGGGGGGGAAATACACGACAGGAGAAGCAGGAGGAAAAGTTCAAGATGTAGGCGTGTGATCTTAGTGTGTGTGCGTGTGCGCGAGCGCGCGCGCGCGTGTGTGTGTGTGTGTAATATCCACAGGACGACCAGTCAATGGTTGTAGAAATGTCTCATGGACGCACACCGCACAAGTTTTGTCTTTATAAAGGCAGTTTGTTAGCGGGGATTGTTTATGTTTAAGATTACTACTGCGTCATTCCCCCCCTCCCCCCCCCCCCCCCCCCCCGTGTTTCCATCCTGTTTCAGGATATTGCGGTCAACACCAGCATCTTTCAGCTGTATGTTGATTCCTAGGCTAGATTACGCTCATCAGCACGCCACGACTTTCTGAGCGACCGGCTCCATACTCTCATAAGTCACTGGCCCGACTTGAACCACTTCTAATTCTCGTGCGCTCACGTCAACCACGAGAGTATTCGGGGTTAACGGAGAAAGCTGCTAACTCCTCGGCCAGGGAGCCGGCACTACTGTAATAAAAAATATGTTGACTGTCCTTCCTGTCTCTGCCGACAGCTACGCTACAGTCGGCATAGCTATTACTCATTGGGATCTTTGAGACTCTACTGTTTCAAGATAGAGACACATTAGAAGAGAGTTTCTTAATATTAAAACTTTGATAGCATACATATATACTTAATGACAATCACTAGGAAAAATGCAACATTATAGTAAACATAATTATTCTGAAGCAATACAGTCAGTTCAAACAGCCGGGCACTTTGGTAACAGCATAAAGAGGTTAAATGTAGAATAATTAAAGTTAAATAGAAATTCAAAAGTTGAGGCATATTTTGTGTAACATAGTTTTGACGGTAAATCTAAGAAAGAGTGTTATATCAAGCAAAATATGATGCACAGAACTGAATCAGCAGAGTTATGAGAAGTTACCATGGAGTCTACAGCTATAGGATTTTCGAAAGAAAAAAAATATTGTGAACACCATGAACTGGTAAGAATAGTTAGGATAGTAACAGGCTATTCAAATATAAGTTTCCTCCCCAGAAAAGGGCTGAAAACTGGTCGAATAACGTTATGTATATAATATAATGATATTACACGTCCACCTAATCTTTGCGTAGTGGGATATAATTGAGAGAAGAAACAGGAGGTCCCGTGTGCAAATCGCGGCTACTTCCCTGAGAAAATTGTTAGGAAATCAAACCTATCCCGCGAAGATTAACTCGGTGAACAAATGCCTGAAGAAGTCGGATGTGTCGGCCGAAGGATGCAAATATTGCAGCTCTGCCGTAAACATGCACAATGCAATTACGTCCAAATCAACATTCTGGACGAACGCAGAAGAAGAAGAAGAAGAAGAAGAAGAAGAAGAAGAAGAAGAAGAAGAAGAAGAAGAAGAAGAAGAAGAAAAAGAAGAAGAAGAAGAAGAAACTTACCCACAGATAGACAAAGTCCATCACCTTGGATGGAATCTTTCAAGAGGAAGTAAATCGTACACAAATGCATGTCAAACTCAGACACACTGACCCCTGAGATGCACAACCAGGTGCCCGGCGTTTCCCTCCAACGAGGAACGAACAAGGGGGAGTGATAAACACTCTTGAAACAAAACTACTCGTCAAGAGAACTTGAGAATGTTGTGACAACGGGACATTACCAGGAAAAAGAGAAAAGGGACACGGAGAGAAGATAATAAACAGCTTCATAACATCGCATGAAGAAATATTTGTATCGGAAGTTTCAACAACAATTGAAACAGAAGACTAAGCCTAAGCAAACAGACAATCTATATCTATAAAAGGCGATGTGTGTATGTAAGAATGTATGTATGTGGGTCCCTTCTTTATGCGTTCGCGAACGGTCCATCCGATTGAGATGAAATTTTGTACACGTCTTCTTCTCATTCCAGTGCAACCAACTGTCATAGTTTTATCTATCAGCTATCAGCTATTACCTTACTAAAATTTAATTTTGTAATTACATGACTGAACATAAGAAAATATAAAACAAGGGACATAACTTTTAGTAGCATTGTTATATCTTAAGTTAAGTCCCCTGGCTATAGATAGATAGATAGATAGATAGATAAATAGATAGATAGATAGATAGATAGATAGATAGATAGATAGATAGATAGATAGATAGACAGACAGACAGACAGACAGACAGATCCCCGCCAGGGCCTAGGCGAAGCCGGGCTGGGTCAGACAGACAGACAAACAGACAGTCGGGAACGGGAACTTATATGACTACTTGTATGAATTAAATGAGATGCTCCCCACCAGGGACTGGGTGAAGCCGGGCCGGGTCAGACAGACAGATCTCCGCCAGGGACTGGGCGAAGCCGGTCCGGGTCAGACAGACAGACAGACAGTCGGGAACGGGAACTTATATGACTACTTATATGAATTAAATGAGATGCTTCCCATCAGGGTCTGGGCGAAGCCGGGCCGGGTCAGATAGACAGACAGACAGACAGATAGAAAGTCGGGAACGGGAGCTTATATGACTACTTAAATGAATTAAATGAAATGCTCCCCACCAGGAGCTGGGCGAAGCCGGGCCGGGTCAGACAGACAGACAGACAGACAAGCAGACAGACAGACAGACAGATAGATAGATTCCCGCCAGGGCCTGGGCGAAGCCGGGCCGGGTCAGCTAGTTGGCTATAAAAAAAAAAAGAACTATCATTGTCTTGGAATAGCAATAAGTGAAATAACAGACTTGGCAAACAAACAGTGGGCTATAAAGAAGAACGTCCATGGAATTTCCCTCCTCGAGTCACAAAACACGAACTTTAAAGGGAAATTTCTTCAAAAACTCTACCGACATCCATACACTCAAAGATCTTGTTATGTTTTAGAAGCATCTCTCTAATAATCTTAGCCGGAATTATCTTACATTTTCCCAGACACACCAAGTCTAGAGTTCGATAACCGCTCCAGACGATTTTGAAGCAGACCGCCTTGCGTTGATTTAGATGACGTCAGTCTTTCAGAAAGCAGTGGTAATGTGGGAGACTTTATACATAGTTGAAGTATGAATAAAGAGATACTTTATACATAGTTGAAGTATGAATAAAACTGAGCTTTATTCATACTTAGTGACATTACGTTAGTCCTTTCTGGTTGTCAAGAATAATTTTTTGTGTCCCCAGGCGAGTTCAAGAGTTGTTAATTTGTTGCGTTTCTGTACACAGCCGGGACAGCTCAACTATGAATAAAGGGAGTCTTTATATATAGTTGAAGTGTGAATAAAGGGATAATTTATTCATAGTTGGAGTATGAATAGTCTCATCGAATGTAAAATTGCCTAGAAGATCAGAAATAGGAACACATTTCTGGGGTTGATTGTGATGTCCTGTAAAGAACATGTCACAAACTGTTCACTCGTCAAATGTGAAGTGAATGTTTCCCGATCCCGCATATGAGATCATGATGACCTCAGTGTGTTTACTTCCGCCATGACGTAATTGACTAAACTAAACTAGCTGCTTGTGTAGTCACTGTCACAAGAATACCCCTCACAGACTGAAATAGACGGACCGACACGTTTTTCCTCCTCATTGTTGTTATAACTGTGATTTACTTCTTAGGCAGCAACTTTTCTACCCACGATTAAATCATGTCCAATATGGAAAGTATCCTTTTTTCAGATATTATTATACAGTGTAAAACATCACAGGAAAGTAAATTCTTTTACTTTTGTGTGTCGATGACTCCATTTTTCTTTAACTTCTTGTTACTGTTATGTTATGTTTTGTGATGGTTTCGGTTTTATTCTAGTAATTCAGTAATTCCTTTATAATATATGAGTCTGGTGTAGATGTAGTCGTCTGTGAATTGAAATTATCAGATTACATCAATAATTGAAAAGATAACATTTGAATGTTTTAGACTATTATTAATTATTATAATTTAAATTATATAATCACATAAATATTAGAGACTCGGATGTTATTATTATATTAATTATTAGCATGATGTTAATTTTATTAGCAATTTTGGTCAATATTAAAAAAATTGGGTTTTTACTTATGAAATCATAACAGTTGGATACCGCTTGACAAGACGAATCCAACTGTATCTCAACAAAGAGCTTACGTTAATTCTAAGCGGAGTTATGAATGTTTTTGTGTCGTAATTTAAAACCAGGAAGTGTAATGATGTCCTAAGAGATAGGGGAGATTTTATCGCGGCTCATTAAATTGGAAGCTGAGAAATTCTGCCTTCTATTACCGTGGCTTGTTTAATTTTAAACGGACAACATAGACCCATATATCATTGGTCCCCTGGGTGACGAGACCTAACTTGACGTATTATCTATTTTTCAATAGGATGTGCCGTGACCTAATTAACAATTGAAAATGGCCACCAATTGTTTATTATTCATTAAAAGTCTGTCACATTGCTAATAAACCTGGTAAGATGTATATTTTATTGTGCGTTTTGGTAACAGGAAAGTAAAGGTCACATTCCTCTTTTGATAGAATATCGAGAGGATCAACTTCATTGCACCAGGTTCTACCCCATATGGCTCGGTCTCTTTCCGCACGGCGGCTGCCGAAAGCATCGTACAAAGCACGAGAGTCAGAGTCTCTGACAAAAATGCACTCGATTTTTAAGACTTTTCGATAGGATGTGCTGTGACCTAATTAATAGTTAAAAATAGTGCCCATTTATCTATATCTATAAAACACAATGTATGTATGTGTGTGTGTGTGTGTGTGTGTGTGTGTGTACCGAACAGTCCATCCGATTGAGATGAAATTTTCTACATGTTTTCTTTTCATTCCTGTGCAACCAACTGTAATAGTTTCTTAGTGTACAATCATCTATTTACTTACTAAAATTTAATTTTGTAATTACATGACTCAACATAAGAAAAAATAAAACAAGGGATATAACTTTTAGTAGCATTGCTATATCTTAAGTCCCCTGGCTATAGATAGATAGATACATAGATAGATACATAGACAGACAGACAGACAGATCCCCACCAGGGCCTGGGCGAAGCCGGGCCGGGTCAGCTAGTATTAATTAAATGTCATGTAACCCGGGAAGGTTAACCCGGTCAACAAATGCCCGCAGAAATCGGATGTGTTGGCCTAACGGCGCAAGAACGCAGCTCTGCTGTAAACAGGCACAACACAATCATGTCCAAAAAAAAAAATCTCAGGATGAACGCAGAAGAACAAATGTCATGTAAAATGTTCGTCGTTAGTGAAAGAACAATTCATGAAAATGTACTCATATTGTCTTAATGTACCAACTGCATTGTGACAGCTTTCTTTTGTTGATTAAATATCATGCATTAATGTAAATAAATAAGTTTGTAACTGCCGCATATATTAAGCAGCAGTTAATTAATTATTAAAATATTAAATATTAAAAAATAAAAATATTAAATAATTAAACATTCACTAAAATTGATTTCTACTTCTGCTCTATAATTACACTGTTCTGTATCTAATCGTGAGCAATTAATATTTAAATACTAACTTATTTAAAACATATAAGCCTCCATCGACTACATTGACATGCCCACGTCTTTCTGTTATGTTCTTAGCTATTTTCTTTGTCTTTATCCAGTGTTTCAAATCTTTAGCTTCTTAATTCTCATGTTATCGTCTTCTCTGAGGTTCCTTGTCACTGCCCAGGTTCTTATTAATCTTCTCCAGATTTCTGTTTCATTAGAGTTTATCCCTGGAGTAATTTAGGACTATTTTGAAGGCGCTATTTCCTTAACAGCTGTAAGAAAACCTTTTTAATTTAAAGTTTGCTGCCAAAGACCTTGAGCGACAAGCAAAGAAATCAGAAAAGTCAGAAAAGGAGGAGAAACTTAAGTTGAAAAAGGTGAGCAGTTATATGTTAATGCTTTCAGAATTCTTCTTTTGCAATATTTATATAGATGTTTATTTTGACAATAGTGAGATGAACATAAATAACACATAAAATACAAAATCTGAACATGAAAAAATAAGCCATATAAACTGTTGGGAGTGTATGTAACGTGTTTATCGTAAACTATTTCTGTTGCTCTTTCAGTTCTAGAAGCTTTCACACTAGGAGAAACAACCACTAGAAAAGCCAAGAGTTTATTACTTTCATAAAGGCTAAACACTGAGTGGGGGTGGCCACTGAGGAGGCAGATTTCTTTTGTATATTCTGACCATTTGTAAAGATTGAGAGAAAACATTACATTGGTTTGGGTTCAAAGTGGATCCAATCACACAATAATATGAGGCTTGGGATTGAAAGAACGGGGAAACAGAATCAAATGTTTGTTTTCCTATTGAATCCTTTGTTTCATGTATACATTTGTTTAACAAAGTTGCTGCGTTCAGCTTTGTGAGATTTAGTTTTTGGTGACAATATTATTCATGTATCATAGTTTGAATTTTTGAAAACATGTTAATTAAATTAATTTGTTTATTGTAATTTTTAGTCAGAAACAGTAACAAAATAGATGTTTGCAAAACTTGTCAATTACTTCTGTTTTTGTATATATGTTGTATTTGTTCCGTTTTCTTGCTTTTATTTGGTTGAATAACATTTTGAAAACTATTTTAGGCAATACAAAAAGGAAACCTTGAAGGAGCCAAAATTCATGCAGAGAATTCAATTAGACAGAAAAATCAGGCTTTAAATTACAGAAGAATGAGTGCTCGAATCGATGCTGTTGCTTCTCGTGTGCAGACGGCAGTTACAACACGACAGGTTACAAATTCTATGGCAGGCGTTGTCAAGTCCATGGAGTCTGCAATGAAGTCCATGAACCTTGAGAAGGTATTGTCACATCATTGCTAATAATTTGTTTTAAAAAAAAATAACCCTTTTATTTGTATTATTGTTGTTGGCTGCTGGGAAGGTTCTGAAAGTGTGAGGAATAAAGGAATATTACACACACTCACACAATAGATTATACCCACTGAATAGTGTGTTGCATAATAATCCAGATGTCATAATAATTATTAGTATTCTGTCCGGAAGTCAGCATGGCCAAATGGATAAGAACACGTATTCTTAAACATCTTGTGTGCTGATGCCGAGGTAAGGAGTTCAACCTCTACACTGGACAGCTGGACCAAAATGTTGACCTATCGTCTTTGGCTTGGAGATGTAAATTTCAAGTTCCTCTGAAGTCGGAGTGGGTTTGACTGATGGCGAGGGACACTGTTAGTAGGGAAAGCTAATCCACACGCAACATTCAGCCCAGTACTACCAGAAGTAGTGTGTGTGGACTACGCTTGAGTTCAAAGTGAGCCAGCGTAAAAATAAAACAAAAATGGTAACATTGTTGTCTGCTGGGAAAGTGAGGAATATTACTCATACTCACACAATAGATTATACCCGCTAGGAAAGTGAGGAATATTACACATACTCACACAATAGATTATACCCGCTAGGAAAGTGAGGAATATTACACATACTCACACAATAGATTATACCCGCTAGGAAAGTGAGGAATATTACACATACTCACACAATACATTATACCCGCTGGGAAGGTTCTGAAAGTGTGAGGAATATTACTCATACTCACACAATAGATTATACCCGCTAGGAAAGTGAGGAATATTACACATACTCACACAATAGATTATACCCGCTAGGAAAGTGAAGAATATTACACATACTCACACAATAGATTATACCCGCTAGGAAAGTGAGGAATATTACACATACTCACACAATACATTATACCCGCTGGGAAGGTTCTGAAAGTGTGAGGAATATTACTCATACTCACACAATAGATTATACCCGCTGGGAAGGTTCTGAAAGTGTGAGGAATATTACTCATACTCACACAATAGATTATACCCGCTGGGAAGGTTCTGAAAGTGTGAGGAATATTACTCATACTCACACAATAGATTATACCCGCTGGGAAGGTTCTGAAAGTGTGAGGAATATTACTCATACTCACACAATAGATTATACCCGCTGGGAAGGTTCTGAAAGTGTGAGGAATATTACTCATACTCACACAATAGATTATACCCGCTGGGAAGGTTCTGAAAGTGTGAGGAATATTACTCATACTCACACAATAGATTATACCCGCTGGGAAGGTTCTGAAAGTGTGAGGAATATTACTCATACTCACACAATAGATTATACCCGCTGGGAAGGTGAGGAATATTACACATACTCACACAATAGATTATACCCGCTGGCAAGGTGAGGAATATTACACATACTCACACAATAGATTATACCTGCTGGGAAGGTTCTGAAAGTGTGAGGAATATAACTCATACTCACACAATAGATTATACCCGCTGGGAAGGTTCTGAAAGTGTGAGGAATATTACTCATACTCACACAATAGATTATACCCGCTGGGAAGGTTCTGAAAGTGTGAGGAATATTACTCATACTCACACAGTAGATTATACCCGCTGGGAAGGTTCTGAAAGTGTGAGGAATATTACTCATACTCACACAATAGATTATACCCGCTGGGAAGGTTCTGAAAGTGTGAGGAATATTACTCATACTCACACAGTAGATTATACCCGCTGGGAAAGTGAGGAATATAACTCATACTCACACAATAGATTATACCCGCTGGGAAGGTTCTGAAAGTGTGAGGAATATTACTCATACTCACACAATAGATTATACCCGCTGGGAAGGTTCTGAAAGTGTGAGGAATATTACTCATACTCACACAGTAGATTATACCCGCTGGGAAGGTTCTGAAAGTGTGAGGAATATTACTCATACTCACACAATAGATTATACCTGCTGGGAAAGTGAGGATTATTACACATACTCACACAATACATTATACCCGCTGGGAAAGTGAGGAATATAACTCATACTCACACAATAGATTATACCCGCTGGGAAGGTTCTGAAAGTGTGAGGAATATTACTCATACTCACACAATAGATTATACCCGCTGGGAAGGTTCTGAAAGTGTGAGGAATATTACTCATACTCACACAGTAGATTATACCCGCTGGGAAGGTTCTGAAAGTGTGAGGAATATTACTCATACTCACACAATAGATTATACCCGCTGGGAAGGTTCTGAAAGTGTGAGGAATATTACTGATACTCACACAGTAGATTATACCCGCTGGGAAGGTTCTGAAAGTGTGAGGAATATTACTCATACTCACACAGTAGATTATACCCGCTGGGAAGGTTCTGAAAGTGTGAGGAATATTACTCATACTCACACAATAGATTATACCCGCTGGGAAGGTTCTGAAAGTGTGAGGAATATTACTCATACTCACACAATAGATTATACCCGCTGGGAAGGTTCTGAAAGTGTGAGGAATATTACTCATACTCACACAGTAGATTATACCTGCTGGGAAGGTTCTGAAAGTGTGAGGAATATTACTCATACTCACACAGTAGATTATACCCGCTGGGAAGGTTCTGAAAGTGTGAGGAATATTACTCATACTCACACAGTAGATTATACCCGCTGGGAAGGTTCTGAAAGTGTGAGGAATATTACTCATACTCACACAATAGATTATACCCGCTGGGAAGGTTCTGAAAGTGTGAGGAATATTACTCATACTCACACAATAGATTATACCCGCTGGGAAGGTTCTGAAAGTGTGAGGAATATTACTCATACTCACACAGTAGATTATACCCGCTGGGAAGGTTCTGAAAGTGTGAGGAATATTACTCATACTCACACAGTAGATTATACCCGCTGGGAAGGTTCTGAAAGTGTGAGGAATATTACTCATACTCACACAGTAGATTATACCCGCTGGGAAGGTTCTGAAAGTGTGAGGAATATTACTCATACTCACACAGTAGATTATACCCGCTGGGAAGGTTCTGAAAGTGTGAGGAATATTACTCATACTCACACAGTAGATTATACCCGCTGGGAAGGTTCTGAAAGTGTGAGGAATATTACTCATACTCACACAGTAGATTATACCCGCTGGGAAGGTTCTGAAAGTGTGAGGAATATTACTCATACTCACACAGTAGATTATACCCGCTGGGAAGGTTCTGAAAGTGTGAGGAATATTACTCATACTCACACAGTAGATTATACCCGCTGGGAAGGTTCTGAAAGTGTGAGGAATATTACTCATACTCACACAATAGATTATACCCGCTGGGAAGGTTCTGAAAGTGTGAGGAATATTACTCATACTCACACAATAGATTATACCCGCTGGGAAGGTTCTGAAAGTGTGAGGAATATTACTCATACTCACACAATAGATTATACCCGCTGGGAAGGTTCTGAAAGTGTGAGGAATATTACTCATACTCACACAATAGATTATACCCGCTGGGAAGGTTCTGAAAGTGTGAGGAATATTACTCATACTCACACAATAGATTATACCCGCTGGGAAGGTTCTGAAAGTGTGAGGAATATTACTCATACTCACACAATAGATTATACCCGCTGGGAAGGTTCTGAAAGTGTGAGGAATATTACTCATACTCACACAATAGATTATACCCGCTGGGAAGGTTCTGAAAGTGTGAGGAATATTACTCATACTCACACAGTAGATTATACCCGCTGGGAAGGTTCTGAAAGTGTGAGGAATATTACTCATACTCACACAATAGATTATACCCGCTGGGAAGGTTCTGAAAGTGTGAGGAATATTACTCATACTCACACAGTAGATTATACCCGCTGGGAAGGTTCTGAAAGTGTGAGGAATATTACTCATACTCACACAGTAGATTATATCCGCTGGGAAGGTTCTGAAAGTGTGAGGAATATTACTCATACTCACACAATAGATTATACCCGCTGGGAAGGTTCTGAAAGTGTGAGGAATATTACTCATACTCACACAATAGATTATACCCGCTGGGAAGGTTCTGAAAGTGTGAGGAATATTACTCATACTCACACAATAGATTATACCCGCTGGGAAGGTTCTGAAAGTGTGAGGAATATTACTCATACTCACACAATAGATTATACCCACTGGGAAGGTTCTGAAAGTGTGAGGATTATTACACATACTCACACAATAGATTATACCCGCTGGGAAGGTTCTGAAAATGAAGATTATTACACATACTCACACAATAGATTATACCCGCTGGGAAGGTTCTGAAAGTGTGAGGATTATTACACATACTCACACAATACATTATACCCGCTGGGAAGGTTCTGAAAGTGTGAGGATTATTACACATACTCACACAATAGATTATACCCACTGGGAAGGTTCTGAAAGTGTGAGGATTATTACACATACTCACACAATAGATTATACCCGCTGGGAAGGTTCTGAAAGTGTGAGGATTATTACACATACTCACACAATACATTATACCTGCTGGGAAGGTTCTGAAAGTGTGAGGATTATTACACATACTCACACAATAGATTATACCCGCTGGGAAGGTTCTGAAAGTGTGAGGATTATTACACATACTCACACAATAGATTATACCCGCTGGGAAGGTTCTGAAAGTGTGAGGAATATTACACATACTCACACAATAGATTATACCCGCTGAGTAGTTTGTTACATTATAACCCAGATGTTATAATGAATATTAGTATTCTGTCCTTTTGTTTCATTTGTCATGAATACTATGGATAGAAGTATAAGAAGCCACAGACATGATCATATAGACTCCTGAAGAAAATTGCAAATGACAGTCTGCATGCAGAATGGGCAGACATTATTTGAAAGTCACACCTCTCATCACTTACCTGAATGTATGCAGCTGGACATGCCAGCATCAAGGGCAGTGGATGCACATATCAAACATGCAACTGCTTTCACATCCCATGTCTCGTGAGATCGCATGCCAATCCTGTTTGGGTACAGTTGAAAACAGGAGGTCCTGTGAGCAAGTTGTGCAGGCTAAAAACCCCATCACAGTTGGAAGTTGCAAAGAGCAGACACTGCCCTGGTAGTATTGTCAGTGCGTGGATCTACCCATGAGTGGATAGAGCCCATTATTGTGGATAGTGCCCGTTTTGTGAGGCTGGGTTTAGACTGCCAGAAAATATAAATCCCCCCTCCACTGAGAATTGAAACCAGACTACAGAGCTAGTAAGTCTGTGGCATTCCACTTTGCCACCATAGTATTGATAGTTTGGTATACAACTGTTAATATAACATGCACACTATTTGAGCATTTTTCTGGATCATCTAGCGTTGTTTTACAAAACAATGTATTCTCTATGTGCAGGTTTCTCAACTTATGGACAGGTTTGAGCAACAGTTTGAAAATTTGGATGTGCAGTCCCAGGTGATGGAGAACACTATGATGAACTCTTCCACTCTGACAACACCCCAGAACCAGGTGGATTCTCTCATGCAGGAGGTTGCAGATGAAGCAGGGTAAATGACTACAGTTACATGTATACCACTCTCTAGTAGGCTTCTTCTTCATTCTTCTTTAGAGGAGAGTATATCACACCCAGTCATGCATCTCTTTAACTCAGCGGTCACGATATCTGAGTTGGGAATGCATTCTTGTAAGGTTTACTATATATACAAAGAGTGGTCAATAAGTAATGCCTCCTAAATTTTAATTTAATTCAATAGGCAAAAAAAAAAAAAAACAGATAAAATTCACATTGAAATGAAGCCCAAAGTCTGTACTTCAAAAATTTATTTCTTAATGTAGACTCTATTATTCGTTACAGTTTTTGTCTTATCTTCTCACAAGGGCATGTATCTTCGCACGGTAAAAATTCGTGTTCTGTTTCCTAAACCACTGGCGTACAGCACGTTTAAGGGTCTCTGTGTCCTCAAAGTGATGTCCGCGACGATCTTCTTTCAGCGGTCTAAACAGATGGAAGTCTGAAGGTGCTAAATCGGGACTGTAAGGGAGATGTATTAATGTCCAGCCAAATTTTGCAATCATATCAATGGTGTATTTAGTGGTGAGTGGCATGGCATTATCATGCAACAGTAGTGCAGTTCTCAGATCTTTGAATGGGTAAAGTCGTCCAAGACGCCCTTTAAGCTTCTTTAAAATTTCAGTGTAACAGTGACAGATGGTGACATTTCGATCTTCTTTTTTGTCGGTGATGTTGTGTGATGCCATTCCATTGATTGCCTCTTGGATTCTGGTTCAAAGAAATGAACCCAAGTCTCATCACCTGTCACAATATTCAATAAAAACCCTTCTCCTTCAGTTTTGTAACGGTGCAGGAGGTTGATGGCTATGGTTTTCCTTGCTTCTTTATGTCTGTCTGTCAACATTCTGTGTACCCATGTGATCAAACCTTTGAATAACCCAGGTCTTTAATGATGGTCTGGGCACTGCCTTTATTAATGGACAACATGGAACACAGTTCATCCAGTGTTACCCGACGGTCACCATGAATGATGTCATCAACTTGATGACTGTTGTGTGGAGTCAATGCGGTTGACAGACGGCCAGTCCGCTTTGCATCAGCCAGTGTGCATTGACCTACTTCAGTGTCATCACGATGATGTACCCAACGTCGGACAGTGCTAACATCCAATGTTGAATCTCCATAAACAATACATTCATGAATGCGAATTGGGGTCTCGCCTTCAGCACTGAGGAATTCTATAACATTACGTTGCTTTAACCGAAATTCTTTGGTGGCCATTTGTAAACCGCTATTTTTGCTGCGCATCCTGTGATTGAAACAGGTTGATAGTGATACACATTGTAGAAGAGTGTTTGAGGAATCACGCTTAATTAATAAATTCCACACCGATAACGTATTTACATAGATAAAGAAAGAATAGGAGGCATTACTTATTGACCACCCCTCATTCTCTCTCTCTCTCTCTCTCTCTCTCTCTCTCTCTCTCTCTCTCTCTCTCTCTCTCTCTCTCTCTCTCTCTCTCTCTCTCTCTCTCTCTCTCTCTCTCTCTGTGGGTGGGGGTGGGGAGGGGGAGATGCATAATACAGGCAGCACGAGAAACAGTACCAAGAGGAGCCCCTAAACATTATAAATCCAACTGGAGTAGTGAACTGGAACAGTTGCATAATGATGTGGAAGTGTGTAGAAAGCAAGCAGAGGCCACACCCAGCCAAGAGCACCACAATAAATACCAGCATGCAAAAGCCAAATTTAAAAGGTGCCAAGCTGCAGGCTAGACAGAAAAGCTGGCAGGAGAAAACAGAGTCACTGAACTTTGAAAGAGACACAAGGAAGTTGTGGAAGCTAATAAAGCAACTTAACGATGAGGGCACAGGGAGAAACTCAAAAATTGCACTACATAAAGACGGAAACATCTTAACAGAAAAGCAAGCAGCTGACCATTTTGCGGACTCATTCGCACAAGATAACAATATCTAAATTAGTCCAGAGAAACAACAAGAGATTCGAGAGAAGTGGCAACATACAGGACAGAAGGAAATAGTACATGAGGTTTTGGAGGCACCTATCACAATCAGCAAACTGGAGCTAGCCATATCAAAACTGAAAATGAGAAAGTCACCAGGAGCTGATGGTATCTCCAATGAAATGATCAGGAACTTAGGAACAGAGGCCAAAGCAAAGTTGTTGCAGATCTTCAATAACAGCTGGACCTTAGGCAGTGTTCCACAAGCCTGGAGAGAAGCAATCATGATACCCCTCCTAAAATCAGGTAAAGAGTTCCATTGCCTTCAGCTACAGACCAATTAGCCACACTAGTTGTCTCTGCAAAACAATGGAGCGCATTATCAATCACAGACTGCAGTGGTACATTGAAAGTAAAAACATCCTTGTGCCACAGAGGGCTGGCTTTAGGCAGTGCTACTCTACAGAAGATCAGACAACCTATCTCTCTCAAGAAATTGAGGATGCATTCCAAGAGAAGAAGCTGTGCTTGCGGCATGAATATATCTGAAAAAAACCTTTGACAAAGTCTGGAAAGAAGGTCTGATGAAGAAACTGAGAAACTGTAAAGTCAGTGGAAGAATGTACAAATGGGTAAAAGCATACTTGCACAACAGAAGAGCCCGAGTACAGATAGACGGACTCAAAAGCAAGAAAGTACTACTGCGTCACGGTGTTCCCCAGGGTGGAGTCTTGTCCCCCACACTTTTTCTAATCTTCATCAATAATATTATTGCTAATCTACCGCATGGAATTAAAGCGACAATGTACGCCGATGACCTGGTTCTATGGAGCACATATGAACATGCATCAGTGGCCACCAGATCGCTACAAAGAGTTATAGATGCATTTGTTGCATGGGCAAATAGATGGTGTATCAGCATAAGCACTGACAAGTGCAGCACCACTCTATTTACCCTCTCTCCAAAACAAAAGATAGGGATCATCCAGATAAATGGAATACCCCTAAGAAAAGATAAAGAACCAACATACCTTGGAGTAACATTTGATGACAGGCTGACATGGAGAAAGCACATGAACAAAGCAGTAGCGAAAGCCAGGAGGAAAATAGCCATCCTGAGAAAACTAAGTGGAACCACATTGGGAGCCAGTGGAAAAATACTTAGCAAAGTTTATCAACGGAGCATACGACAACACCTGGAATACGGATCAACTGCGTGGTGTTCAGCATCAAAAACCACACTACAAGAGCTGGACAAGGTGCAAAATCAAGCACTTAGAGTCACCACAGGAGGGATGAGATCAACCCCTATAGTGGAGATGGAGAAGTTGGAGAGGACACAAGCACTGAGAGAGTGCAGAGATACGAAAACTCTAATACAAGCAGAAAAGTTCCTCAGCTTGCCAGGCCACCCTGTGAAGCACAGATTTGAAAACTAGCTATGGGACGGTTGAAAAGAAGCAGTTTTATCCACCAGGCCAAATGACTCTGCAGAGAAACCACTGATCTGCCCACAGGTGGTATCCCCTGAAAAAATTCCATAGTGAACGCCACGGAAAGATGAGCATAGACTATCACTATAAATCCAGACAAAAGTGAGAGGAATATTTGAAAAGGAAGAACGGAACACTGTACAGCGCAGAACAGCCACTCTCAGCTTCCTTGACGAAGAATACCTACAGGACCTCTGGATCCGAGTCTACACAGATGGGTCAGCACAAAATGCTGTTCGAAATGGAGGAGCAGGAGTGTACATAGAATACCCAAATAATACTAGGGACACGGCCAGAGTCACTGTCATTGTCATTTACTGTCAACATAGTACCTTGCAGTGTATGGCAGAGGGGTCTTTGAGCCTGAGGAATTAAGGCCGCCTGGCTAGTACAGTCGCCACAAACTGCAGGTTAGGATTTTCTTTTTTGCCCCCGACAGAAAAAAAATCCCACACCTTACCGAGGGATTGAACCCGGGTATCCTAAAGGAGAGTCCAGCATTGTAGCCACTCGGCCAGCCAGAGTACCAACAGGAAATTACTGCCATAACTATGATGCTGAAATTGAGGCAATCAAGATAGCAACAGAGAAATTACTAAATACCAGTCATGGCACACAACCTGTGGTGCTATTGACAGATGCAAAACCAGTACTCGAGGCGCTCCTGTCTGGGAAATTGTCAGTACTAAGGACACTACTTTCTGAACTTAACAGTCAGCATAAAGTCACCATACAGTGGATACCATCCCACTGTGGAGTACCCGGAAACAACAGAGCTGATCGATTGGCTAAGGAAGGAGCAAAAGAAGAACAGCCTGATGTGCCCGTTACATACCACCAAAAGAAAAGAATGATCAAATCAGTCAGAAAGCCACCAAAACCTGCTCAAGATGACTAGCACATTATGGACAGACCAGAACAATTCATTATTCTGCGCTTCAGAGCAGGACACAATAGATTACACAACCACTTGTATACAAAATTCAAGATTTGTGAATCAGCCGTGCGCACTGGCGTCGCAGACAGCAGAACACATACTCCAAGACTGTCCAAATTACAACATATCTAGGCAAACCTATATATATATATATAATTAATCCGGTGATGTGACGAAGTTCTTGTGAACGTAGTTTGTAAATCCCGCATACCGTGTTTGACACACAGCTGCGGGCGATATGGAAGCAGACTGCCTTGCGCTGGTTTTCATTCAATGGTTTGAGTGCCGGTCATTCAGAAAGCAATGGCAAACTACTGAACGTAAACTTGCCAAAAAATCACAAACAGCCCAACTGTCTGTCATTTGTGGCACTTGAAAATGTACATAGATGTGATCTGTTTGCAAGGTGCGTTAGTATGTTCTTGTTTGTAATGACATGCTATGATGATGTCACTATTGCCTTGTGTAACATTATTGCCTTCTATTCATGTATTGTGTATTAACACTGTTTATAACATTGTCAAGCAGTCTTGCTGACATCGTTTCCATCTTGGCCCAGGAAAAACTATTAATGCCCATATCAATTACAGGTTGGAGTTAAACCTGGACTTGCCATCAGCTCAGGGATCTGCTGTCGGAGCTACTGCATCAACACAAGCATCACAAGAACAGGTAATATATTTCTTCAGTATGGTGGTGCTCATATAAAGCAAAATATAAAACCATATGCATGTTGCACACTGGAAAAACCCCTTGCCATTCAGAAATTGTAAAGGGTGTATCATACAATCACTATGCATACAAAATGTGTAAAATAGTGTCTTCCAAACAGACATCAATATATCTATATAATGTGTGATTCTTGGGTATGTCCACTTTGCTGAGAATCTCCATGTATAATAGAAGGAAGTGAAGCATAGTTCACTTACATATAGATGTCGCGTATTTTCTTCTTCTTTATCTTCTTGCGTCATGTGAACTTGGGTTCAAAGCAAAGCGAACTTGGGATTAGTGCACCAGTGCGCGTAAAAGTTCCCGATGCGCAATTGCCGCTGCAAGTATTGAAATCAGTTTTAGCTATTTCCTATATATGCTATCTGTGTAAGTCTGAGCAGATTGCAACACGTAACTGTTGTGTCAAATATTACTAAACAAATATATTACTATATCAATACTAGAATATTACTATATCAATACTACCTTGTGTAGACACAAAATATCTATTATCCTCACAATTCTCCTGATGTTACCCGACATTTTCACATCTCTGACGTGGAGAGTTTGTGCGGTCCTGCTTCAGGTGTTGCACGGTGTTTTATAATGGATCTTGGCGTGCAATTTATATATTTTCCAATGTGCACTCTTCTGGTGTAGCATGCTCTGCAATCTGGCGGGAATCCTGTCGACAATTATCCAATTAATGTCCGGTAAGAGACCCCACTTTGCCTTGTAAATAACTTGATAGGAAAATCCACAAACAAGCAATTAACAACTCGTTAAATCTGAACGTTAACAGCGTTGACCTGAACGTTGCCCGCAGAAGTCAGATGTGTCAGCCTGACGGCGCAAGAACGCAGCTCTGCTGTAAACAGGCACAACGCAGTCATATCCGGAAAAAAAAAATCCGGATGAACGCAGAAGAAGAAGACCTGAACGTTGGAAAATATGAAATGAAAGCACGCAGTGAGCATATTCACACATTTAATTCTGCGTTCCAGATTTGCAGGTATATTACATTTTATGTAGCAACATAGAGCGCCCTTTATACAGGGTTGGCATCTACTGAGACACTCTCCGAAATGCTCCTAATTAAATCTGTTCCGTTCACCTTGACGGCCCATTTTTCCAATTCCTAATTCTGTCAAATGCTTATCATTATGTTCGTTCAGAATCCACCTAGGTTCCCCAGTTTCTCCATCCGTGGCTTCTTATCAACAACTTCCTCGTCCTGTTGCAGATTAATGTATCATTGTATCCAGATATCCAATTGACACCGAATTTTGGAAACACACAACCGCTTGCCAGCACGGTTCCACAACGTCTGTTTCTTAGTTGTCTTGTGACGTCTCTTGTCTCCTATAGTTTCCTTGTTTCCTTGTTCAATATCTACTTTGGTGCATCCTTAGGACAAATCCCTTTATCCTGTTTTCTTGTCCTGTGTTGGCGTGCCCGCTATGTTTGCTATGTGGCAGCAGACACCTTGGGCATGAGGGTACACGGGGCAGGAGACATGGCCAGAGATTGAGAGACTTTCTGACACGCTGTGATGGGAGCGTTACATGGGGCACGTCCAGGACATATGGTGGAAGCCTGTCAGTAATGACAGTAGAAACAAATCTAGAAATGAAATTCTTTGAGACTGATTAATGGCAGATACTCACTGCTGTTGTAGTGGTTAGTGCAAGAATAAGGCATAATTCAACACAAAACTACTTGGCTATTGCCTTCTTGTTTGTACACATTTGTCTCTTTCTCTCTCATACAGCCAGCACTGTGACCAAGGGGTTATGAATGCAATTCGCAATTCCACATTCAAAACACAGCTGCGGGTGGTTTGGAATCAGACTGCCTTGCGCAAGTTTTCATACAGTGGTATGAGTGCCGGTCATTCAGAAAGCAGTGGCAAACTACTGAATGTAAACTTGCCAAAAAATGCTGGGGTTGACTGCGACATCCTGTAAAGGATATGCAACTTATTCTAACACAGACTTCTTCAGTTGCTTAGCTTGGAGTAGACTGACGATTATGATTCTTACTGCTACTACTATTACTACTATGACTACTACTGCTGCTACTTCTACTACCTATATTGCTACGACTGCTACTATTGTATTTACTACCACAATTGCTACTACTGCTATTACTAAAATGAAACCTTTCTTTCTTTGCTCTAGGATGAACTATCACAGCGACTGGCCAAGCTTCGTCAGATGTAACACAAATCAAAATCAGGATAATAGCTTCATGCTTGTGACAGTATCCATGCAGAGTCTGTGTGTATATGTGTGAGAAAGACATCACTTGGTTTACACAAGTGTCTAGTAATGCTATATGTGTCTTTGTTTATTCAGTGTAAGAGAAGCTGTTGTGGTTCAGGCAAGCATCTAATACCTGCATCATGAATTGTTATCTAAGTTGGGTTGCCACCCTACTGTATGTATTATAATTCTGATATCCTTGTAAGTCTGTAACTTGAATGGATGGGTTTGCGTGTGTGTGATGTAGGTGCTGGCAACAAATATGGCTGTATCAGTATCATTCAGATAAATACCAGTTCAGAAATAAAGAATTTGATGTACATACACAATTTTTACATTTTATGTTACCATTTGTTTTATATAGAAAGAACGCAGAGAAAATGAATGAATGTTTCTCTGGGAAACTTTAGTAAAGGAATTAAAAGAATGTGATGAACATTTCTCTTAGTCATTTGGTTATATTAACCTGTGTGAGTGCCAGTGCAGGTTCTGTTAATTTAAAACAATGTCAACAATTCAGTCGAGCGCTATTAGTTATGTCTAAATAGTAAACATAAGTTCAAAAATCCTGAAGTCAATAATACTTAATCCTTGATCAAATATGTATTTTATTTATTTTGTTGTTGTTGCATATCCCTTACAGGATGTTACAGTCAACATCAGAATTTTTCAGCTGCTGTTGATGTACTAGGCAAGATTACGTTCAGTAGTTTGCCATTGCTTTCTGAGCGACCGGCTCACATACCCTGTAAGATACCAACGTGGTGAGAACCGCTACCGATTCTCGCGCAGGTTACGTTACTCACGAGAATATACAGGATTACGGAAAAAGACGTTAAACCCTAGGCCAGGGAGACCGGCAAATATTTAGTACTTCATTAAATTATTTTAAAGTTATTTAAACTCATCTTCGTTATTGTTACAATCTTATATTTGTGTAATTAGTGAAATATTTTTGCTACTACTAGGAGTGTTCACTGGGTGGAGGATAGTGGATTGCTCTCTAGATATAGAGGTTAGCCAAGAACATGTTGAGTGTGAGCCAACACAGGTGGTGGTCATTGAAAGGAGGTGAGCTAATTGGTTGGGCAGCTATCTCTATAAAATACCTCAGAATGCTATGACGTGGCCATCAGACGGTAATAGGAACCAGGCACTAAATCTTCAACATGAGAACCATCTTTGGGAAAAGTAGAATGTAGATCTTCATACTTGCTTCATTGACTACAGTAAGGCCTTTGACTGTGTTCAACTTCAGAAATTGTGCAACATAATAGTGATATGCGGTTTCCAGCACATTTAATTAAGGCGGGAGACATAGCCAGAGATTGAGACATTTTCAGCGGTCGTGATGAGAACAATCTTCTGCAGAGGACCTACTATATGATGATGACTTCTCATCTTCTAAAATGCAGCTTCTGTTTGACCTCTGACTTTCTTCCAAATATTTTAATTTATTGACTCCGTGAAGCATTTTTCCTTCCATTGTCATATCAAACTAGTAGGGGAATTCAAGTATTTAGACTCGCGGATAACTTCGGATGAAGGATGTGTGACAGAGATAAAGAACACAATAGGGCAAGCCAAAACCATAGTTTATACAGCTTAGATTGACTCCATACAATAAATTCCTGTCATTAGAAGCTAGAAAAAGAATTTGTGCATGTTATATAGAACCAATTTTAATATGGCTGTGAATTCTGGACAGCTAGTAAACCAGCAGCAAAATAAATACATTGAGGCCTCAGAGATCTGGTTTTACAGAAGAATGCTGAAAATTCCTTGGACAGTCCAAATGAGTAATCAAAATCTGTTAAAAGCGGCCAAGACACAAAGACAACTTATCAAGAGGCAATCGTAATTTTTGAACCACATTATGAGAAAAGAAACAAACTGGAGCAGCTGGAAAGATTTGTGGAAAAAGATAATAAGAGAATATTGTTGACAATCTTGTGTTATAGAAAGGTGCCAGCCGTGATAATGCTGAAGATCACAAAATGTGGGTATGCATGATCACGCATGTCAGTTGGTAAGGTACTTGATGATGATGATTGGTTACCATGTGTAACAAATGTGACACACAGCTCCAAGCCTGAAGGAAGTGACATTTGCTTCAGTGTGTAACAAATTTGACACACGGCTCCAAGCCTGAAGGAAGTGACATTGGCTTCAGTTTGTAACAAATGTGACATGGCTCCAAGCCTGAAGGGAGTGACATTGGCTTCGGTGTGTAACAAATGTGACATGGCTCCAAGCCTGAAGGAAGTGACATTGGCTTCAGTGTGTAATGAATGTAACGCACGGCTCCAAGCCTGAAGGAAGTGACATTGGTGTCAGTGTGTAATAAATGTGACATGGCTCCAAGTCTGAAGGAAGTGACATTGGCTTCAGTGTGTAACAAATGTGACATGGCTCCAAGTCTGAAGGAAGTGACATTGGCTTCAGTGTGTAACAAATGTGACGTGGCTCCAAGTCTGAAGGAAGTGACATTGGCTTCAGTGTGTAACAAATGTGACATGGCTCCAAGCCTGAAGGAAGTGACATTGGCTTCAGTGTGTAACAAATGTGACATGGCTCTAAGCCTGAAGGAAGTGACATTGGCTTCAGTGTGTAACAAATGTGACGTGGCTCCAAGCCTGAAGGAAGTGACATTGGCTTCAGTGTGTAACAAATGTGACGTGGCTCCAAGCCTGAAGGAAGTGACATTGGCTTCAGTGTGTAACAAATGTGACATGGCTCTAAGCCTGAAGGAAGTGACATTGGCTTCAGTGTGTAACAAATGTGACATGGCTCCAAGCCTGAAGGAAGTGACATTGGCTTCAATGTGTAACAAATGTGACATGGCTCCAAGCCTGAAGGAAGTGACATTGGCTTCAGTGTGTAATGAATGTAACGCACGGCTCCAAGTCTGAAGGAAGTGACATTGGCTTCAGTGTGTAACAAATGTTACATGGCTCCAAGCCTGAAGGAAGTGACATTGGCTTCAGTGTGTAATGAATGTGACATGGCTCCAAGCCTGAAGGAAGTGACATTGGTGCCACATGGTGGTCACGCCCACACGCACCACCAAATGTAAATTAGGAGATTCCCAGTCTAACAATAGAATGACTTGACGACTAGAAACTGAGGACGACGTAATCATCGTCCGGGACAGCGGAAAGGTGACTTCGAGAAAGGAGATCAAGACGGCTGTGTGTATTTTTCCCTGAAAGCTCCGTGAGCAAAAGGTTTGATCATCTAGGGCAAAGCATTGTTACCGAGAAGGGATATCGCCTGTTTGGATATAGCATTCTTGTCATACTCAGGACCGGAACAGATATCAAGTATAGACAACGAGTTAACGAGTTATGTTGGACATTAGCTGCAATATGCTTTAGGAGATTGGGTAATTATAGAATTATATGAACGGCCAAGTTGTATTAACATATATAACGTCCCGTGCCCGTGTTAGGGCCCCGTTATATGATACGGCAGTGTTGTGTTCATTTTGTCTAAAAGTGAGCAGATCCGAAATAAAAGGATTTATCTCAAAATTATATCAGTCTTCAAGGTGAGCGACTTTTATTACATACATTCATTCAAGTTTGAGTTCTATCGGTTGTAAGCATGTTGAGACAATTGGCTTCAGTGTGTAATGAATGTAACGCACGGCTCCAAGCCTGAAGGAAGTGACATTGGCTTCAGTGTGTAATAAATGTGACATGGCTCCAAGTCTGAAGGAAGTGACATTAGTGTCAGTGTGTAATGAATGTGACATGGCTCCAAGCCTGAAGGAAGTGACATTGGCTTCAGTGTATAACAAATGTGACATGGCTCCAAGCCTGAAGGAAGTGACATTGGCTTCAATGTGTAACAAATGTGACATGGCTCCAAGCCTGAAGGAAGTGACATTGGCTTCAGTGTGTAATGAATGTAACACACGGCTCCAAGCCTGAAGGAAGTGACATTGGCTTCAGTGTGTAATAAATATGACATGGCTCCAAGCCTGAAGGAAGTGACATTGGCTTCAGTGTGTAATAAATGTGACATGGCTCCAAGCCTGAAGGAAGTGACATTGGCTTCAATGTGTAATGAATGTAACACATGGCTCCAAGCCTGAAGGAAGTGACATTGGCTTCAGTGTATAATAAATGTGACATGGCTCCAAGTCTGAAGGAAGTGACATTGGCTTCAGTGTGTAATAAATGTGACATGGCTCCAAGCCTGAAGGAAGTGACATTGGCTTCAGTGTGTAATGAATGTAACACACGGCTCCAAGCCTGAAGGAAGTGACATTGGCTTCAGTGTGTAATAAATGTGACATGGCTCCAAGCCTGAAGGAAGTGACATTGGCTTCAGTGTGTAATAAATGTGACATGGCTCCAAGTCTGAAGGAAGTGACATTGGTGTCAGTGTGTAATGAATGTAACACACGGCTCCAAGCCTGAAGAAAGTGACATTGGCTTCAGTGTGTAATAAATGTGACATGGCTCCAAGCCTGAAGGAAGTGACATTGGCTTCAGTGTGTAATAAATGTGACATGGCTCCAAGTCTGAAGGAAGTGACATTGGTGTCAGTGTGTAATGAATGTAACGCACGGCTCCAAGTCTGAAGGAAGTGACATTGGTGTCAGTGTGTAATAAATGTGACATGGCTCCAAGTCTGAAGGAAGTGACATTGGCTTCAGTGTGTAATAAATGTGACATGGCTCCAAGTCTGAAGGAAGTGACATTGGTGTCAGTGTGTAATGAATGCAACTCACGGCTCCAAGTCTGAAGGAAGTGACATTGGTGTCAGTGTGTAATAAATGTTACATGGCTCCAAGTCTGAAGGAAGTGACATTGGTGTCAGTATGTAATGAATGCAACTCACGGCTCCAAGTCTGAAGGAAGTGACATTGGTGTCAGTGTGTAATGAATGCAACTCACGGCTCCAAGTCTGAAGGAAGTGACATTGGCTTCAGTGTGTAATGAATGTAACACACGGCTCCAAGCCTGAAGGAAGTGACATTGGCTTCAATGTGTAATAAATGTGACATGGCTCCAAGTCTGAAGGAAGTGACAATGGTGTCAGTGTGTAATGAATGTGACATGGCTCTAAGCCTGAAGTAAGTGACATTGGCTTCAGTGTGTAATAAATGTGACATGGCTCCAAGGCTGAAGGAAGTGACATTGGTGTCAGTGTGTAATGAATGTAACGCACGACTCCAAGTCTGAAGGAAGTGACATTGGTGTCAGTGTGTAATGAATGTAATGCATGGCTCCAAGTCTGAAGGAAGTGACATTGGTGTCAGTGTGTAATAAATGTGACATGGCTCCATGCCTGAAGGAAGTGACATTGGTTTCATTGTGTAATGAATGTGACACACTTAAGGAAGTAACATTAGTTATAGACTGTATCAAGTATGACAGATGAGCTCAGTTTGAACTTGAAGTGATGTCGATGCTAGATTTATTACATAAAGAACAGACTAGGACAAGTGAAAACTGCAATTTATAAAATGAAAGACATCTTATGCAATAAGTCGCTGGCAGTGGAAGTTTGAAAAAGAAATTGTGCATATAATGTAAAGCTAATATTAGCATATAGCTATATAATTAGTAAACAAGTAGTTTCACAGCAAAATGCTGAAAATACCATAGCAAGATGAGTAATCTAAATGTTTAAACAAAAGTTAAGAAACAAGTCGGTCTCCGTGTCCAAAGGCTTGCGAACACGGTTCGTGAGCCGCTTACCTGGGTTCGAAATGCAGCCGCGACCGATTTGTGCAGCAGACCTTGTCGTGTTGTGTTATAACGTGTTGGTATGGGAGCGGTCGTTCAGAAAGCAATGGTAAACTACTGAACGTAAAATTTGACTAGTACATCAACAGCAGCTGAAATATGCTGGTGTTGACTGCAACGTCCTGTAAGGGATATGCAACATAAAAAAAAAAAAGAAACAAAGCCAACTTATCAGAAAGAGACAGTGAACATTCTGTGGCCAAGTTATGAGGAAAACAAACTGTAACAACTGGGCAAATTATTGGAAAAGGCGACAGGTTGATAGTGAGAGAAGAATCTTGACATCATGTCATGGAAAAATAGCTCCACTTAAACTGATACCCCCGGGAAGGTTAACCCGGTCAACAAATGCCCGCAGAAGTCGGATGTGTCGACCTAACGGCGCAAGAACGCAGCTCTGCTGTAAACAGGCAGAACGCAATCACGTCCGAAAAAAAACTCCGGATGAATGCAGAAGAAGAAGAAGAAACTGATACTTGTTTTTTTGTTTTTGTGTGTTTGCTGACTTTGACCTCAAGCATAGCCCAAACACATGCTACTACATCTAGTGCAGTGGACTAATTTATGTATGTGAATGAACTTTCCCTATTATCAGTGTCCTTCGCCATCAGGTGAACCCACTATGACTCCTGAGGTTAATTGTAATACGTTCTGTTTAAGATCGCGAGATGTGGAGAGACATGATCATTCATGCCAGTTGGCACACTTGGTGATAACGATGATATAATATAGTGTGTAACAAATGTAACATATTACCCCAACAGCCTTCCAGTTTATGGAAACAGGAAAATACTTTACAGTTAATTGCTAGGATCTTTGATTTAGTCATGTATGTGCTGAACATATTTTCAAAATGCTGCAGTTGAACAAGCTGTGTACATTCACTTCAATGCTTTAGGCTGTACTACACAGCAGAAATTGTTTATTAACGTATGTTGTGGTTGAATGTAGTATCTTCTTTGTTTGAAATTGGAAGTAATATTTGTGGCCACACATGGAATCTAGACTACAGTTCTCTTGGTACTGTTTCAGTTGTATTGTGTTCTCAAAGGCTTGGTGTCTACATAGTTATATGCATTTAGTAGGGTCATTCAAAGGCATTCATTCATACAAGTTATATTCATTTAGTCTGTTTGATTACTTACAGATGGTTGTTTGTATTGATGATTACTTATGTATATTAATTAGTAGTTATACTTCTGATAAATATTTGATAATTTATTGATTATAACATGAATTTATTGATATATCCCTGACTGAGGTGCAAGTTAAGAGAAAGGATGACCTTCGTAGGCAACAAATGTGTCTGATAATCAGCAGGTCGGTTCATGTGTGGGACCACTACAAAAATAAAGCACAACTTGAGGAAGCAACATTTGATTAGTCACAGTACTTTAGTACACACTATGTTTAGAGAAGGTCATTACGTGTGTGCCATTTTATGTGCTATATTGTGTTCACCATAAGAATAGCTAAAAACTAATTGCAGAGTTTGGGGCCATACAGTCCTGGCTTATGTAAGCATGACAAATACTGGTGTTGGGTTGTGAAGTGTGACCCTGTTACATATTCTAGACCACAGCGTGATGAGGTGGGGACCCCAATTCTCTTCCTTCCTATCTTTACTTCCCCAGAAAATGATCCAGTACCCAATGTTCTGAGATGAGGTTAAGTTGCACGGGCAAAATATAACATCTCACAGCTGGCGGTTGAACCTGGAACACTGTCTTGGTTGGCAAGTGCACTAAACACTATGGCACTGACAAGTGTTTATGGTTTACATTTCTAGTGGGCAATACACCAGAACAGTTAGTCACTTCTAAGAAATATTTGTAAATAAATTCTGCACCCTGGAATCATTTGTTTTAAGAGGTGTTTTTATGTATGTGTGTGTATGTGAACTAGTCTAAAACATAAGTAAGATGTTTTATCTGAAAAAAAAATTTAAAAAACATATTTTTAACAGTCATTTATTTCCCAGCTTTCCATTTAAGTTGGCAGGAAGACTGTAGAGGAAAATATGTGTAATTTTGCTGTAGGGCTGCTAGGAATTCACTATGTCTAGGCTGTAACCTCCTTACTATTCCAGATCTGTGTGCCTTTTTAAAAAAAAATCACAGTTACTTTGTTTTCAGAGTTATACCCCCTCCATACACCTGGAAGATCATGTTGGCAAGCCCATATACCATTTATGTATTATCATGAATTGCTGTGCAGAGATTCATGATTAGGTTTAGAAAGTAGCTCTGAATCATTCTGTGGGACTTCACTACCATCATGCCATTCAATATCTATACATGGTTTAAGCTGACATTCAGCCAACAGCACTAAACTGAGCTGATAGCTGTTGATACCTATACTCTCACATGCCAAGTTTGCTTTAGTAGTTGTGAAATGGGCAAGAATATACAGGGAACTAAACACATATTTAACAATGATGCAACAAGCCCAGTTCAAAGATGAACTTTGAAAGGGCAAACAAAACTAGTATGACAGAATCTGTTGCCATTGCTGGACGTTATTAAGGAATGAGAATTGAGGGTGGCCTGGTTACACAATATGTAGACAAGTTTTGTTACTTCACTAATGATAGATGAAACACCTTACTCATGATGTTAGGAGTTGCAATGTGTTCATTGCAATAAGAAATGCAAGTTGTATAGTGCTGAGCAGTACACAGTACGCCACTCTTCATAAGATAAAATATATGCTGCACTTGATACGGTACATAAAATAACAGAGAGAGAGAGAGAGATTTGTGATCAGGTGCAGTGAAGATCTGTTGCCATTACTCTTCACACCCTCTATCCTGTGCTGTCACAATGAACACAACTAGGTGATATGTATTAGAGAGGTGACAGATTAATATCATGAAATAATATTAATAGGTAACACCTGGTTCAAACATCATCCTCAATGATTATATACGTGGAAAAGCCCTGGAGATAATGTTAGCTTTCAAACCAACTACGTGCTGATACTAAAGATATTCAAAAGCTGTTTAATAGGAGTAAAAACTAGACCAGGAGCAGACAGACATAGCAACCATGTGCTAGTTATAGGAAAGAATAGGTTAAAATTTAAAACTATAAAGACCCCAAAAAACATTAAGTTGGATCTAGCATTACTTAAAACAGACAAAGAAATTAGAGAAAGGTACAGAAAAGATATAATGCCATGAAGATTATACAGACTATTGATGACCAGTGGGACATGTTGGGGAATCAATCCAACAGGCATCAACAGAAATCGTTCCACTTAAACATAGAATCGCAGAACAGAAGTGGACGACAGATGAAATTCTGCTGATGATGGATGAAAGAAGAAAGAAAAAGAAAGATAAAGAAGAATATAATAGAATACATAAAGAAATAGTAATCAAATGCAAAGAGGCTAAAGAAGTCTACTGAATCAACAGTGCATGGAGACAAGCTGTGGAGAAGACTTGCATTCCATGTACTCATACCAACAAATAAATATACCAACAAGTAGGAAAACACAAAATACCACTGGATGTTTAAAATCGAAGAATGGCCAATATTAATGTGACAAGATGATATAGTCAATAGAATATCTGGAAGAGCTGTATGATGATAGGCAACCAGATGTAAATATTCAAAACAATGGCGAAGGTCTACCAATACTTGCTGAGGAAATTTGAAGACGGACAACACTGCAAGAAGACAGGAAAGGCACCCGGCCTAAGCAACATATATGTTGGAGGAACATGAGGCTCTAGGATATTTTGGAATCAAAATGTTGACATTTCTAAATGACTACTACACTTGCTGTTACATTCCTAGTGACATATTAAAATCCTTTATAGCTCTGTCACAGAAACCAGACGCTTTAGAATGCGAATCCATCCATCCATCATGTGCCATGCCGATAAGCATGGGCGGTCATATTTTGTCATCTCACTTGATCACCAGAGTCGTGGATCAGCTCTGTGTTTCTGTCTCAACCATGCCACGTGGCCATGCCATCCAGGTATTTACTTCTCGGTCTTCCCCTTGATATCTTCCCTTCGATCTTGCCAGTTGTCACCAAGTTTTCCGATTCATTTCTTCTCATAACATGCCCCAAAAATTTTGACTGTCTACGTCTAATGTCTCTAATCAGTTTACGATCTTCATTTGTTTCTTGAAGGATTTGTTCATTGGTTGTTCTATCTGTCCATGGTATTCTTTGCATTTTCCTCAGAAACCACATTTCCACAGCCATCAGATGTTTTTCAGCTTGACTGCTCATTGTCCATGCTTCATATCCATACAAAAGTATAGGTTCTATATGGCACCTCAACACTCTTTTCAATTGATATCTTTTTATTGGTCAGTATGTTTTTCATCTTGCAAAAGGCTACCTTCGCAATGGCAATTCTTGTTCTAATCTCTTCAAGGCATATCCCATCAGATGTTATGACTGTTCTGAGATAACTACCAATTCACTTGTTTAAGAATATGCCCATTTACTCGTATATCACATTGTGGTATTTCCTTCTTCCCAGTGACGACCATAATCTGTGTCTTCTTAATATTCAGTTCTAACCCTAGTTGTTCACGGTGTGCAACAACCGCATTTACTAAATGTTGCAAGTCCTGTTCATTGTCTGCAATCAAGACTATATCATCTTCATATCTAATGTTATTGATGTATCGTCCCCCAATGTTGATTCCTTCCATATCTTCTATATTTCTGAAAATATTTTCACTGTACAGGGAAAAAAGATCTGGAGACATTACACATCCCTGTCTCTTTGGATGATAATTCTTAGCAAAATCTTCGTGATGTGACTCATTATACTAATTGTTCAATGTTGATCACATTAGAATGCAAATATCATTGCACCATAAGTCTTATGAGTCACATGACAAAGCTGTTACTGTGAATAATTATGAGAATAAGAAACAAGACAACCAACCAGATATTAGTGATATTAGTGTGGATTTGTAGAGGGAAAGGGTTCTAACAATGATATATATATATATATATATTACCAGGACACTGTTAGAACTAGCTATAGAAGTAAAAACAGATATGTACTTATGTTTCATAGACTGCACAAAAGCATTTGACAATGTGAAACATGAGGAAATAATCAAACTACTACGAATAATAAAGAACATATATTGTCAGTAAACAGCAGCCATAAGAATCAACTGTTAGAAACGTTTTGGTGTATAAAGTAGGGTATCGGACAAGGTTGTGTAATGTCTCCAATTTGTTTTCAATGTACAGTGAACATATAATTCTTCCTTTCTTTTGCGCTTGCTCGCTTTGAACTCAAGCTTAGTCCATAACACTACTTCTGGACTGAATTTTGCATGTGGATTAGCTTACCCTATGAACAGTGTCCCTCACCATTGGGCAAACCCACTCCGACTTCAGAGGTACTTGAATTTACGTCCCTAAGTCCAACTATTCAGTGTAGGGGTTGAACCCCTTACCTCAGCATCGGCACACCGGGTGTTTAAAAACACGCATTCTTATCCATTCGGCCATGCTGACCTAATGCACATATAATGAGATCTACAGAAAATATGTGCTGATGACACCATCTTGATAACAACAAGCAAGAAGGAACTACAGGAAATGGTAGATACAATGGTTGCAGAAAGTGAAAAAAGGGCCTTAGCTTGAATAATAGGAAGACAAAAGTCATTGTGATGTCAAGAAAACAATGTAGCTAAATGTACAATTGAAGTAAATGATGTTATTTTGGGGCACATACTGAAATTCAAATATCTAGGCACATAGATAGTATCAGATGGAAGATGCATCACTGAGATGAACAGAATAGGTCATGCTAAAACTGCATTCTATAAAATGAACACATTTTTTTCAATAAATCTTTGTCATTGGAAGTTAGAAAAAGAATTCTTGCACATTACACAGAACCAGTTTTAACATAAATCTTTGTCATTGGAAGTTAGAAAAAGAATTCTTGCACATTAGACAGAACCAGTTTTAACATAAATCTTTGTTATTGGAAGTTAGAAAAAGAATTTTTGCACATTACACAGAACCAGTTTTAACATAAATCTTTGTCATTGGAAATTAGAAAAAGAATTCTTGCACATTACACAGAACCAGTTTTAACATAAATCTTTGTCATTGGAAGTTAGAAAAAGAATTCTTGCACATTACACAGAACCAGTTTTAACATAAATCTTTGTCATTGGAAGTTAGAAAAAGAATTCTTGCATGTTACACAGAACCAGTTTTAACATAAATCTTTGTCATTGGAAGTTAGAAAAAGAATTCTTGCACATTACACAGAACCAGTTTTAACATAAATCTTTGTCATTGGAAGTTAGAAAAAGAATTCTTGCATGTTACACAGAACCAGTTTTAACATAAATATTTGTCATTGGAAGTTAGAAAAAGAATTCTTGCACATTACACAGAACCAGTTTTAACATAAATCTTTCTCATTGGAAGTTACAAAAAGAATTCTTGCACATTACACAGAACCAGTTTTAACATAAATCTTTGTCATTGGAAGTTAGAAAAAGAATTCTTGCACATTACACAGAACCAGTTTTAGCATAAATCTTTGTCATTGGAAGTTAGAAAAAGAATTCTTGCATGTTACACAGAACCAGTTTTAACATAAATCTTTGTCATTGGAAGTTAGAAAAAGAATTCTTACATGTTACACAGAACCAGTTTTAACATAAATCTTTGTCATTGGAAGTTAGAAAAAGAATTCTTGCATGTTACACAGAACCAGTTTTAACAAACTGCTGTTTGTAAACAGACAAAAAAATCCCTAGAAGCCTTGGAAATGTGGTTTTATAGAAGATTGCTGAAAATGTATTATCTGGACATTTTGCTTGCTTGCTTGTGTTTGCTGGCTATGAACTCCAGCATGAAGTCCTGTATGTCGGATGAAGACATCCTGTTGTCCAACAACAGTGTGACATCATACAGGACCTGAAGTTTGCGTGAGTATCCGTTGTCCCATGTCTGGCTTATTGGTGTGTAGACTGGTGGTTCCTCGCCGTGCAGGCAGACACTCTCCGACTTCAGAGGAATCAACGATCCTACTGACTTTAGCCAGGACCCCAAAGGGACCTGTTACCCAGGACGCTCGGCGAGGATGCGTCAATAGGTCTCGGCCAGTATAGAACCCAGCCCTGGTGCCTTGGAAACACCTCTATGTCCCTCTGGACATTTTGAGAAAGACTAAGCCATAAAGACAACTTATTACAAACATCAGAAACAGACAGTCATAATTATTTGTCACATTATGAGAGAAATAGGTGGCCAATCTTTCCCTCACTTTAGTAGATGATGAGTCCAGGCATTAAACTCACAGCCGACCATGATGATGGCAATATCAGCACAGTTCACTATCAACTTTGCTAATATACAGCTCATAGACAGTATCATGAAGATAGCAATAACTATGGAGCTCGATGGAATCTGACAGAGAAGCTTGACCATCTGAACTATACTGTTGGCATTGCACTGCTGTCCCACAAGTGAAATCAGATGTTAGACAAACACACTTGTCATGGGAGGTTGCATTAATTAAGTCTAAACATTCATAGGATAAAGACAGGTAATGACAATAAATCCAGCGAATAATAACCTGAAACCTCACTTCAGTAGGTGGAGTCGTACACCTATTTAGGTAGCAGTATAGACAAAGATAGGGGACAGCTGGAGACATTAAATAAGAATACCAAAAGCCCAGGAAGGTTAACTCGGTCAACAAATGCCCGCAGAAGTCAGATGTGTCGGCCTAACGGCGCAAGTATTGCAGATCTGCTGTAAACAGGTACAAGGCAACGACATCCGAAAAAAGACTCCAGATGAACGCAGCAGAAGAAGAAGAATACCAAAGGGCAGGAGAAGCTTACATAGCAGTAGGACATCTGTAAGTCAAAAGAAAATAAACACATAGGGAATTAACGACGTTTAAGAATAAACTGCGAGCATTGATTAAACAGCGCTTGCACAGAAAAGGACTAAAATGGCAAGATGGAATCACTAATATATATAACAAGGAGAGAACTAGATGGATTCCAGTGAATCAAGAGGTCAGGAAATGATGATGGCACTGGATAGGACACACAATGAGGAAATATGGTAACATAACTAGGAAGTCTTTCTTCTGGAATACACAGGGCAGACTTATCAGAGGGAGACCTCTTTAAAGCACCCAGAGAAGAGAATTAAAGATATAAATTAATAATAATGCAAAAACATGGAGGGAACTGCGGGAGATAACAACAGACACAAAAGTTGGCTGAGGGTCTATTGCTTCAGGTGATACAGGGCAGAACAAGGTTTGTCTACTTATATCCAATGATCAATTAATGTTAAAGATTTTTGTTGCACCCTTGCGGTCTTCAAATCCACATTGTATCTAACTAAACACTTTGCATAATGATTCTTAGCAAAATCTTTGTGATGTGACTCATTATGCTAATTGTCTGATGTTGGTCACATTCTATTGCTACTGGTTTCTTGGGAATTGGAATAAACATAGATTTACCTGTGTTCAGCAGCCTGGTGACCAGGTCTATTCCATATTCTTCCAAGGCAAATTATTTCAATTGTAATGTCTGATCCTGGGGCCTTGCCAGATATCGTATTGTTTTTGGCATTCTGAATGTCCGTCTTTAAAATTGGTGGTCCTTCATTATAACATGGAATATCATACTGTTCTTTACATTGTAAAGGTCATTGGCCATTATGATTTTGCCTTATTTGATTTTTACACAATGCACTTTTATGCACCCGCGTTCTTTTCTTAGTGAAATTAATTCATTTGTGCAATAATGTTTGAGTACTATGTGGTTTTTCAATTACCCTCAAGTCATGCCTCGTTTACCCCTGTACATAATTTTCTAATATTCTTCATATTCTCTCCCCCCCCCCCCCCCCCCCCCCCCATCCATCCTGTTTCAGGATATTGCGGTCAACATCAGCATCTTTCAGCTGTATGTTGATTCCTAGGCTAGATTACGCCCATCAGCATGCCACGACTTTCTGAGCGACCGGCTCCATACTCTCATAAGTCACTGGCGCGACTTGAACTGCTTCCAATTCTTGTGCGCTCACGTCAACCACGAGAGTATTCGGGGTTACAGAGAAAGCTGCTAACTCCTTGACCAGGGAGACTGGCCTTCATATTTGTTCTGGTAATTTTTTCTATTTTTTTTCCCATTAGTCTTTAGTCATCTATTTCCTAATGCCTATCATCTTCAGTTTTAGGATAGTTATTTTTGCAGCCTGTCTGTCGGAATTCTTCAATACTTACCATTGATCATTAACATCTTCAAACAGAATGTCTAAACCAACAATGTTTCTAGTTTGATATTCTCTAAATAACCATGTTTTCATGATGCGGACATTCCATATCAGTACTTTAAGCATTGTAAATATTTTGCACTCAGTGGTATGCTGGCAGTTTTGGAGTGGGGAGGGGAAGAGAAGAAAGAGAAAGAGAGATTATGTATGGCACCTTTTACCTGCTGATGGACATGTCATAGAGTTTTGAGGTATTTTATAGAAATAACTGCCGCACTGCCTGCGATGGTCCACAGTTGCTTATTCAATGTATTCATGGCTAACCTCAATATCTAAAGTCAACTCCATTAGCCACCACCCGGTGAAGGTGCCTAGCATAAGGTTAGGTTCCTACCCTAAGTTTGATGTTATGGTAAGTATAAAATGTTGATAATGAAGTAACACCAAAATAAAGTAAGCTTTTATTACAATTACATGACTACTTTACATGGGTTTATTGCATGGTGATATACATTAGTCAGACAACATTAGAACAGAGAATATGTTCTTTCACAAGACAGTTAAGATTTTAAAATGAAATTGTCAACCAATAAGCTGTCTTGATGGTGGTCACGTGTTCAAATCAGCTTGAAGGCAGACATGTGGGACACTGACCCCATCACCCACTGAGTGCCGTTGGTATAACAATACAGGGCTTGTATCATATACCCAAGTCGCCTCACGCCCCAACAAGGCTCCTTTAACTTTCCGTTTAAAGCTGTCTGTTGGAGATAAACATGAGCAAACCCGCTATATTCACTTTCAAACATATTAGAAGCAAATTTCATGTCAACCAATAATCAGTCTAAAATGACAACTTTTGAAAGCAATGTCACTGGTCCAATATCACACTGAGTCATCACATGGCATTTGTATTTCTGAATCTTCTGTATTATCCATTGAAATTATGCGATAAGTAAAAATATATGCGACCCATAATTTAACCTGAACTCTATAAATGAAAGACACTATTGCCTTTTGGTTGGACATATCACCAGTAAACACTTTGGCTACATGCTAACACAGGTACAAAACAAATGTGTTACATGCATGATATCTAAATATATACGTTATACATTTATACACAACATAAATTATTTCAACATATACAAGCCTGAATTCCCTTATGTTGGCAAGTGTTACTTTAAACAATAAAACAAATATAAAACTAACATTTTGGGTGGCAACACAGTTTGAACTCGTTTTCCCTACCACATGCTAATTAAAGCACATTATCTTCTGTTGAGGATAGAATGTTAGTTGCTGTAATCACATATCACGTACATTTCCATGATGCAGCAGATACTTTGGACTGCCCAGTTATCTGGTGTATAAATACAGCCAATAATGAACTGCTGACCTAATACAGGACAGTGAACTTGTAGCTTTTTGTAGGAGGAGATGACGAATCTGAGAAAGTCCACAACTCATCAACCCTGCTCTACTGGATAGCCTGGTGGATGACAGGGTGAGCACAGAAGATAACCCATTCCTCCCTTTGTGGGCAGGACTTCATGTACAGGGTTACTCTGAGAGAGCTCAGAATAGAATGAAAACTGAGGATAAAACTGGTGTTTACATGAGGAAAGTTCAAGATGACAAAAACATATTTAATTACTGTAGTTAGTTGACCAAAGTGCCAGATATAACAAGAAAGTGAAAACAATAATATCCCTAAGGCATATAAATATTAATTTACAATTCTAATATAAAACTATTAATAGGAGGCCAATATTTGTGGTCAATCAAGTATTTGTAACAGGAGGTTAGTATTTGTGGTCAATATTTCAACTACTTGTGACAGGTGGTTATTGTGGTCAATATTTCAAGTATTTGTAACAGGAGGTTAGTATTTGTGGTCAATATTTCAACTACTTGTGACAGGAGGTTAGTATTTGTGGTCAATATTTCAAGTATTTGTGACAGGAGGTTAGTATTGTGGTCAATATCTCAAATATTTGTGACAGGATAATAGTATTTGTGGTCAATATTTCAAGTATTTATTACAGGAGGCTAGTCTATGTGGTCAATATCTCAATTATTTGTGACGAGACTAGTATTTGTGGTCAATATTTCAAGTATTTGTGACAGGAGGCCAGATTTTGTGGTCAATATTTCAAGTATTTGTGACAGGAGGTTAGTATTTGTGGTCAATAATTCATGTATTTGTAACAGGAGGTTAGTATTTGTGGTCAATATTTCAACTACATGTGACAGGAGGTTAGTATTTGTGGTCAATATTTCAAGTGTAAGAGGAGGATAATATTTGTGGTCAATATTTCAAGTATTTGTAACAGGAGGTTAGTATTGTGGTCAATATCTCAAGTATTTGTGACAGGAGAATAGTATTGTGGTCAATATCTCAAGTATTTGTGACAGGAGAATAGTATTTGTGGTCAATATTTCAAGTATTTGTGACAGGAGGCTAGTATTTATGGTCAATATTTCAAGTATTTGTGACTGGAGGCTAGTATTTGTGGTCAATATTTTGAGGATTTGTGACAGGAAGCCAGTATTTGTGGTCAGTATTTGAAGTATTTGTGACAGGAGGCCAGTATTTGTGGCCAATATTTCCACTAATAATTCCTGAGTGTTCATGATAAGAGGGCAGTATCTGTGTGGGAAGCCAGTATTTGTGGTCAGTATTTGTGACAGGAGGCCAGTATTTGCACTAATAATTCCTGAGTGTTTATGATAAGAGGGCAGTATCTGTGTGGGTTTATTCGTAACGTATTAAGTGTGTGCTTATTCCTAACCTTGTAAGTGTGGGTTATTCCCAACATTTTAAGTGTCGGTTTATTCCTAACGTTTTAAATGCGAGTTTTTTTCCTAATTTTTAATATTTCGTTTATTCTGTCAAACCACAGGTTGTGTGTTACATGTGACAAAGATGGTGGGAGTTTCACAACTGGATATAAATAAAATAAATCAGGAAGATACAAAGAAGACTGATAATGACTTAAAGCAATGTAGAAGAAAAGAATGTCGTGGCTTGGTGATAATCCATGTTCAGGCTTAATTAAGGAAGAATTTGAAGACAAAAAAGAGATTGGTCAAAAAATGCATTCCTTACTAGCATGCAGAAACCTATCAGTAGATACATGCAACATTAATGAGAAAAGAAGAAAACGGGCATGTATATATATAATATATATATAGAAGAAGCTCAAGTGATTTGGCCATGTTGTTAGAATGCAACACCAGCAACTACCATCACTGGCCTTACATCAAAGATCATCCGTGACGAGACCACGAGGACATCCAAGAAGAAAATGGATTGACGACATCAAAGACATTGTACAAGCACATGGAATGACACTATCCAGTGCCACCCATTGGGCGCTGGAACGCAAATTATTCTTCCCCACAACGCTTGACGGCAGAAGTGGAAGATGATGATATATATATATATATATATATATATATATATATATATATATATATATATATATATATATATATATATATATATATATATATATATATGTGTGTGTGTACTTTACAGGTAAATAATCCTACATGTGTTGATGTCAGGGAAGTTGTCAAGAAATTGTCTACATTAGCTATCATACTGTCCGTTTCATCTTCACATGTGGAAATTGCTTAATGATGCACCAAAGGACATTTCATCAGTCTTCAAATCATATCTTGTAGTGTACAGTCTAACTGTAGACAATAACCAAATAGAGCATGCAATTGTAGCATGAAATCATTGTGCACACACACAATTATCTTGAACAATGTTATCAATGATTTGTGTGGTATTAACTAATAATGAAAGAGTTCATGGACATTATTAATAAACTACAACATATAATCAATCACAGCTGATGTCCTTCATCTCAAACGTGAACATAAATCTAGAAACAATCATCATTATCTTTAACTAGTGTGAATTTGATTAAGGGGTAAAAAGCATTTCTTCTTGAAATAATGTAATTATGTCCCAGTTGTTTCCCATTAATCAGCACCAAAGGGCAGAATGGCTCTGATATGGTATAGACGGCATGGATTATGATAAAATAAGGAACAGATGGGATACTTCTCCAACACTGCTTCATCCGATACTGGTGTAGTGTATTGGACATCTAGCCTTCTTGGATGAAGGCCAATAACCGAGGATCTGTTGCCTCTCCCAGTTAGAAATCAAAAAGAACAGTTTGAATAGACCACTGCCTGGGCTCAGTTTCTATAATGGGAAAAAGTACTCACAAAAGAATATTTACAACATGTGTAACTCTGGTATACATACAGTTTAATCTTCACTGATACTACGGAGTTCATGTACTGTGCCCAGATTCTCCGCGCGTGTGTGTGTGTGTGTGTGTGTGTTTTTTTTTTTTTAATAGAAACTTTATGAGTGAAATAAAACATCTATGGATTTGCTAATTGCTGAGACATTTGATGAGTGAGACAAAACATCTGTGGATTCGCACATTGCTGAGACATTTGATGAGTGAGTCAAAACATCCATGAATTTGCTCACTGCTGAGACATTTGATGAGTGAGACAAAACATCTGTGCATTCGCTCATTGCTGAGACATTTGATGAGTGAGATAAAACATCTATGGATTTACCCAGAGAGCCATGACGTTGATTCTTCACAAATCATAAAAACAGCAGCACATCTCATCTATCCATAGATGTGTCTTACGCAAGACATGTGTTCCCATGCCACACTTTAGCACATGGGTTGCATTTCTCTGCAGATCACTGTCTGCCTACACAAATAGCCATCTTCCAATATGGTATTTCTAAGTGTAAGTGACATATTTTTACACCCAATTGCCTAACACCAGAAGTTACTATCTGTCCATGCTGAACTTCTGAGTGTAAGCATTCTATTTCAACATAGGTGCCATGACACAAAGACAGGTACGACAAGAGTTAATGAATATATAGAAGGGAGATAAATAAAATGACATAGCGAGACAGAATTAAAACCCAGGGTCATTTAGTAGAATCTTCTTCTTCTTCTTCTGCGTTCATCCGGAGTTTTTTTTTTTTTTTTTTTTGGATGTGACTGCGTTGTGCCTGTTTACAGCAGAGCTGCGTTCTTGTGCCGTTAGGCCGACACATCCGACTTCTGCGGGCATTTGTTGACCGGGTTAACCTTCCCGGATTTAGTAGAATCGATTACAGCTCAGTACAAGCTGTGACCACTGACCTGTGCCGCGAGTATTTAGAGAATCATGGAGAGAGGTCATGTGATTACGCGCAACTGTCAGCCGTGTTAGATTTGAAATGCCACTTTGGGCCAGGGCATGCAAGCCCTAACATCTGTAATTCCACACTGACGAAGCAGCTTATATAAGTTAATATTGAAGCGTCGATAGCTGCAGTGGATATCCAGTGATGGATCTGAAGTCTTGCTAACTAAAATCAACGACCAGAAGATCATAGAATGTCAGCCAGCGAGAATTCCTATTGGGCTACTACCAGGCCTTTGACTGAATCAGTGTGACGCCAAGTAGCCATGTGTATTTGACTAGCCCAGTGTATGTGGTGTAGTTTCACACTCAAAGGGAACTTGTAAATAGGCCTCTTGTTACTGTTTTTACAATGCTATTGTGAGCGAATTGACAAGTGACCATGACACCATCATTCTATGGGGTTTATACTCATGTTGATATACACATTTATAGTACAGATTGTTGTGTTATTGACTGGATGAGACATTACACTATAGCAGGCACTGCTGGAGTGCAGTGGCTAGTATGCTGGGCTGGTGGTCATGTGTTCGAATACCCCTCAAGGTAAGGATTTAAAACAAATGGACTTTTGCTCTTAAGTTGACCCAGTCTAAAATGGGTACCAGAACATGTTTGAGGGTGTAAATATGGCAGACATGATACTGAAACATGGCCCTTGGAGTGCTAACTGGTCTCACAGATGGGGAGAGCACCATGTAAATATGACAGACATGATACTGAACACATGGCCCTTGGAGTGCTAACTGGTGCTAATATGTTTGAGGGTGTAAATGTGGCAGAATATGTTTGAGGGTGTAAATGTGGCAGACATGATACTGAACACATGGCTCTTCAAGTGCTAACTGGTCTCATAGATGGGGAGAGCACCATGCACCCAACATACCTCACTGCATGGAAAAGGGTTCTCTACATATTTTGTACATCGCAACAGTACAAGTGCATCTGCACCATATTTGCAAGATATAGGACTACAATTTAAAATAAAGCTTTATCCACACAGACTGTATACATACATAGATTGCTTATAATGTACAACCTCATATTTACAACTGAGGTACACACTAGAGAAACACTGTTGTTATGTAATCGGTGCTAACAGGAAGACATTCACATACTTACAGTTATACATATATGTGAACTATACCATTACATCATAGACACTTGAGGTTTACACTCCTCACAGCAAACTGTTTGAACTTCCATTAACTCTTTCTGTCCACGGCAAATGTTACTTTAAAATAATTATCTTGGTTGGAAGGAGTTAAGTACCATCTGAGATAGAAATAGTTAGAGAAATAAAGAGGGTAGAAGAGGTCACACTAACAACTGTCTGAAGGAGTTAAAGTAACCAGGACAGAGTGGTTTAATGTAACAACTGGCTGGGACAGAAGAAATTCCAATCTATTGTGCTGATTATGGCATTTATATTGCACGACTGTGATTAAAACCAGTATATGTTAACACTGCCTATATGTTACCAAGGGTCATAAGGGAAGCAAAGAATAGTAACACCGTAACCTACCATGCATGTAAGAGGTGACTAAAGCTCATCCTATAGAAAACTTTTGCTGCAATATCTAATCAATCCTGAATGAGTCAATAAAGAACAGAAAAACAACTTAGTCAATCGAGATTGAAAGGAATCTCCTCTAGAAGATGTATGATGTGATGTGGAAAAAACCACAATCAGCACTAGTAACAGAAATGACACATTATGAGATTACAAGTTTGGGATTGTGCAAAACAAGATGGAAGGGAGCAAGCAAAAAGCATAGGTGAAAAAGTTATCAGTTATCAATTATCAGTTGGGGCATCTTCATTGCACTCCGGACAGGTCCATAGGTGCTCAGATCCTCCCCCCAGCATAAGCATCAGCGTTCGGTGGCTAATAGTGCCAGTTCTGTATTGGTTAACGAGGCACCTCGTTTTCTCGATGTACCTCTCGTGTCTGGCCGTGCCAATTCTTACTCCCAAGTCTTTCATCCTGGACAGCGATGTGGATTCACTGACGTCAAAGTCTTCTGTTCTCGACATGTCTTTAAGGATGTTAATAACATCGGCATGATCCATGAGCTGGCCATCTGCAGGAGGTGCAGAGCCAGCCAGTTTATCAGCTCGTTCATTTCCATCCATTCCCACATGTAGGTGAAAAAGTGTTGTTCTCAAGCCATAAAACAACAAGAAAATATAAATAAGTAAGTGGACTTGTCAAAAATAATAATGGGAAAGTACTCACCAATATTAAATAAATGAAAACAGGTCAAATGCTTTGAGGAACTTCTGAATAGACCAGTCCCAAAAGATCCCCCAGATATCCAGCCTACAGAAGTTGAACTAAATATCAACTGTGATAAAACATATAAAGAACAAATTAAGAAAGCTATCAAACTTATGAAGGATGGGAGAGTATTAACACCAATATTAACATCTCTACTGAAATACTGCATAACTTATTTACCAGACAAAAGAAATATATGCAAGAAAGAAAAGGCTATTTAAAAGGATACTTGGACAAATTGCCAAAGAAAGGAGTTCTGCAGGAGTGTCAACATTATAGAGAAATAATGTTATTGTTTACTGCAGATCCTAGAAAAATATTAAGCAGGGTTATTCTTGAGAGATTAAGAGGTGCCATGGACAAGTAACTAATGGATTAGCAGGCTGGCTTCCAATCAATCAGATAACCAAAACAACTACATTATGTGTGATACTAGAGCAAAGTCCATCAACTGGCACAACAGAATGTTGTACACACCATCAACTGGTACAAATGACAAGAGAATGCTGTGGATATAATCAGCTGGTTCACGTCACAAGAGAATGTTGGAGAGGTGATAAGATGACTGACACAGGACTAGATTAGAATAAAATGCGCATGAAGCTCTCAGAAAAACATGCAAAGACTCTTTCAAATAAATATACTAATGAAGAAGACTTCTTGAAAAATAGTAAAGACCAGATTATACGTCAAGTACAGAGTTCTCCTTGGAGGTCTAGACACTGATCACCACTGGGGGATAAGTGCCCTTGTTGAAGGGAGTGTCTTGTCACCCATAGGCCCTTGTTTTGAGATCTTAAATAAAAGAAATTAGAAATCTGGACAATGAATATTAGTATTAGGAGGGAGATATTTAGAGAAGCCGGTCTCCGTGGCGGCTACAGACGTGATTCGTAATCCCGTATACCCGATTCAAAACATAGCGGTGCTGGTTTTTTCCAAAAAGGTATAGGTGCCGGTCGTTCAGAAGGCAATGGCAAACTATTGAACATAAAACTTGCCCAGGAATCACGAACAGCCAAAAAGCTGGGATTGACTGCTACGTCCTGTGAAGGACATGCAACTAAAATTTAAATTTAGAGAATGGAATACTGCATTATTAAATGCTAGTGTTTTCAAAAACCAATAACAATATGGGCATTTGTCACTGTCAGAATATGAGATTCAAGCATGTTTTATATCATATCTACAAAGAATAAAAAGAAAACAGTGTTAACATTGCAAACATGTATTTGTTTAGTTAATTATGAAAGTTTAGTAACTGATTATGTGTGTACAGGAGGTTTCTGGCATGTCCGGCCACTATGAAATAAATTAAAGTCGATTTTATTATGTATGACTAGGTCATAATTATACTGTGTGGTTTATTTCTTTAAATATTCCAGGATTGAGCAGAGCAGGTCACAAATTTGGTACCCAGAATCAAACCATGTGATCTTCCACTGACTGCCTAAAGAAAAAGGGTTCTGAATGTACCAATTCCACTTGTGTCTGTGGATGCAGGAACCTAACTACAGCATAAATTGAGGGCTGTCAGTATTTATAAATTCTTGCCAGTCAAACTGTTTGATGAAATCTTATAAATTAACTTTAGTCTCAATTCACTCAATGATGAGTATTAATTTTTGAGAAGTAGCTATAGAAATTAATTGTGAATATGTGAAAGAAAACTCAGCGGATAATACAATATTGTTAACATAATCATAAAAATGGACAGATATACATGCACAAGTAACAGATTGATTCATTATTAATGTCAACTAATTAAAATATAGAGATAATACATAAAGATAGTCTTTAGCTGTAGGCTATGGTTGTGAGAATTATACTACTTAAGAGAACAATATTATAAAAATACCGTCAACTAAGTTTCAGGAATAAAGTAGCAATGGTACTGCTTTGTATGATAAGCAGGCAGCCATTATCACTTCTAGTGTACATCAAGATAGGAGCACTGTAATGTATGGAAATCATAAATAATAATCAATCAAAGATATTTGTCAATTGTTATGGTCCATGGGAAAAATTTTCAGAGAGGTAACAGTCCGTAGGCTAACAATAAAGCTTATGCTTGAAGCTTTATTACACATCTGAGAAAGAATGTCCAAAAATAAAACACATCATTCTCCACTAACAACAGCCCTTTGCTGTAAGATAAATAACAAACATCTACAAGTGTTGTATTTTTTAAAAGTACGGTATATGTTCCTAACATTGTATACAGTTGACATATATAAGAACACATGGATGATCATGCTGGGTGTATCTTCAGTCCGTCACACTGCATCTGGGATGTCCTCATCTGCATAGTACAGTGAACTCAGTGACTGACTCTTGTCTTCATCTCTAAGCAACGAAGAACTCTCATTAGCACTCAGGGAATCAGAGGAGTCACACCTTGCCACATACACACTGCTGGAGATGGGGCTGGGTGAGCAGTGAGATGGACTTTCTTCTGACTGTTCTGAGTGACAGCTGTGGCTGCTTAAATCTCCTGGTCCTCTGGCATCAGCAGAGGTTGAGAACTGTATGTCACTTTGATATGAGCTGGAACTACTTGTACCCGATGGGGAAAATGGAGAAAAGATGGTCTGGCTAGAGGGAGATGGGGACCTGTAACCAGAGCCTTGTAGGGGAACAGATGGGCTATAAGTGTGCTGGGGAGGTGAGGCATAGTTGTAGCGATTCACTGGAGACAGTGGGGTGTATGGAGGTGAGCTGACAGATTTGCTATCAAATGACCTTGCATCTCCAGGCAGGTCTAGTGACTGATTGTAGCATTGTGGACCTCCACTTCTTGAAGAGCTGCTAGTATGGCCACTACTTCCATTTCCAGCACCTGTTTTGTTCTCAAATCTGCTCACTAGACTCTGCACACCAGATTCTTTATGTGCTTTAGGACTCCTTGACTTAGATGGTTCTCTCTTTGTAGTTAAGGGTGGGATGTTTGTACTTGTGGCAGTAGATGATGCTTTCATGTTGTCTCGCAAATTCAGACTTGTAGGTTTAGGAGGGATGGAAGGACCACGGGCTGGATGTGGGATCTGACTAATAACAGTAGATTTGTGAGTGGTCATGTCCAGGCCTTTAAGTTGTCCTGGGGACCTTTGTGGAGACTTGTCCCCAGGGCTAGGAGTCTTAGGAGCATTTATGGAGTACATGGGGCTGACAGATATTGCTGAATGACTGGAACGATCAGGCATAACAGTTGAGCTTTCCAATTTTGGTGAAGATGGTCGACCATACTTGCTGATATTCAATGCATCATGTGCTGGAGACGTTATCAGAGTTGTCCTTGAGGGATCTCTGCTTTGATTTACACTTCCACTTTTGCTAGGTACTGCAGCTGATTCTCGCCCACTTTGACTGGGGGATGATAGTTGAATTCGTGGCTGAAAAGGTGGTCTTGTTGGGCTGTAATCAGGAGACACTGTTCCATAGTTCTTAATGGGTACATGTGTTGGAGAGGAGAGGATTGAGCTCTGTGAACTGGTAGTAGAACTGTACGTTGGCTTGTTCTTGGAGTCACTTGATGAGCTAAATGATGGTTTCCTTACAGGAGAGCCATGGGAAGATGAACTAAATGATGTCTTCCTTCCAAATGTGTCTTGTGGAGAAATGTAACCTGTTCTGTGGCTTGGGGAGTTCCTGTAGCTAACAAAGAGTTTGTGAGTAGGGGACTCTGCAGTGGATGATGATGAATATGACACTTTACGTGTGGGAGAAGTTTGAGAAGAGCTGAAGGAAGGTTTCCTGATTGGAGAATCATTTGGAGAAGAGCTAAAGGATGTAATATGACTTGGTGATGTTGGAGATGATGAACCACTTTCAAAAAGCTTATGTTCAGGTGAATCCATTGGAGAAAGCTGAGTAGGAGATGAAAGCTGTGGAGATATAACTGCTTTCTCTCTCTGACCATGTGACTCTGTTGAGCTAGGATGCTGAAATTTAGATATTTGTGGTTGGCCGAGTCGTGTAGGGGACAGGAGAGCAGGCGTAGCTGATGAGTACTGAGGTTTTTGACTTGACTGAATGATAAAGGGGTCAATCTTTGCTCTGTCAAAATCTGAGTATTTACTGTCCCTTACAGCATAGTTATTAGAACCCTGTGGAGACTTTTGCCTGGACTCATCTACAGTAGAAGTGTTGTTGCGACTGTGTCTAACACCGTAAACTTCATTGACATTTGGCGACTGAACGGGTGAGTTGTAAGCTTTGATCTGTTCGAGAGCTGATAGAGACAGTTGAGGAGCATTATCTTTCTGATCTGAGAATGGTGGTTTCTTATCACCTTTTTCCAGTGAGACTAAACCAGGTTTCTTTAAGTGGCCATGAGGGATTCTGACTGCAGTTCTGCGTGTTGGTGTCTCAGGTGAGGTACCACTGAATCCAAGATTGACCATCTCTGAGTAGGTTGTGTTCAGTTGAGAACCAGAAGTCTGAATACTTGCACCATTATTGCTGGCATTGTCATATTTGGTTGGACTTAGCAACTCTACAGGTCTAGCTATGAAAGAGGCAGGAACCACTGTGTCTGGAGACGAGTATGAAACTGAACTGTCAGCAGCTGACTTTGATTCTTTGTCTGAATCTTTTCTATTGACTTCTTGCAAGGCTGGACTAAATGGACTAGATTGTCTGCCAGCTGATTCTGGACCTGTCTGTTCTGGTGAGTTCAGGACTCTGTGTGCAGATTTAGATTTGAGTTCATCGGTTAAAGTCAGTTTCTGCCACACATTTTTCTCTGTAATTGCTTTACTGCTGTCCATATCTGTAGAATCATGGCGACTTCTCATAGGCGATACCGATCTGGGTTCTAGAGACATTCTTCTGTGATGACCATCTTCCCTTCTTGCACTTTCTTCTCTTTCAGCATGATCTTTTGAGCCCTTTTTGCGGCGAAAACTGGGGCGTGGGCTGACCGAAGGACTCACTGAAGGAGATCGAGAGTGTACAATGCGGCCACCTTGTCTGTGTATTCTACCCATTCGCGTAGCTGCTGTTTTGTCACGTTGTCGAGAAGGTGATTCCGAGGGCTCATCATGTGATTTAGAGCGCTGCAAGAAGCGAGTACGAGCAGACTGCACACAGGACGATCAATGGGACAGGGAACAAGAAATATGAAAAGGAAATATGTTGAAGAAATGCAACAAAATAAAATTAAGTAAAGCAGCAAATAAATATTTTTGTTCAAACAATTTATAGGACTATTTTGTAAAATAAGCTGGCCAAACAAAAAAATCAAGAATCATTACACCACAAAAACATTAAAACAAAATGTAAAGCCTTTCATGATAAATTCTTAATATTATAAGTTGTACCAATTTCAATGAGAATAAAATATAATATGCAAATTTATTTACCATAAATGAAGGTAAATGAATAAAAAAAAAAAAAAGAGAAAACTAAAATAAAGACCAGAACACAGGTCTCAATTCTTTTTAACTGGAATAAATATATTTTCTGACTGTTCAAATTTATGTTTATAAACAAACAAGCAAATTAATTAAACCTCTCAAAGTAAATAAACGTGCAAATGAAATAACAATTTACTACAGAAACAGTACTAGTTCTCTGCTCTAATTTAACAGTCAGAACTAATGCACACAAAGAACAGTTAGTGTATATTGTGCTGATAAATCACAACCAATGATTGGTCCATGTTGAAAGCACTCTCTTTTTTTTAAACAGAAGCATGCAAACAATTACATGCAGGGTAAAAGGAATTACATAACTGCCAAGACTGAAAAATTATCAGCATCACGTGATACATCTGTTACATAGTTTTACATCAATATGAGTAACATATTATAACCGTAATGACACTAAGAGACTGACTTTATTTCTGTCTCCTTAATCTGGCAAGGTGGAAGACAGCTGAATTCTGAAGGTCACACTAACATACAATGGGTGCAAGCAGGGTACTTGGTGTCCAGACAAAATTGCTCCCCCTCCCTTTCTTAAATATGTGTGAGGATAGGCAGGAACATCTGCATAGGGCAGGACAGACGAGAGAACTATTCGGAAGAGAAACCAGACTGATACTCTTTCAGTGCTTTCTGATGTCTGCCTTCTAATGTCTCAATAAAAGGAGATACACATACTCTAGCGACGATGAGAGTTATGCTTGTCACTATTCTAACTCAAGAACGGGCTTGGTAGAATCAGCGGGGAAAGAAGACCCTGTTGAGCTTGACTCTAGTCCGACTTTGTGAAGACACATGAAGGGTGTAGCATAGGTGGGAGCGCAAGCGCAATTGAAATACCACTACTTTTATCGTTTCTTTACTTATTCAGTCTCTCGGTAGAGATTTGTTCGCAGCAGACGAGCAAATCTCCGGCGGGCCTATTCTCGCTGGTCGCGAGATCCGCACAGTGGAAGTATGGGAGATTTGCTTGCAAATAGACAGGCAATATCTCCTGCGGTAGCTATGGCGGACCTATTCCCGCTGGTCGCGGGGACCGCTATAAGTCAGGTGGGGAGTCTGACGATAGTGCACGCTTTACACAGGTCCGAACACTTGTGATTGACAGATGTGCGCGCCCTCATGGTCCGGGCTCGTACAAGGCCCTCACCTGTGGGACATGGCTGAACGTCTCTAAGCCGTGTTCCTTGGGTGTCAGGGTCTGGCCATAACTCGCCACCGGCTCGTGGTGGTGAGGTCTCGGTGGATTGACGCTGAGCCGCCAGCGTCTGCAGCCTACCTTGTGCCAGACGTATTGGTTACCCATTCCTCTGGAATACACAAGACTAGGCCGAGGGAGGGGTCATGTCGTTTGGGCATCACATGATCTCTGAAGCTCTGCCCAGACATTGTGATGGAATATTGGCCATATTCCACTCACATACTTTAGTCTGTCAAGACTGCAAGGTGTCTACTACTACTACTACTACTATTCTAACTCATAATTGTTAAATTAAATGTGATCGACTATTTTCATTATATTCTAAATTTTAAAAAAAATGTACGTCATTGCTTTTAAGATAATCACAAACTGCTTTACTTCAACTTTTCCAAAACACTAAATTTTGTTTCCTAACCTGAAAGGATAGGAGCTATTGCTCTTAAACTTCTGGAGCTGATTTCCTTGGGTAAGCGGTTAAATGCCGACACCTACATTAAGTTGGACTGAAACGTTGACCTCTCGTTCAGAAAGCAATGGCAGACTACTGAACATAAAATTTCCTAGGAAATCAAGCTGGGGTTGACTGAAATGTCCTGCAAGGACATGCAACATGAACAATAAAACATGGAGGAGTCAGTAAATGAGGCCAATATAGACTAGCATTCACACTGATTGGCTAGTTTTTGTTTTATTGTTGACTTCAATAAAACATTACAAATGTTTTATTATGAAATGTAAATTTGTAATGACAGCCAACCTTTTCACTGTTCAGTGTGATTTAAAACTGTTGAATTGTGTGTGTGATGATTTAGTTTTGAACTGGCTACCTGAATTGTTTCTTGATAAAATACAGTTATCGATTTCTATTAGCGACCAGTGACTTTACATGAGGAGAAGAGAAGAAAAGTTGATTAAAGGGGGAGAACGACAACACCTGCGATATCCTATACCTTCTACAGCAACACATTTTACAAACTTGAGCTTTCATTTTAAAAGTTCAACACTGCCTGTGATCACACTGACAATCTCTAGATAGAGTAGTTTTGCAGAGATATTTAATATTGCAAGAATCATAATTCAGCCATGAAAATAACAGTAGCAATAATGTGAAACAAATAATGTATGCATTTAGACTGTATATGTACATTTGTGAAAACCATTACCATCATAAGAAGACAGACAATATCAATTAACATTATTTTCCTCTTCCCATCATAAATATATCAATTCTCATAACAGTAAAAAGTCAAACATAAAACAAAAGTTAAATAAACCTACTGAATTGCCAATAAGGCATATTTGGGTATATAATGTTTGGCCCTATTTTCGGCAACCAAATAGCACAAGCTGTGGTAGGCCTGAATGTACGCTGCTGATGCCCCAGGATGACACTGGCTGTCTTGATATTTCTGTTATAAGGGTGGGGCCGACTCCAGTGGTAAAACCTCCGCTGGGGAGCAAGCACGACAGGAGGCTTCTGATTATCAGAAGGAGTGCCCCCTCGACGAATGTTTCGGCTCCTTTACCTTCCTGACACTCTCATGGGGTGGGCCTGTCTGGGTCATGACTCCCAGACATCTTTCTCCTGTTGTGCGTATCTATCGAGACTTTCCCTTGTCAACTTCGCAGTGGCTGTTGGTTCAGTTTCATTGTGAGGTGGTACTCTTCTGGAGAGGTTTTTGTGTTACTGAGGTTGTTCTTCTTGAGAAACGGTGACTAACATTGCAGGCAAAGTTGAACCATTTACTGTGTATCCTTGTCCCACCCCATATTGTGTTTGCTCGATAGCCAGCTTGAGGCCTTCTCTGCTGCCTCACCCAGTCTTTTAAGTGCCTGGTTTCTTGTTTGTCCTTTTACACCTAGTTGTTTCACCACGTTGTATGCCGAGTTGGTAACAATGCCCCTCGCACCTATCTCAATGGCAAAAAGCCTGATGGTATATCCTTCTTGTCTCAGGCTTGCGACCAAGTCACTGTATTTCTCCATCTTATAGATGTGCTGCTCCTCGACTCTTGACTCGAACGGAACAGTCAGCTCGATTAGTACTAACTGTTGAGTCGACGGAGAGCACACTACAATGTCTGGTGGCAGCTGGAACTTCAGGATTTCCGCTGGGTATTTGCCACAGCCCTGCAGGTCTACTGTCAGCTCCCAGTCTTCAGCGCCCCCTAGGATGGATGGCAGGCTGTCAGGGTAGTCAACTCTGTTGTTCGACTTTTGTCCAGCTTCTACAAAAAGTGTATCCACCTGGTTTCAACAACAGTCCCCCTGTTTGCCAAGAGTTTTGCTACATCCACTATGGTTGCCAGTTCAGTGAGAACCTTATGGTATAGTGGTCATGGGAACATTCTGCCACTGCTGTGTTTGAACTGAACCCCAGACTACTGTGTTAGTAAGCCAGTGCTCTAAATGTTAAATCTTCAGCAACTTATAAACAGTATATAAATCAGACGTTTTAACATTAATTCTATACAAATGAGAAACCAATGGGACAAAATAATAATTATGTTACGAGTAGAAAACACTAAATGAAGTGGCATGCAGTAGGCGGCACCTGTCTATTCATGTGGACAATAAAGATACAATACTGGTTCATGCCTTGTGGCATCAGCAGCTGCTATTCAGCAGTAATTTATAGAAACAACGAATGTAGCACATAAATCGGTCAATTTTGCTTAAAGGTAACAATGGTATGTACGTATATGTAAAATGAGCCAAGGACATCTGTTTCACTATAGCATGGAAAGGGACAGTCCCCCACACAGCTTTTTTAAAATTTATAATCTTTCTCAGGTCTCTTCTTCTATCCCAGTGTTGACAAGTAACGAACGTACCGTTGGTGTGGACTTATTCTGTCACACGCGACACCAAACTTGTTCTACCACACAGATATCGTGCTCTACCATACACATATCCTACTGGGGACTGCAGTAAATTGTTAAGCCACATGTCTCGTACACAGATGTTTTGCTCTACCATACACATATCCTACTGGGGACTGCAGTAAATTGTTAAGCCACATGTCTCGTACACAGATGTTTTGCTCTACCATACACATATCCTACTGGGGACCGCAGTAAATTGTTAAGCCACATGTCTCATACACAGATGTTTTGCTCTACCATACACATATCCTACTGGGGACCGCAGTAAATTGTTAAGCCACATGTCTCGTACACAGATGTTTTGCTCTACCATACACATATCCTACTGGGGACCGCAGTAAATTGTTAAGCCACTTGTCTCGTACACAGATGTCTTGCTCTACCATACACACATCCTACTAGAGACTACTACTATCCACCTGTCTCACACTCCAAAGGTAGTGGGTTTGTTTTCAAACTCACACGTACAATTGTTCAGATCATGAGTGCAATTATTTCGGCCACCCTTGAAGGCTGTTGCTAAAACTAAGAGTCTGCATTCTGTGTGACCCTTTCGCAGACTGCTTTGAGGAGATAAAGATAATGGGGATAAAGAATTTAAGAATTGGTTACAGAGAATACGGAAGACCAAGGAGCAGATGGACTGACAACATCAACAACTTACAATGATACAGGCTTACATTAGCTAGTGTAACACATCTGGCACTAAGAAATAAACTGCAACTTCCCACAACACCTCGTGGCAAGATCTGAACCAGCGCAGAGAACAAAACAGTTCTTTGACTGATTTGACAATGGATCGACAAGACAAGACATTCTACTTGCTCTACCGTATGTTCTTCCTCCTTGAAGATGGCAAGGTGGTGTGAACAGATCAATGCAGTGGTGAACAGGGTAGGTAGGGGGGGGGGGTGTATCATTGTGACATTGAATAATACCATTCTATCCTATCTTAAAATGGATAGGTAATTGAAAGAGGTGGTCAATTAAAATTGAAGGTTTGATATTTGACCATAACATGGCATATAAGTATTATGTGGAGCAGACTATTCATAAATGCAACCATGGCCTGGCAGCACTGAAGACTATGGTGGCTACTCATATGGAATACAGACTACCAGTTGTAGTATGCAACTATCTAGGTCCACACTAACTGATTATGTCATGTGTGTTATATCACTATCTACTCCACAGTGTGACACTATTTACCCCAAAGTCTGAACAACTGGAAAGGAGCCAGAATGAAGAAATGGAAAGTGTATAGAGTTATATGTGAGGTACCTCTATCAAAACCATGAGATAAATTCTCGGGCTTGCACTGATGAAATCTAGACTTGTACTAGCACTTGCTCTACCACACACCCACCAAACTTGCTCTACCACACACCCACCCAACTTGCTCTACCACACTCATACCCCAACTTGCTCTACCACACTCATACCCCAACTTGCTCTACCACACTCATACCCCAACTTGCTCTACCACACTCATACCCCAACTTGCTCTACCACACACCCACCCAACCTTCTCTACCACACTCATACCCCAACTTGCTCTACCACACACCCACCCAACTTGCTCTACCACACTCATACCCCAACTTGCTCTACCACACTCATACCTCAACTTGCTCTACCACACACTCATACCCCAACTTGCTCTACCACACACTCATACCCCAACTTGCTTTACCACACACTCATACCCCAACTTGCTCTACCACACTCATACCCCAACTTGCTCTACCACACTCATACCCCAACTTGCTCTACCACACTCATACCCCAACTTGCTCTACCACACTCATACCCCAACTTGCTCTACCACACTCATACCCCAACTTGCTCTACCACACTCATACCCCAACTTGCTCTACCACACTCATACCCCAACTTGCTCTACCACACACCCACCCAACTTTCTCTACCACACTCATACCCCAACTTGCTCTACCACACTCATACCCCAACTTGCTCTACCACACACCCACCCAACTTTCTCTACCACACACCCACCCAACTTTCTCTACCACACTCATACCCCAACTTGCTCTACCACACACCCACCCAACTTGCTCTACCACACTCATAAACCAACTTGCTCTACCACACTCATAAACCAACTTGCTCTACCACACACCCACCCAACTTTCTCTACCACACTCATACCCCAACTTGCTCTACCACACACCCACCCAACTTTCTCTACCACACTCATACCCCAACTTGCTCTACCACACTCATACCCCAACTTGCTCTACCACACACTCATACCCCAACTTGCTCTACCACACTCATACCCCAACTTGCTCTACCACACTCATACCCCAACTTGCTCTACCACACTCATACCCCAACTTGCACTACCACACTCATACCCCAACTTGCTCTACCACACTCATACCCCAACTTGCTCTACCACACTCATACCCCAACTTGCTCTACCACACTCATACCCCAACTTGCTCTACCACACACCCACCCAACTTTCTCTACCACACTCATACCCCAACTTGCTCTACCACACACCCACCCAACTTGCTCTACCACGCTCATACCCCAACTTGCTCTACCACACACCCACCCAACTTGCTCTACCACACTCATACCCCAACTTGCTCTACCACACTCATACCCCAACTTGCTCTACCACACTCATACCCCAACTTGCTCTACCACACACCCACCCAACTTTCTCTACCACACTCATACCCCAACTTGCTCTACCACACTCATACCTCAACTTGCTCTACCACACTCATACCCCAACTTGCTCTACCACACTCATACCCCAACTTGCTCTACCACACACCCACCCAACTTTCTCTACCACACTCATACCCCAACTTGCTCTACCACACTCATACCCCAACTTGCTCTACCACACTCATACCCCAACTTGCTCTACCACACTCATACCCCAACTTTCTCTACCACACTCATACCCCAACTTGCTCTACCACACTCATACCCCAACTTGCTCTACCACACTCATACCGCAACTTGCTCTACCACACTCATACCCCAACTTGCTCTACCACACACCCACCCAACTTTCTCTACCACACTCATACCCCAACTTGCTCTACCACACACCCACCCAACTTGCTCTACCACACTCATACCCCAACTTGCTCTGCCACACACCCACTCAACTTGCTCTACCACACTCATACCCCAACTTGCTCTACCACACTCATACCCCAACTTGCTCTACCACACTCATACCTCAACTTGCTCTACCACACTCCCACCCAACTTGCTCTACCACACTCATACCTCAACTTGCTCTACCACACACCCACCCAACTTGCTCTACCACACTCATACCCCAACTTGCTCTACCACACTCATACCCCAACTTGCTCTACCACACTCATACCCCAACTTGCTCTACCACACTCATACCCCAACTTGCTCTACCACACACCCACCCAACTTTCTCTACCACACTCATACCCCATCTTGCTCTACCACACACCCACCCAAATTGCTCTACCACACTCATACCCCAACTTGCTCTGCCACACACCCACCCAACTTGCTCTACCACACTCATACCCCAACTTGCTCTACCACACTCATACCCCAACTTGCTCTACCACACTCATACTTCAACTTGCTCTACCACACTCCCACCCAACTTGCTCTACCACACTCATACCTCAACTTGCTCTACCACACACCCACCCAACTTGCTCTACCACACTCATACCCCAACTTGCTCTACCACACTCATACCCCAACTTGCTCTACCACACTCATACCTCAACTTGCTCTACCACACTCATACCCCAACTTGCTCTACCACACTCATACCCCAACTTGCTCTACCACACTCATACCCCAACTTGCTCTACCACACTCATACCCCAACTTGCTCTACCACACACCCACCCAACTTGCTCTACCACACACCCACACAACTTGCTCTACCACACACCCACCCAACTTGCTCTACCACACTCATACCCCAAATTGCTCTACCACACTCATACCCCAACTTGCTCTACCACACTCATACCCCAACTTGCTCTACCACACTCATACCCCAACTTGCTCTACCACACTCATACCCCAACTTGCTCTACCACACTCATACCCCAACTTGCTCTACCACACACCCACCCAACTTGCTCTACCACACTCATACCCCAACTTGCTCTAACACACTCATACCCTAACTTGCTCTACCACACTCATACCCCAACTTGCTCTACCACACGCATACCCCAACTTGCTCTACCACACACCCACCCAACTTGCTCTACCACACTCATACCCCAACTTGCTCTACCACACTCACACCCCAACTTGCTCTACCACACTCATACCCCAACTTGCTCTACCACACTCATACCCCAACTTGCTCTACCACACTCATACCCCAACTTGCTCTACCACACACCCACCCAACTTGCTCTACCACACTCATACCCCAACTTGCTCTACCACACTCATACCCCAACTTGCTCTACCACACTCATACCCCAACTTGCTCTACCACACTCCATCCCCAACTTGCTCTACCACACTCATACCCCAACTTGCTCTACCACACTCCATCCCCAACTTGCTCTACCACACTCATACCCCAACTTGCTCTACTACACTCATACCCCAACTTGCTCTACCACACACCCACCCAACTTGCTCTACCACACTCATACCCCAACTTGCTCTACCACACACCCACCCAACTTGCTCTACCACACTCATACCCCAACTTGCCCTATCACACACATACTCACCTTGCTCTGCCACACAAAAATCCTACTTGCTCTACCACAAATTCCCAACTTGCTCTGCCACACATATGTATGTCCTACTTGCTTTACCATACACATGTCCTACTTGCTCTACTACATGTATGTCCTACTTGCTCTACTACATGTATGTCCTACTTGCTTTACAACATGTATGTCCTACTTGCTTTACCACACATATGTCCTACTTGCTCTACTACACGTATGTCCTACTTGCTTTACTACATGTATGTCCTACTTGCTTTACTACATGTATGTCCTACTTGCTTTACTACATGTATGTCCTACTTGCTTTACTACATGTATGTCCTACTTGCTTTACCACACACATGTCCTACTTGCTCTACTACATGTATGTCCTACTTGCTCTACTACATGTATGTCCTACTTGCTTTACTACACGTATGTCCTACTTGCTTTACTACACGTATGTCCTACTTGCTTTACCACACACATGTCCTACTTGCTCTACTACACGTATGTCCTACTTGCTCTACCACACACATGTCCTACTTGCTCTACCACACACATGTCCTACTTGCTCTACCACACTCATACCCCAACTTGCTCTACCACACACCCACCCAACTTGCTCTACCACACTCATACCCCAACTTGCTCTACCACACTCATACCCCAACTTGCTCTACCACACACCCACCCAACTTGCTCTACCACACTATACCCCAACTTGCTCTACCACACACCAACCCAACCTGCTCTACCACACTCATACCCCAACTTGCTCTACCACACTCATACCCCAACTTGCTCTACCACACTCATACCCCAACTTGCTCTACCACACTCATACCCCAACTTGCTCTACCACACTCATACCCCAACTTGCTCTACCACACACCCACCCAACTTTCTCTACCACACTCATACCCCAACTTGCTCTACCACACTCATACCCCAACTTGCTCTACCACACTCATACCCCAACTTGCTCTACCACACACCCACCCAACTTGCTCTACCACACACCCACCCAACTTGCTCTACCACACTCATACTCCAACTTGCTCTACTACACTCATACCCCAACTTGCCCTACCACACTCCCACCCAACTTGCTCTGCCACACACCCACCCAACTTGCTCTACCACACTCATACCCCAACTTGCTCTACCACACTCATACCCCAACTTGCTCAACCACACTCATACCCCAACTTGCTCTACCACACACCCACCCCAACTTGCTCTACCACACTCATACCCCAACTTGCTCTACCACACTCATACCCCAACTTGCTCTACCACACTCATACCCCAACTTGCTCTACCACACACTCATACCCCAACTTGCTCTACCACACACTCATACCCCAACTTGCTCTACCACACTCATACCCCAACTTGCTCTACCACACTCATACCCCAACTTGCTCTACCACACACCCACCCAACTTGCTCTACCACACTCATACCCCAACTTGCTCTACCACACTCATACCCCAACTTGCTCTACTACACTCATACCCCAACTTGCTCTACCACACACCCACCCAACTTGCTCTACCACACTCATACCCCAACTTGCTCTACCACACTCATACCCCAACTTGCTCTACCACACACCCACCCAACTTGCTCTACCACACTCATACCCCAACTTGCTCTACCACACTCATACCCCAACTTGCTCTACCACACACCCACCCAACTTGCTCTACCACACTCATACCCCAACTTGCTCTACCACACTCATACCCCAACTTGCTCTACCACACACCCACCCAACTTGCTCTACCACACTCATACCCCAACTTGCCCTATCACACACATACTCACCTTGCTCTGCCACACAAAAATCCTACCACAAATTCCCAACTTGCTCTGCCACACATATGTATGTCCTACTTGCTTTACCATACACATGTCCTACTTGCTCTACTACACGTATGTCCTACTTGCTCTACCACACACATGTCCTACTTGCTCTACTACATGTATGTCCTACTTGCTCTACCACACACATGTCCTACTTGCTCTACCACACACATGTCCTACTTGCTCTACCACACACATGTCCTACTTGCTCTGTTACACACATGTCCTACTTGCTCTGCTACACACATGTCCTACTTGCTCTACCACACACATGTCCTACTTGCTTTACCACACACATGTCCTACTTGCTTTACCACAAATAAATTTTACTTGTTCTACCACACACATGTCCTACTTGCTCTACCACACACATGTCCTACTTGCTCTACTACATGAATGTCCTACTTGCTCTACCACACACATGTCCTACTTGCTCTACCACACACATGTCCTACTTGCTCTACCACACACATGTCCTACTTGCTCTGCTAAACACATGTCCTACTTGTTCTACCACACACATGTCCTACTTGCTCTACCACACACATGTCCTACTTGCTCTACCACACACATGTCCTACTTGCTCTACTATACACACATGTCCTACTTGCTCTACCACACACATGTCCTACTTGCTCTGCTACACACATGTCCTACTTGCTTTACCACAAATAAATTCTACTTGTTCTACCATACTGACTGACACACACATGTCCTACTTGCTCTACCACACACATGTCCTACTTGCTCTACCACACACATGTCCTACTTGCTCTACCACACACATGTCCTACTTGCTCTACCACACACATGTCCTACTTGCTCTACCACACACACGTCCTACTTGCTCTACCACACACATGTCCTACTTGCTCTACCACACACACATGTCCTACTTGCTCTACCACACACATGTCCTACTTGCTCTACCACACACACGTCCTACTTGCTCTACCACACACACGTCCTACTTGCTCTACCACACACACGTCCTACTTGCTCTACCACACACATGACCTACTTTCTCTACCACACACACGTCCTACTTGCTCTACCACACACATGTCCTACTTGCTCTACCACATACATGTCCTACTTGCTCTACCACACACACGTCCTACTTGCTCTACCACACACATGACCTTCTTTCTCTACCACACACATGTCCTACTTGCTCTACCACACACATGTCCTACTTGCTCTACCACACACATGCCCTACTTTCTCTACCACACACATGTCCTACTTGCTCTACCACACACACGTCCTACTTGCTCTACCACACACATGTCCTACTGGCTCTGCTACACACATGTCCTACTTGCTTTACCACAAATAAATTCTACTTGTCCCATCAAAGTGACATTCTATTTGCTCTTGTGCACACATGTTCTACTTGACAGATGTCTTTCTCATTCTACAGATGTCCTTGCTGATTGTTTAGTAAAAGGTCTTCAGATATTAACTTTCTGTGAAATTACAGACTATCAAATGAACAGTCAGCATGATTATATAGTTAACAATAAACATATCTGCTTAAATATTCAAGAAAGATCAAACATGCACACAGATATACACAGGCAGACACACACATACATGCACACACAAGCACTACAACTGAAGTCGTATCAGCACATTGTGCAACGACAGATGTGTAATTCTAACATAGCACAATTGATGAGAGATTACACAACGTAAGAATGTTATCATGAAATACAGATAATCAGCAACAAAATTATCTTTGGTAGAAACTAATTTAGACAACTCAGCATTATGATTTTAAAGTAAAAATAACACTTGTAATTGTAACAATATTAACAGTAATGCACAACTTGAAGTTACATTTTGATACATTTTTAACAACTTGTACTAAAAATGGATAGCACACTCTGGCAATTAATTAGTTTTAGCATCACTTAAAACATCACCTTAGAAAAGTGCTTTCCAAATGAATTATGTTTTAGGTAACAAAGATATAATATTAAACATCTAGAAGCTGTTAAGAGAGTATTCGAGAGTGGAAAGTGAATTTCAGTGATTCACAACTTGATTCTCAAATGGAAGATAATAAACAGCACATTAAAAAACTAACTTCATGCCCTTAAAGGTGGGTATGGGCACTGGAGTTCTAGAAAGGAAGATCATACTATGAAAAATGAGGAACTTCATCAAAGTTGCAAGTGTCAAGATAAACGAAGCAGAAAGATGAAGACAACTATCTAGAGTCAACTCTGATTCGCATTATGTCATATCATGTTTTGCTCTGTTGCTGTATGCTCATGTTATTTACAAATGGTTTTTGTTTCATGTAATAATACTTCTTTTCAAAAACTTCGTCCATTTGTTGGAAATCATAGTATTTGCTGCCATCAACTGTAAGAAAATATTCAATTTGTCCTGAGATTTTACAGTGACCTACTTGCATAGTTTAGCTTTTCAATCCAATATGTTACCATAAGTCAATTTAGTGGCAAGATACATGAAAGGAGAAAAACTCAAAATTCAATAAAAACACATGACTACAGTAAATAGTTACTAAGAATTTCAGGCATGCAATGAAGTGATAAATGGCTCACATTTAAATATACTCACAACGGAAAAGAAATAAACGTTAAGTCATGAAAGGATTCACTCGGTTATAACTGATGTGAAATTTGTCTGTCCCCTTTCAATAATTTGCTAAACATGCAACATTTTTTAATATGCAGTTAAGAAACAAATTTATCTGAAAGAACACAACAAGAAACATTCAACACAAGATTTGGGTGAACTGGATGAGGTCATAAGCTCCATTGGAAGATAAAAGGCAGAAGGTGAGTAGAAGAGGTATTCAATGGATATCCTGACACTGTTAAATCAGGTAAAGGAAGAAGCAATAGACTGGCCACAGAAGGTTCTTGGTAGTCATGGTTCTTGTCACAAGAAGATTATCTGGTTAGCTATGAAGTAGCAAAACCTAATCATTACAGGTCAATAATTAACAGTGAAAGACCTCTCCAAACTTAATGCAGATGACTGATATCCCCAACTGTTAAGAAGAGACCAGGTTATCATGGTTGGCTTTGAAAAGGACCTAACAAAAATGAGATACTACTTGTGCATCAAATTCAAGACAGGATGCATTATCCTCTGTCATTGTGGCCCTACAGACATAATGGCTGATCACGTCCTACAAAACTGTCTTAACTGCAGCCACATAAATTAAGAAAACAGTGTTTTTTGGTGTAGATGCCACTATAACAGAGGAGAAAGAGGAGGAAAAAGAAGAGGACGTTGAAGGAATAGACAAAGGATGAGGAGGAGATAAAATAGAAGACAAATGAGGAAGAAGAAACAGATGCGAGGGAGACAAGACAGAAGAAGAAATGGAGGAAGAGGAGAAAACAAACTATAATCTGTGGTGAACAAATAAAGCATCAATATGTATGCAGCAATGTTAACTAATAATATGGACATGAGTAACAAAGAGTTTGATACTTGAACTAATACAGGCAAACATGAGTAACTAAGAGTTTGATACTTGAACTAATACAGGCAAACCTACTTACTACACTACTTCACTGGTTGCTTTAGTTCTAAACAGATGAGTAAAACAACAATCTGTCACCGATGTATAATGCACATTTTACATGAAAACTTTGACAACAAAACACTGAATACACTAACTTCAGAAAACAACAATATATGCAAACACATGTAGGATGCAACACCATACACACGTGCAGGCAAAAGTGACTACCAATTAAAGACAGCAGAGATGCTGAAGAGAACAGTACAATAACACTCAAAGACAACATTTTACACAGCATCCGGGGGTGAACAGAATGCATTCAGTGAATGTAAACACTAGGTATCTGGCTGAGTTGTCAGTGCATGTGCACAATTATAAACATGTAGTCAAACTCTGCAGAGAATGCTATGTATCTACTACTTAATTTAAAAACTTGCAAACAAATTCCAGGTCCCCTTTTCCAAGTCCATTTACATTTAAAATCACAATTGAATTGAGAAACGTCTGAGTAACAGTTACAACTGAGTATAAGTGAAAAAATTCTGGAGAAGGTTATATTTGAAAATTCATAATGCATTTGACAGTCCTGGTATTGCCCATTATTTTTGTGTAAGACACATTTACCAATGGCAATTTATACTTAAAGGTGTCTATAAGTGACAGCCTGTACTGTTAATAACAGCTGTCTGAATCTCAACAGTGTGCATATATTTGATTGTGTCATCAACTACATTGCACAAAACACCATTATTAAATTATGACAGCATTCATAGAAACTGCAGACCTGCAAAGTTTGGCTGACTAATGACACACACACAAACGATCAAACTCTTGATGCATCTGAGTATACCTTGACTTCTACAGATTCTGGTATTGTTTCAACAGAACGTGCCATGCTAGATGCACCATCAGCCCGTCGCATGTGAAAGGCATTGCTGCGATCAAGAAATATGACAGATGCATGGGAAGGTGAGTCCTCATTGTCACCGGTGTCATTTGCTTCATAGAAATCAGGTCTCCTGCGATGTGACATGAACCTCGGGCGCATGGATGTCTTTGTTTTTGTGCGCTTAATTTTAAAAGTCTTACGACTTTTAGCATCTTGTCGCTGCAGGCGATGACCTCTTGGATCATCTCCATGAGTGAGTGCTTCTGACGTTTCACTGGTCATTCCTGCTGTTTGATAAGGAAAAAATGTATTTATCTTGACACATGTTATTGTCACACTTCATAAACAAAGAATTGCTTTTATAACATTTCATGTCTGAAGTTAACAAGACTGTATTGTCATCCTTGAGTAATGTGGACATGGAGATAACCAAACAGTTACCCGAAGACAACTCGAGGCATTCAGTGTTCCAGTTCTACATGTACAAATGGAAGCAACCTAGGAAAGAATCTCACACATACTTTACTGATATAAGATGTATTGAGCTTGAGCAGAATATCAATAGAAAATCAAAACATAAGGAAACAATGAAATCTATAGTCTTTTTTTATCGGTACCAGAGCAACAAAATAGAAGTAGGAATCTCTACTTTCACTGCAGATAATAATTAAATATGATGCATGTAAAGCTACATGACAAAGTATCTTATCTCATCTCATCTCAAAGTATACATTCATTAATTCCTGACTTTCTTCTTTTGCTATACAGCAGTTAAGTTTTTGTTCTTAAATATGCATTCCTCTTCTGCCTTCATGACACGCCAACTGCTGTTTGATTTACTTCCCAAAATACTTCATTCCCTTCTAGAATAGGTGATTTCTGGGTAAATGTGATCTCTAAGTCACATATTTTACTCATCATCATTTTCTACCCTTCAGTTGTAATGTTGTGTTATTCACTTCTATATAATGTTAAATAAAAACAAACACATGAGATACTTCTGTAATGTGATTATCCCACAACCTGCTCCCCAAGCAATGGTGAATGCAGAAATGACATCACAGCACATCAGACAAAATCACTGGTGTTCCCTCTCCCTCAGCAGATGTGGCAAGGTGTTTCTGATTACTCTAGTCATTTGCTGATTCTTGGATACATTCCTACTTACTTGAACCACACTTAACTAGATACTCTTGGACATTGAAAGCCTAGACATTGCCGATGTAAGTAAGATAAAAGGACCCAGTTTACATGCCTTGAGGCATAATGAGCATATTTCTAGCCCCATATTATTGATTGATTCATTGGCACTCGAGGAGTGATGTGATCAATATCACACTGGCCGGCTTTTGCTTCTAAAGACATTTCATGGTATCCATTTCTAGCTGGTCAGCATGGCCGAATGGATAGGAATGCGCGTTCTTAAACATCCAATGTGCTGATGCCGAGGTAAGGGGTTCAACCCCTACACCAGACAGTTGGACTAAAATGTTGACTTCTCATCCTTGTTTTGGAGACATACATTACAGGTACCTCTAAGTCAGAGTGGGTTGGCCTGATGGTGAGGGACACTGGTAATAAGGAAAGCTAATCCACATGCAAAATTCAGTCTAATACTACTAGAAAGTAGTGTGTATGGACTATGCTTGAGTTAAAAGTGAGCAAATGCCAAAACAAATAATAAAAGGCATGTTTGCACTTGACAATAACACACCTTTGTGTCTAGATATTATTCAGATATAGGACTTCACTTAATTCACTCACTGAATTTAGCCGGCTATACATGAACATTACCAAGAACATGGCTGCCATTCTGTACAATGGTGTTCATAAAACTAATGCAGCTATACGATTCTAATGGTGGGTATACACTATTATAATCAATAAGGTGAAAGTTTGTTCATAAATATAAAGGAAAACACATAAGCACATTGAAAAGACCAAGAATAATCTACAACAGGAATGACTGATCCATTGGAAAAGATGAAGTTAGATGAAATAACTGACTTCATTTTACATATGGATATCCTTCTTCTTCTTCTTTCGTTCGCTATATGGATATCTTAAAGCTATAAGTTAAATGTCTCTAAAGTCAGACACACACAGCTACTGAACTTGTCTCCATCTCAGTAAGCTCACCTGTCCCATTGGCTTCAGTATCTTCATTTTCATATACAATCTGAGCTAGAGAGCCCTCTGTTTCCAAACTGTTCTGCTTAGAAATACTACCTCGGAAATGACCAGTGCCTTGTCTCTGTAGGAGAGGGGAGTGAGGTGGTCCCATATCTGTTAAGACCAACAATAAAGTATTTGATATTACACCGTAGTCAATTGAAGCAACAAAAACACAAGTTTCTAAGGGTTACTGAAATAAATCGTTGGGCTAGTGATGAGAAGAATATAAAATGTTTATTGCACCAGATAACAAGATAGTGAAAAGATATTTTATTTGAGAGAATAATTACTAGAAATCGGTTAAAACATGATAGGGAATGATTAAGTGGAGAACAGAGAATAACTGCCAGTCACAAGTTGCTGCTTACAGACAGGATTACCCATGTCAGCGCAGAATTTGTGAAAATTGCATGGAAATAATGAATTCAAAGAGAATTTGAAAGTTCTTACAACCATATTTCTGGTCAATTCAATGCAATGATGTATTCATGTATATCTATATATTCATCCAATGGTGGCTGCCATGTACTGCAGTTTATCAAACAAACACAGATATACAAGCTGCCATCAACTGATCTGAAATGGTATAAGCAAATCTCACCTAGAGATTCATCTACTGTGTTTTTTCTGGAGAACTTTGCCAAAATGCGACTTCCAGCTCGTGCTGTAATCCGCTTGCTGGACTTTGTTCTTTGTATGGCTGGGCTGTTCTCACAAGATGGCACCTGTGTTTGTGAGCGTTGCTGGCCACTGACCGTTGAACTGGACTGGGAGAACAATGTTGCTAGAAGAACATACAGAAGGAAGGACAATCAATGAATACAGTTTAACCAAATTGATGGAAGAGACCATTCAACATAAGAAACAAATATATATTATTTTTAGAATAAATTATTGAATTATGAAGGCTACACCCTAAGAACACATAATTTTACTTCAAAATGTAGTATAATGTAAAAAAATAATATGACAAAAAATGAATATCTTCAATGTTTTTTACAGTAAGCAAGAATAAGGTTATAATTTCTAATAAATAAATCGTAAAGATGTTTTCCATAATTCCACAATCATGAAAAATATACATAATGGATGTCAATTGTGAGAAACCACCCAGAAGAAATTAGGAAAACTATCAAACTTCGGAAAGATGGGACAGCTGCTGTTTCAGATGGTATCACAGAAGAAACTATTGAAGCCAACATAAATAAATAAATATCAGTCTGGGGGAGGAGGGGGGGGGGAAGGATACCTGATCCGTGATGTGACAGGGCCATCACATTTTGTAGGCCTGAATGGATGAAGGATTAGGTGGCCAATCTTTCCCTCACTTAACGGGAGATGGGCCCATGCCCCGAACCCTCATCCCACAATACCCATGACATTAACCATGCAGCTCCCTATCAACTTTGCTTATGCACCCAGTACATAGCCATATTACACAAAATAATAGACCAAAGCATTGAAATGAATTTGCCACTTCATATTGGATTTGTGGACAATGAAAAGAGTTTTTGACAGCAATGATATTAATGGAATCTCTTTGGAAATTGATGAGGAACTATCACAGTATACCATTAAATTAATAAAAACAACATATGAGAACATGTAATACAGAGTTATTTATGAGAGTAACTAACCGGTACACTTGAAATAAGAACAGAAGTGTACGAGGAATGTATCTTGTCACCCTTATTATTCTTACCGACTCATTCATTCATTGGCACCTTGCCGTCTTGACAGACGATAGTTTGTTACATTGTGCTTCAAAAAGGCTTAATAATTACAACCCATGGCGGTGGCGAATTGACTGATAAGGCCAATTTGCGCTGTAAATGTTCGTCCACAGTGGATGCATGTGAACACATAGTCATTTTCACCATCATGCACCATCTTACATCTCACACGCTTGGTGTGTGACTTATCTGCAATAATTTTCTCCTTTGTCTTTATTCCATTTCTGATATTTGTCCTCCATGCAACACGTTCAGTGGCGACTTGCTCCCAATGTGCATTATCAGTGCCTGTATCAATCATGTCCCGCTTACACACATCTTTGTATCGTAGTAGAGGCCAACCCTGAGATCTCTTACCCGTCTGTAGTTCACCAAAAAAGATATCCTTTGGTATTCTACCATCATCCATCCTCCTAACGTGTCCTATCCATCTAAGTCTATGAAGACTGAGCATGGAATATCTCCAGCGCACAAAGCCTGGGTTAAAATATAGAGACCATGTCTTGCCCATGCAGCACGATCCCTCTCTAGGCCTGCCTAGTTCACTCCAGAGGAATGGGTCGTACTGACTACAGACTGGATTATGAAGACAATAGCTACCATTAGGAATATAATTCAATGCACTTAGAGTAGCTTGATAATTTGGACTGTGCTGATGACATTGCCTTCCTGTCCCACACATGAAATCAGATGCAAGATAAATTAATCACACTTGACGGGAGGTCACAAATATTAGGTCTAAAAGTTAAGAGTAAAAAAAATTGTCTTTTCTTCTTTTGTTTGCTGAAAAATTGTCTATAAAATATGAGTCTAGCACCATATGCCAAAGGTGTGTAATAGGGGTCCTTTCCTTACTTTATATTTTGAAAAAAAAAAAGGCAAACGTAGAATACTAGCACACATACAAAAACAACAACAAAACTGACAAAGATGTTCCTTCACGCCACAATGTCAAACTGTCCATGATTTCTCTATCTTTTTGTTTTTTTTCCCCTTGAAATTTCCTAGTCATGATATTTTCCAGTTTTCTGTTTAATCACACGTCCAAAGAATTTGGATTGTCTGCTTCATATGAGAGTAACAATTCTCTTTGTGACTTGGTTACTTTCAAGGCAGATTCATTATTCTTTTACCTTTTCATGGGTTTTACAGGATTCTTTATTAGAACCACATTAGTGCAGTCTCTACATCAGTGATATGCTGACCGTTCTTAATTCACTTCCATACATCAATATTAACTGTATATCATTCACACCTACACTGACAAAATATGCTGTATTAAATATTCATCTTGTGGAATAAAATAAAATGAGTGTTTATTACAAGAAATTTCTGTTGTTTCTATGATCTGGCCAAAATACTGCTACACACAAAGCTAAAATCTTAATGACCAATTTGTTGGAAGAAGAGCTTACACACCTCTGCTGGATCGCTTTATTAATGATTGTCCAGTCTTATTTGGACCAAGGATCTCTGCAGCAATTTCATTGATGGTGGCATTGGGAAGTCTCTCAGGTATCTGCGTCTGTGATTGATCAGACTGGTCTGTTGCAAATGTTGCTGCTCTGGATCTGTAAGCTGAGATTAATATAATCTTGTCAATAAATAACATTCAGTGAAGGTGAAGTATTTATTCACCTTTCCCAGACACCTTAATAAGCTATTTAATGACTCAAGATTTCAGGTTCCCTATATTTTGTAGTTGTGTGCATACTTCAGTTAGTGCATGACCTGTATATTGTGCTACTATAATGATTGGGACATTGGCATACCAACACTAGTCTGAGGCTGAATCTCCAGTACTGGAGGCACTTTCTTCCCAACAAGGCTCTGATCTAACTTAGTTTAGTATAGTTTAGTCGATGGATCAACATCGTGGCACACAGGTGTAACCCATTAGTGCTCCGTTCTACTCCTAACTCAAGCCTAGTTTAGTTTAGTTTAGTCGACGGATCAACATCACGGCACACAGGTGTAACCCATTAGTGCTCCGTTCTAGTCCTAACTCAAGCCTGAGTCCAGAGAATCTCACCTTAGTGCACGAACTCCGTAGCACCGGCGAGGATCCTTAAATACTTTGTAGATTTTTAACTCAAAATTTTGCCCGGGCAGTGTCGCTAGGCTACACTTTTTTCAATTTCCAACTGCAAAGGATTTTTTACGTGCGCAACAATACACAGGGGCGTCCCATCTTACTACCCAGAGACCAGGGGAAATTTTGTCAACAGAAGCCCACATGAAAAAATCCTGGCCCTCACTGGGGCTTGAACCCAGGACCTCCAACACTCGAGGTGGACACTATACCTCGAGACCACTCAGCCCCCTGATCTAACGTAATGAAATGTATATCAGATATTTCAAATGGAAAGTAAACTACACACCATATTACATCACTGGTGCTGACTGGTTTAAAACAATATGAGCTAGACATTATATCCCATGCAGAAAGCTCTGTGGAAAGAGACTGAGCCACATGAGATAAAACCTAGTGCAGTGAAGTTATACCTCTGGCCTTTAAACCCCATATTTAGTACTTCAGATCTGGAGAAATGCTGGTTCAGTATATGCAGCATTCACTTCCATTTGGTTTTCTCAATTTAACAGACAGCACTTGTACCTCTATTAAGTGTCTGATGTGCAGAACATGAACAGTGAGGCAAACTGTTTGCACAGTAGTGACTATTTTAAACTTTTACAGTAGTCTTTTGATAACTAACCTTATTGTGATTCTGTCTATAAATATCTTAGCTTCTTCACAGACTGCTCTAACTAACTATTTATAACCACCAGGATGTAAATGTTAAATCACAAAGTTAAAACATGTGATATATTCCAAGTGTATTTGAATGTTGGTAATGAAGTTTAAAGAATGACAGTGAAAAGATGTATAAAAATGAACGTTAAAAAAAGGAGGTAAAGAATTTCAAAAACTACATCAGTTTCATAAATGATAAATTAGCTGAAAATACAAATGAATACTTAAATAAAATATGAAGAAATGAGTTTCTTGTTTAAAAAAAAAAAAAAGTAAACCCAAGCATGACAGCTTCTGCTCAGCAGTAATTACTTATGTACAATAATTACTCTTATGTTGTATTTCTTGGTAATTTAACCCTTTACAGGGTAGAACGTCCATTTCCGTCCGATCGCTTAACTGGGCAGACCGCCTGAACGTGCCCGATACTATTATGCATTGTAAAAATGCGATCTCTCGGCTTTCCGATACTTCCGACAGCTACTTTCGCTTTCACCGATAGCTTGACAACGTGGCCACCATTTGCAAGTGCTTACTATGAATTTGAACAGACTTTTTGTGATAGTTTTCGGGGTTTTTACGCTTAGTTTTTCAAAATGGATTTCGGCGATTCTTCAAGTGACAGTCGAGATTTTGCTAGGTTCAATTTAAGTGACATTAACCCTTTACAGGTCATAGCGGCTAATTCCGGCCGATGTCATAAAACGATCGTAACGGCCGACTCCGGCCGATACTATTATGCATTGTAAAATCGCGATCTCTCGGCTTTCCGACACTTCCGACCGCTACTTTCGCTTTCGCCGACAGCTTGACAACGTGGCCGCCATTTGTAAACGCGATAGTATGAATTTGAACGGACTTTTACGGACAATTTTTGATAGTTTTCGGGATTTTTACGCTGTTTTTCAAAACGGATGTCGGCGATTCTTCAAGTGATAGCCGAGATTTCGCTCTGTTCAATTTAAATGATATTAATCGGAGCTAGATATCAGTGCAAAGCGTTACTTTGCATTAGCAGTCTGAGTCGGACTTTAAATAAAGTGATTATGATTCTGAAAATGTGTTTGTAAATTGCCGTATAGATGACGGAAAATCACAAGCAACATGCCGTATTTCGTAAATATTTGTGTTCATTTATGGATTACCGACAACAATCACGTGAGTAACATATTCTGCATGCTTTTCCCTTCATTGTGTTGTTTATTTAACTAAAATCGGTTGACTAACACCTTATTTGTGATGTTTTTACTAACGCGACCCGAAACTTTACCGAACCTGAAAAAATCTTGCCCGTTCAGGGCTAGAAAACGGACAAGCATCTGCCCTGTAAAGGGTTAAAGGGCACGAAGTTGACTACTAATCGAAGCTAGATATAAGTGAAAAGCGTTACTTTGCATTTAGCAGTCGTGAGTCGGACTTTAAAGAAAGTGATTATGATTCTGAAAATGTGTTTGTAAATTGGCGTATAGATGACTGAAAATCACAAACAATATGCTGTATTTCGTAAATATTTGTGTTCATATATGGATTACCGGCAACAATCACATGAGTAACATATTCTGCATGCTTTTCCCTTTATTGTGTTGTTTATGTAACTAAAATCGGTTGACTAACACCTTATTTGTGATGTTTTTACTAACGCAACCCGAAATTTTACCGAACCTGAAAGAATCTTGCCCGTTCAGGGCTAAAAAACGGACAAGCGTCTGCCCTGTAAAGGGTTAAGACATCTATATATCAAGAGCAGAAGCAATTATAAATAGCAAACCTCCTGAACTACTGGCAAGCTCATCCCGAAGCTGTCGAAGTTCCACAGCCAAACTAACTAGTATGGCAGATGCTGATTTTGGATATGAGAATGTGTATCCTTGGAGCTTATCTTTGATGGTCTGCTGAAGGTAATACTCTTGTGCTGTATCACAGTTGATGCGCATCATCTACATAATACACAGAGAATCATTTACTAGCCTGAACTTTGTCAACAAGTTACAGCAGACTGGAGTTATACTCTTTTACAGATCACATACATTTTTTAAATTTATTCAGGCATGCTTATTAAATAAGGAAACTGACTGAAGCTCTTCAACATGATGTTTTAACAAGATGTGAATATTCCAAGTTTTTGAGTGGAAGTGGGGGACGGGGGAAACTTAGAAAAAAAATTGATTAAAAAATATTTATTAATAGAATTTTACAAATACTATTGAAATTATGCAAAATACACATGAACATAATCATGAATGGAAGTCTAAATACAGAGAGGCGAGGCAAACAACCAAGTGCAGAATATGATGATTCTTTGGGTGAATCCTGAACAAGTGCATCATGCATTGGCTGTGTGCATTAGTGTAACAAAACTGGGGGTCCACTAGCATGTTTCACATGTTAATCCCTCAGCAATTAGAAATTGAAGACCTTAGGTTCAATATGATGGTCACCATACTGCAGGTTCTTCACAGAATGTCATTCTCATCACAGCCAGCTAGAAGGACTCTCCATCTGTTGCCAGTTCCCTGGAATCATTGATGTTCATGCCCCGGGTGTCTATAGTATCCTGTGCCCACTGTCATGGTGGTCAACCAGAAATCATGTCTTCCATTACTGTTCTTTCTAAACCACCGTGATTTTTAATATGAATAAAGTATTTGAGTTTCTGAGATATGATGCTGTTTATCAGCTATTTATTTTCTATGTTGACCTCTGGTTGAACGTCAGTGTTTTTTCTATAATCGACCCTTGGCATTCTAAGACATTTTTGTAACATTTAAAAAGCCTCAATTTTCTTCTTTTGTGATTGCACAATGGTCCACAATTCACATCCTTTTGTTGCCACAGGAAAGAAGCATGTTCTCAAACTAAATAGCTTGCTGGTGTTGTACCACAGGCTCCTACTGCAGTATATCGTAACCTCTACATTGCTATGGCCAATGTTCCTCCGTCTTATTTTGAAGCCTCCATTGTTATTAATTATGGAGCCAAGGTATACCAAATCTGTGCCCTGGGTACATTTAAAAGAACTAGAAAACTAAACTTATAAACTATATTTAGGACTTGTGGTCCTAGCATAGACACACCACGTGGATAATTGCCAGATATATGAAGTTCATGAACTGTCCTGAAACTTCCAATGGGAGAAGATTGGCATATTCATGGAGGTATTCATGTGCAATGAAAGTGATCCTGTACAGACCAAAGCAAAGTATGCACTCATTTGCTTTGTCTGGAATGATATCCCTTGGAGAGCAGAAACTATGTTTGCATTGATGGACACGGCACATGTTAGAACAATAAAGTACTGAACATCAAGAAACCATGAGGGTAAACCGGGTCAACAAAAGCCCACAGAAGTCGGATGTGGCAGCAGAATGGTGCAATATCACAGCTCTGCTGTAAACTTGACACCACACAATTACGTCCAAAACAAAAAATATCAGACAAGGAAGAAGAAGAAGAAGCAGAATATCAATAAGCTTGCACTTGTTTCATCAATGTTCAAGGCCAACCAGCTAGCATTTTCATACAATATTATGCTATATGATATAGGAACCATGAAAGCATACTATACTTTCAAATACTGTACTGGATATTTCACAATATTTTGCTGGCTCAATTCATCAGTGGATTTATTAAGGATTCTAGAGATCGAAAGTTCATGAGGAAGGGTTTTATTCCAGCTGGTCACTTAATGCAAAGACAGATGGTACCAAAATAAACATCACATGTGGACTGCTAAAATAAACATGGTCACAAATATAAAATCATACACACACACATATCATGTATGTGTTTCATGCTTATATTACTAACAGAGGGATGGACAAACAGATAGAAAGGCTCTGAACTGTTTCTCCCTTCAATCACTGACAGAGGTACAGACTGGCTGAGGACAAAGTTTTAGGCTGTTTCTTGCTCAAACACGAAAACAGAAACAGGCAGCCAGCAAAAGAAATCTGATCATGTTCTTTCCCAATTATAAGTGTTATAGAAATAATCAGATGGTAGATAATGTATAGTGAGTTGTGTGCTATGTTCATTCCACTGTTTTCATTCTCTGATAAAGCTAAAATGCTCACCCTGAACTGTATAAATGTCTGCAGCAAGATGAACAATGATGGTCTGTGGGTAACCAGAAAATCCAGGAACTTCCACAAAGGCAGATCCACTGGTGACAAAAGAATTTTTTAATCAGTACAGTAAACACATAGGAACCATGGTGGCATAGTGGCTAGGCATTTGCCTTCCAGCCCAATGGTCGTGCATCGTAAAAATGTTAAAAATTGAACCGGGACCGGGTTCCTGGTCGGCCCAGCCTAAAATGGGCACCAGGAAATGTCTTGACAAGAGAAGGCAGCCAGTGTGATACTGACCACCACCCCACCGCGTCCCAATGGGTCTATACAAATATGGCTCCAGCACCATATGCCTGATACACTATAAGGCGTGTAGAAGAGTTCCTGTACTTGACACTAAACACACTAAACACATGGAAGTACAGACTGTCGGCGTTTTACTGACCCCATCACTGCTGGAGTGGTGCTGGTGGGTCTACACAAATATGGCTCCAGCACCATGTGCCTGAGATGCCTTAAGGTGTTTACAAGGATTCCTTTACTTTACATTAGACAGATGTTGAGCTTTGGTAGCATGGTGGATAATATACTAGTCCGTGACTCCCAAACATCAAAGGCTCATCAGGTACCAGTTTGCAGACAAAAGCTGAGAAGAGACAGGTACTCTTCCAGCACTACGTGTATCACATTGAGAAAAGTGATAGAGATAGCCGGCAGTACATGAGAGATCATGTCCTAAAACATGATGAGATATTGGATGTTAGATATTAAAAAGTAGTGAAGAGCTTCAAGACACAAGTGTACAGAATGCCACAGAACCAGAGGACTGGCTCCACAGTTACCTGTGACCATGACTTAAACTAAGATAATATGCTAGATAGCTCAGTAGCTATCACATCATAACTTTACAAACTATGTATGGAAAACTACTAGTAAGGCGACGGTGGTATCCCATTTACAACAGACACAAATTCTACCGGATATCCTTGACAGTTACAGAAAAAGCATGAAGACATGGGAAAATATAGGAACTTTTGATTTTGATGTGTACAAAGGGTTCCAACATAAGCATGCAACAATTGCTGTGGCTTAGAGAATGTCCACAAAAGTATACACTACACCATGTCAATGAAGAATTTAGCGGACATTGGAGTGACCTCTGGTTGATGAAAAGGATAGCAGCAGCCTCGATGGAGAGATCAATTGCATTTCACCTGGGAACTTGAAGATCAACATCCACTCACATATGCCCAGAACTGCTAGAGGAATATCCATTTTTGCCAGTGGTATTCAACATATATATAGCAAGGTTAATCCAAATTTAGTTCACTGAACTATATTGCACTCACAAATGTTTGCATCGTTATAAAACTTTTCTTTATATAAGGAATAGGCCTTTGATATGTCCAAAGGCAACTGAAATCATGGAAAGCGGTGAAAATTCTTTGATGTTTTGGTGAAAATGTATTGATTTCACGTTAACAAACTTGTTTTATAGTAATGCACATCAATTTGGGTAACCTCTGAACACTTCAGTTCCACTACGTGATGTGATTCTCGTAAGGAAATTCCTGTGCACCAAGGAAAATATTCATTATTGAACACTAATGTTTCAGTGTGAAGATGTAATACATTTCATAATATGCACTTTATCTCTGACCCGTAAATTATATACCACATATAAACAAACATTGAAATCTGCTAAACATTCTCCAGAACAAAAATGTATTTGTTGGGTATAAATAAGGATGTATGCTAAATCTCATAGTTTTCCCTCAGTTGGTAACTGAGTTATGGATTTTTATACGGGGGAAAACATTTGCAAACACACTATAGGACTAATTCTAGTCATTTTCCCAGATTGCATAAGACAACAGTTGACCCAGCTGGAATAAATTTGGAGCATGTGTGATGGCAGTGAGGTGAGGAAGGGAACTGATTCTCCTACATGAAAATGTCATCACCAAGTACATGATAAGTCCTACTGTGAGACACCACTATGGCAGTATCTGTCATGATGTTACCCTTACCATTACCTGATGACTCTAAACATACACTACATTACAAAACCATACTAGTTACACAGAGTTTTAGCACACTCTTAGAATGAATTGTCACGATAACAGAATCCCAACAATAAATCACTTCTCACCTTTGCCTTTTGAAGCAAGAGCCATGATTGTTTTGGCCACCTTGTGCCACTGAGGTGCCAGTTGCTTGTCGAAGCATACTGTCAAAATTTCCAGACCTACAAGTCATATTATAAAATAAAAATAAATTAGGCATCTATGTAGTTGTGTGTTAATGCTCAAATATATTGTTTTGTTAGATCAACTGTCTCCATGCATGTCTTACATGTTAATCTAAATGAAATAGCTCTTGAGAAGACTGAATCAACATTCAAATTATCTGAGCTTTGAAAAGGGCTTGCATCTATGGGGAGAGAGGTTGGTGGAGAGACCATCCCAACAAATCTCCATGATGACTGTGTTGAACAGCTCAATATCAGCAACATGATACAAGTGCAATAAAGATGGATCAATGGGAATGGATCAATGAACATGTTGAATTCTATTAATATTCTCGAACAGTCAACATGTATTCTATCATTCAACTGTAACTAGTGTAACAAAGTATGTCTGCTACAGGGAATGGATCAATGAACATGTTGAATTCTATTAATATTCTCACACAGTCAACATGTATTCTATCATTCAACTGTAACAAAGTATGTCTGCTACAAGGAATGAATCAATGAACAAGTTGCATTCTATTAATATTCTCACACAATCAACATGTATTCTATCATTCAACTGTAACAAAGTATGTCTGCTACAGGGAATGAATCAATGAACAAGTTGCATTCTATTAATATTCTCACACAGTCAACATGTATTCTATCATTCAACTGTAACAAAGTATGTCTGCTACAAGGAATGAATCAATGAACATGTTGAATTTTATTAATATTCTCACACAATCAATATCAGTAACACACATTTGATCATACAACTACAGTTAAGTATGTCTGCTACATAAACATGTTGAATTCTCAGGACAATGCATACATGTCTGTCACTGTTAGACTCACCCACAAGAGCAGTATGATGGTGCAACTCAGATGTCAATTTACCAACAGCCTTATCAGCATGTGAGATACTCCCACACCTGCCTTGCTCTCCAATGGTGAGATAATTGGACTTGCCCACACTATTCTGACTGAACAGCGTAGGGGTGGTTGGAGTCAGAAGGTTTGTGATCACTGTTAACACAAATGTGATGTCTGTCTGGCTCATCCGAGGTGTATCTGAAAACAACAGATGAAAGGCATAGTTCATAATGCTACTACTTAACTCTCAGTCTGATTTTTTCGATGCCACTTCTCCCCCATTGGGGCGTAGACCTTGAATCAACGCAAGCAAAGCCATCCTACATTTTGCCATCTCCTGCAGCCATCAAGCCGTCGTGCTTCGAAGGTTGTGGGTTCGATTCCGCGCCGCATCCTTTGGTTTACGAGTTAAATGTTTCGGAGACTCCTGTGGGTCGTCGCTAAAAGCTACGGAGTTCGTGCTTTGTGCGACGCTTTCCATGCTGCGGAAAGAGACCGAGCCATATGGGATAAAACCCAGTGCAATGAAGTCGACCCTGTCGACTTTTTATCTTCTGCAGCTCCCTCCATGCCCTCACCAAATAGGTAATCTCTGTCTTTAATTCCTTTTTCCCTGTGTCTGTGTGTTCTGGTCTCCCACTATTTCGTTCACTTTATGGGTTCCAGAGAAGGAAGTGTCAAGTTATACCATCCTCAGGTTTTCTGAGTGTGTGTCTTATCTAGCACCAGCGTTTTCCCCTCATCTCTCGATTATCTGGAATTTGTTTAGTTCTGTTCATGCGCTTTACATTGGCCATTCTGCCTGTCCATTTCAGTCCCACATGTAGCACATGTCCAGTTAATGAATGCTTGTGGTTTATTAGTAATTCTTGTAGCTATTTCTCCATATTTTTGATTCATACAGTAGTACGGATTTAACAAAACTCTTGGTCTAAATACACGTTAAAAATGTCATCCTATGACACATACTACTGCAGTGCCCTGAAGTGTTAGGTCTTGACATATACTAGAGAATGACATCACAGTATAGGAGGGTCAGTTCTCTTCCTCACTGTTTTTACTTCTCAAACAATTTATAGAAAAGAATGAAGGTGTTCTGGTATCTATTTGAAAAGCTGCAGTGGTGGAGAAAACAAGTCTGCCACTATTGGAGAATGAACCTGGATGACTGGAATTCCAACCATATGCACACCCACAGGGACAATCACACACTTGCATAACAAGGTTGATATGTACATGTCTATGTATGTGTGTAACCAGCATCCAGACAATTTGGAATTAAACATTAATGCACAAATCAGCAAATAAATGTAAATCCTAACAATAAGTTATGTGATGAATGTTTAACAATTAATTGTACTTCTAAAAAACTTTCCATAAATTATAACTATTATCTCAATTCAGTCAACTACACTTCGGTTCTGAAAAGCATGCTTCCAGTTTCAAACAGAATATTGTTTGATTATTACTGACACAAATCATGCCTTAGTTCTCTAGATAACCCTACAAATGTTCAGCCATTTTCAGTAAATGTGTAACAGTGTGTATGCTTCTAGCTTCTACAGAGGGAGTCTCTGTGGGAAAAGTGGTCAAGCCCCCTAACTCACTCTACGAAGGTAATGGGTTCATTTTCTGACCCTGTAATTTGGTAACCGAGTTTGGAGAGTCTAAGGCTATTATTGGTGTTAATGAAGCTTGTGCTCCATGAGACACTTTCAGCAGGTTGCTATGTATAAAGACCGAGAGATATGGGATAAAACACGGTGCAAGGAAGCAGATTCTCTGTCTTTTAACTCTTTCAGCTTCTATTGAACACCAATTCTACATGCTGTGCAATCTTCACATGTGATTTGTTCCCATCTGCTAATATGATATCAAACTTGAATTCTACATGAAATTTGAATTAGCCTGCAATTTCTTTCTCAAATGCTGCACTACACTCAAGAGGACATGGTTTTCCATGGTTGTGGCCTCAGTGTCAAGTGCCCCATATTTTGTTTCACTCTTCTTAATATTTTTATTTCACATGGCTCTACAGTGTTCAACCTTGATGTGGCACTTTAGTGCATTTTATATTGTTCACAAGTGGTTGTGTTTTGTTTTTGCTACGTCTGGTCACATCCATGCCTTGTTCCCCTTTTTGAAACGCTACCCTATCATCTTTCACTTCTGCCATCAAGCATCGTGGGGAGGAATAATTTGCGCTCCAGTGCCCGGTGGGTGGCACTAGATAGTGTCATTCCATGTGATTATACAATGTCTTTGATGTCGTCAATCCATTTCCTTCTTGGACGTCCTCTTGGTCTTGTCGCAGATGATCTTTGATGTAAGGCCAGTGATGGTAGTTGATGGTGTTCCATTCTAATGACATGGCCAAACCACTTGATCTTCCGTCTTTCAATAAATGTGGCACAAGGTGTTGTCTGATAACAGCATTTCTAACTCGGTCTCAGATTATTAAGTTGGCAGCTCTCCTCAGGCATCTCATATCGCAGGTGTTGATTTTGCGAAAGTGTGATTTGGATAAAGTCCAAGTTTGAGATTGGTAGCATAGGGTTGGTGTGAAAATGCTGTTTATTATCTGTCGTTTTGCAGACATAGATATGTTTGGATGTTTCAATAAGGGTGATAGTTGATTTGTAAGCACACTAGCTTTTTGACATCTGATTTCGATTTCTCTGTCCAATCTGCCATCTTCTGTGATCATACTTCCAAGATATTTGAATTCTTTAACTTGTTTCAGAGTTGTGCTATTTATTTGTATACTTAGTGGACCGGACGATCTGCTAACTTGCATTACTTCGGTTTTGGCTGTGTTTATACTCATATTGTATCTGCTTCATGTTGAACTCAGATTATTAATATGATTTTGTAGTCTGCCCTCATCGCTGTAAAACAGGCACTGATCTTCTGCAAATAGAAGTTAATTTATTTCCCGTGAATCAGTTGTTTCATCTGGAGTAAAGAGTTCTAAATTTTCTGAATCTGTTCTGTCAAGGCTTGCTTCTTTGGATATTCTGTCCATGTAGATATTAAATAGCATAGGAGAGAGCACACATCCCTGTCTCACTCCTGTATTGACTGTGAACATATCTGATATACCTTCTTGTGTTCTTACTGCACTTTGGCTCGAGTGGTACATGGCTATGATGTTTTCTAGCAATTGTCCTTGTATCCCACAGTATTCAAGGATGGTCCATAATCTTTATCTGTCTACTCTATCGAAAGCCTTTTCCTGATCTACAAACATGATATTATGCTGGTCACTATATTCAATAGTTTTTTCAAATATTTGTCTTAAGTATAAATAGTGCATCAGTGCAACTTTTACCTTTCTGAAAACCGAACTGTACTTTGCTTAACTGTTGTTCAACTATGTTCAACTGCCTTATACTTTGTGTATTTTGTTCTCTATTGTTTTAATTATTTACATTTCTTCAACCTCAATAGTTTTACCCATTTCATTTATATAAATAACTTTTGTTCACCTTCTATTAATTCAGTGACACAATTTCCCCCGCACTGGCACATGGTTGTAATCACTGGGCATAGCAATATTGAAAGTGTTCAAATCCAAAATGAACAAAACAAGTAAAATGTGTTGTGTTCTGATTGTTTCACCATATCACACTTCATGTTTGTACTTAGGTGTTAAAGCCTGAAGACGAGAGCAGGTAACCTATGAAAAATGCTGGTATTATCACAGGTTCCTTGTTGCCAGCACAGACTTCCACAAACATGTAAATGTCTTATGTGGGCAGGGAACTCAAGGTGAAACAACTACAATTTCTCAAGAATAAGTTTATGAACAGTCACAAAGCTATATCTATAGCAGATTCTCCCCGCGGATTGATGGCACAAGGTGTTGATCTCATTGTCCATCTGATAACATCATTTCTTTTTTGGTCTCTCACATAAAAACTTTCCAAAATTGAACCTATGACTACCTGACAGTTTATTAAATAAAGTATACAATAATGCAGTTCATTACCTCGACAGTGGGATCCAACCCGAATACACAATGGCAAAATAAAATTTATGAGCAAATTGAGGGATTTCTCATTGGCAGAAAATGCTGACACACCACCACAGATCTGCTCAAGTGAATACTGATCCTGTAAAAGATAGATAAATAAAACATTTCTGTAACTAATAAAGCAATGAAACATTTCTATAATAAACAATTGACACATTTCTATAACTAATAAACAATTAAGACATTTCTATAAATAATATGTGAAACTTTTCTATAACTAATGATGATCAATATGTTTTCTTCCAATATATATATTTCTCACCTGACATGATAACACTAATTATTCAGTTTAATTTTATATAAATTAAGATAACTTTTACTGTGATTATGTGTAATTTTATTGTTAACTTGTATGCAATGTTATTGTTCACTTGCTATCTTGAATTTTATGATTGTTTAGCTGCTTATGATTCTAGTACCTGCTACTTGTGACTTATTCTCCTTCTTTTAGTCCATGCTATGTGGTATTGGTGATTATAATTTGTCCACAGCCTTCTGTCTTGTGTACTGCCAATCATTGCTGATACTACTGTTCCTCCATGCCATGATGAAGTGTCCAGTATCTTTTCAATTTGTCTCCTCCCCTTCAACCTTTCCATTGTGACAACATTGTCCGGCTTTCCCCGTTTCATGGGGAAAGCCAAAGAATGTGGATTATCTTCTTCTCATGTGAGTAACTAGTTCTCTTTGTGAGTTTAATGCTTTCAACATATCATACTCTTTCTATCAAACCAAGATGTTCTCAGCATTCTTCTAGACAACATATCTCTACATAATTCTTTTCTGTTGATTGTCTATGATTCACTTCCATACACCAGTACTGACTCTACATAGCTCTTAAGAACTCTCTTCCTCACCACGATTGACAACTAATATATTGCAGAGAATATTTTTCATCTTGTGAAATATTACTTTTGCTTGGGCTATCCTAAATTTCATTTCCTTAATACTTGCAATTTAAATAGAAAACAAAAACCATGGTTGCATTCATCTACCAGCTTTCTCAGTATTTAGGCCTGGCTTACAGAGTCCATTAAAACGTAAAAGACAACACAATGGGATTCAGCATACTCACCCCAAGAGCTTGCATCTGCATGGCAACAAGCTTGACAACCGAGGAAACGAACAGAGGGCTAGCATCAGTCTGCATAGCATACGACTCAGTTCGATGAGTACTTGTGGGGACAGTGAGTGACTCAGGCAGAAGAGAGCAGGAACCTGAGCTGGTCAGGAGTATTGTGATGAGGATGTTCATCAATGTCTGCAACAGAGAAAACAACAAATAAGAACTACTTCAGATTTTTGCTCAAGCTTTGGTTTCAAAATACAGCATGCTGAGAAACAAGGCAAATGAACTTTTATGGTTTCTTCAGCAAACTGACTTCAGTGCCATTTCTGAAAGTCTTGCAATACAGATATGCCTTACTTGTCCCTTACAATTTCTGGAATTTTTAGTATAAACTATATCATAATCTGTAGTGTACTACAATGGAGATTAACAGAATGCTATGCAATATTAGAAGGTATTTTGTACTTTTTAGTTTTCTAGGCCGGTCTCTCTGGCCGAGGGGTTACACCACTTTCTCCGTAATCCCATTTATCACGCAGAGTCTCGTAGCGGGCGAGAACTGGGAGCAGTTCGTCCCCCGCTGGTGACTTGCGGGATAACTGAGCCGGCCGCTCAGAAAGCAATGGCAAACTACTGAGTGTAATCTTGCCAAGAAATCAACAGACAGCTGAAAGATGCTGCTGTTGAAAGCGATGTCCTGTAAAAGGATATGCAAATTTAAAAAAAAAAAAAAAAAAGTTTTCTAGAAGATAAAATTCAAGCTCTCCAAATGTGGATAAAACAACAACCATTTAGCGTACAATCCAAAAACAGAAATGAAAAAGTGAACAAGGTAAAAATTATAAAGTTTTTAGCACAATTTTCAGTATGTAACAGTAACTCCACAAATGGATCATGTACAACAGAAACTTCTGAGCATCAGATCTTACTACACTTCTAAGCAAATATTTTGACTTTTGTATCTTCTTAACACAACAGGGGATGTGTGCTCCTAATTCTGACATTGCATCCTATGCATTTTTCTTCCTTAAAATTCAGCGTAATTCAGCTTTTAATACTGCTGTTAACTTCCATCTCACCATTGTGTGCTATCCTGACAGAGCCTCCTCACTTTTGAATAAAAACCATGCTAGAAGAAATGAGATGAAGGCATACTGGCCAGATGAGAAAATGTTCAGTGTCCATGAAAATTAGGAACCTAGAGAGATGATAGCAGAGGAGAAGCAAATGACCATCACTGACCCTTAACATAATGGATAACATTTGAAAGTAAATTGTCTTCCAGTTCATTAATTTATTTGAATAGTTTATGATGCTGCCAATGTCATGTAACAGTAGAAACCCTGATTAGAAGTATATTACATTTCATGTGCTTTCAGGTACTTAGTATCTTAAGTGAGATCAAGGACTTTATCACGTTTATGCTCAAACTTCCTGTATGCTGAGGCTGGGTAGTGGGTTCATTCCATACACCAGTCAGTTCCACTTAAATGTTGACTTCTCAAATCAGAAATCAATGGCAAGCTACTGAATGTAAAATTGCCTATAAAATAAATCTGGGGTTGATTGCAACATCCTGCAACTAATTCAGTTTACCTCAAGACATAAAGGCATAATTTTCATGTGTAGTTTTCTGCTCTTCTACCTCAGTAAACCCACCCCACTATAATTATTACTTTAACTAATATTGCAAGAAAAATGTTAGTGGCATATTCTTTAATGGATGTCACAATCAACCCCAGTAGTTTTTGACTGTTTGTGATTTACAATGCATGTTTACGTTCAGTAGTTTGCCATTGCTTTCTGAACAACCGACGTTCATATCAGGCAGTCTGCTTCCAAATGACATGCAGCTGATTTAAAACCCAATGGCCTGCAGCTGATTTTGAACCCAGTAAGCAGAGTTGCAAATCGTGCTCATTGCCTCTCTATCATAGCACCAGTTCCTATAACAAACAGTTGCTACTTTACACCATGAAAGTTGTTACTTAACAGTAACAGTAGTCTGACACAGAAAGTGATTGTAGAACTGTGATGATAAATTAGTTCAAATAACAGATATAAAAACAGTTGAATATGCTGAATTAAATGAGGAAATAAATCTATGACAATAAGATTTGCTAAGCACTGTAAACAATGTGGTTAACATAGGACAAACCTACCTTCAGATGGGGAAGCAGAGCAATGAAAGAAAATTTCCGCAATGTTTGATACACTCCTGAAATATAAACAACACAATATTCATTCTACTTGGGCAAACACAGAGAGAAATAATCTTATCAATGATGATCAACTACCTTTCCTTCTTACTGGTGATAGCATGAGAAATGTGAATAATGAGTTCACAAAAGGGAGGCATCAGTGATGAGTCCTATATGATCCTGATGACCATGTTTGCCAACCAACATGATAGTGTAGGCTTCAATCTCCAGCAGTGGTAGGACCAGTTTATTCCCCACCAGGAGCATCACATTTTCCCCAAATAGTAGGTCTCAAAAGTTGCAAGAAATAAATGTGGTACAACGCTTGTACTTTCGTGTGCTGATGCCAAGGTAGCGGGTTCAACCCTTAACACTGGTTAGTTGGACTAAAATGTTGACTTCCTATCCTGGACTTGGGGATATAAATTACAAGTACCTCTGAAGTCGGAGTGGGTTTGCCTGATGGCAAGGGACACTGATAATAGGGAAAGCTAATCCACATGCAAAAGTCAGTCCTGTGCACTAGAATTAGTAGCATGTGTGTGGACTACGATTGTGTTTAAAGCGAGAGAACGGCCAACAAATATTGTGGTACCAGAACTAAGAATATTGAATGAAGTGGTTCTCTTCTAAAGTTAAAAACAATGTCAATGGTATCTATATCAAGGGTTTATTATACATGTCTGCTCCATGGTGAAGGGGTTACTGGCTCGTAAACCCGTATACCAGCATTCAAAACACATCAGTGTCGGTTTTTTAATGAAATGTTATGGATGCTGGCCGTTCATAAAGCAATGGCAAACTACTGAAAGTAAACTTGCCCAGGAATCACGAACAGCCAAAAAATGCTGGGGTTGACTGCTACGCCCTGTGAAGGACACGCAACTAACTCTTTTATTATACTTATAACTGATTTGCAATAACAAAATATAATGCATTCTTCTCATTCAAAACTAAAGAATCTGTGGGTATGTTGGATATTTTATCTCACAACATATCATCATCATGTGCCGTATTGACACGCATGGGTGGAAATGGCTCATCATAGTCTTGGATCAAGTCTGTCCTGATTATGCCATGTGGCCAAGCCATTAGGGTATTTCGTCTTTCCCTTGTCCTTTACCATCGAGTTTGCCAATCATCACTAAGTTTTCAAGATTATTTCTCTACGCCCAAAAATCTTGACTGTCTACGTCTAAATTCTCTAAGCTGATAAATTTTGAATTTGTTCCTTGAAGGATAGTCTAGTTCATTTTTATCTATCTATGTTATCCCACAATAAATATTACAAGGTAATTTTTATAGACCAAATATGGCTTATATTCTCAAGACAATTTTTATAACACTTGGTGCATCTAACAACTCTGAAATTTGTATACAGTGACTAGTTTAGAAAAGGCTGACAAAAGCTTCAGTAAGATAAGTTAAGATAAAAAAAATCAAGGAGCAAATGTTTTCATGCTCCATATATACAATTAGCCAAAACAATTTTGCAGCACAATGTACATACACACGATAACATTTTAAAAACAGAATGTGCTTCTACTCTGCAAGATTTTATCTTTCTCTTAGATATTGCAATGTAAACTGCAAGGCATATCTTTCCATCTCCCAAGAGTTAATGTTTTTCCCCTCCAACAATATCCATATTGTTTTTTAACCTCGGGCTTGAGGATGGAGAACTGGCAAGATATGGAGAGGCATTTCAGCACACAGTGATGACAGCAACATTCTGCAATGGACATGCTACTTGATGCTGATAGCCTGTATTGTTATAGCTACATTTACTCTTGAACTGTCTGAGAAGTTAAAAGTTATCTTTAAACATGAATAGCATACACTAAAAATTGACTGGAATAACGCATGTCCTTTACAGGTTGTCAGTCAACCCTAGCATTTTTATGGCTGTTTGTGATTTACTAGACAAGTTTACATTCAGTAGTTTGCCATTGCTTTCTGAATGAGTGGAAGAAAGGCACACATAAATGGCATAAACATATATAATTTAGATGGAAAAAACGATTTATACCTTTCAGTATATTTGCAGCAGCCTCCCAGTCCAGCTGTCTCTAAATGAGAAAAAATATTTATAACACATAAAATAAATGTCAAACTGCATTGATCATAATATAATATCTTCACAACATTTACAACTAAACAATGTTCATATTAATCACTTAAAATTTGAAAGAAAGAACTCATACTCAATGCCAATTACCAATATCTTGAAACAAAAATGCAGTTTTTGCTTTTAATCTCTGTCATGAGTCTTTCATCTGATGTTATGATTGCCACCAGGCATGTGAATTTATCAACTTGTTTAAGCATTGTCCCATCTATTGTTAAATCACATTTTGGTGTCATCTTTGAATCTAGTATTGAGATTATATATTACAAACTGGTGTTATGTACATTATTAATCAGCTCATATTTTAAAATAATTTTAGTTGGTAACTTGACAAATATGGGGAAAATGTAGTCATTTGAAAACTGTCCCTGCTTGGTCATTTACTGTGAAAGCATACTGGGGTTGAAACATTGTTACTCAACTGTTTACACAACAATTTGTCCCGGTAAGCTATAATAAAGTAACTAAAATAAAGAACCATTTAACACACCAAAGGTGCACTGGGCTTATGGTGCTAGACCTATATTTGTATAGACCAACTGGCAATTGATGGGTAATTGTGGTCAGTTTCAAGCCAGTGTCCTTTACTTCCTAATGCCCAGTCTAGCCTCTACACTATGGCAACTCCCTGGTAAGTCATGGTTACCCATTATCTGAATTGTGAGGCATTTCTCCTTGCTATATATCAGTAGAAATAAAGTAAAGTAGTTATAAATTATAAGAAGATTCACTTTTAAATTGTTAAGTACATTATTCTGAACAAAGATGTGTCAATCCTCTTTAATTAATTTTTCTTAACAGAAGAAACAAAGTGCCCAATGTTTGTTTTTTTTTGGGGGTGGCGGGGGATTTTTATGTATTGATAAATTTATCAGCAACAATTATATTGTCAGATCACAATGTGATATCACATTTTGCCAAAAGCCCAAGTGGAAATCTTTGTCAAGGTTTCCAAATTATTTATTTTTTGCATGTGAATACATTTTTAAGAAACACCAACTCCATGGTGAAGTGGTCATGGGGGGGGGGGGGGGTATCATCGCTGGAGCTACTAGTTCATGCTCTGTGCGATGCTGGTGGCAGGCAGTAAGCTGTCCTACAGAGAGAGAGACTGAGCTACAGGGGATAAAACCAAGTTCAATGAAGTCAATCCCCTTGCCCTTTAACCTTGTTCAAACACTCAACAAAGTATTCTGAAACACCGAGCGGCTAGGTCCACCCATTTCCTTTAGTTTACTATCATATTCTGACAGAACTTTCCTCTTATGACAAGTTTATTATAATGTTCTGACAGCAAAGTCAGTTATCTCTGTGCTGATTTCCCATATTTCATAAATAATGAACTGATCCACGACTCTGGTGATCGAGTGAAATGGCGAATCATGACCGCCCACGCTTTCCGGCATGGCACATGATTGATTGATTGAATCAGTTAAATCTGTAAACATAGCTCTGTCAGTGTATATGTAAAAACACATGCATGTTTCTGTTAACACTGACATGATATAAGTTAGTATTATTGAGTTATTGTTCTCACATATATTGTACATCATGTACCTGAAAATAATTGTTGATTGATTGATTATATAAGCTTTCTAGTGACACAGTTTCAGATAGTGCTCCAATGTTACATAAACGAGCCCGCCACTAGGATGGTATTCTACTTAAGGTGCTACACATGTTTAGTGTAATCTTACTCTCAATGCTGTTTTCTTGGAGATTTTGGTAAACAGTCTATCCAATCTTCTGAGAATAAGATTGAGCCCAGGTCGAACCAGTTCATGGGACCAGTCTGTGTTTGGTAGTATCTCCAACATGTACCTGTAATCACATCACGTTCAGTTACTGATTAAAGTCCATATTTACTATCACATGATTGAAACATGATTAGAAAGCAGCAAGTCAAATGGTTTGGCCATGCAAGTAGGTTACCAGTCAACAGCATACCACAACAAGCAATGATGTACAGACCAGATGGAAACAGAGGAAGAGGCCGACCACGTAAACGTTGGACGGAGGGAATAGCAGAGTCCATGGGAATATCGATATATGAAGCCCATAATCGGGCACTCTCACGAAGTTTATACTTCACCTCAACACCGCAAGGTACAAGAGGAACATGATGAGATGAGATGAGATGATTGAAACATGACCTTATGGAGCAAACAAGATCATAAAATCTCTAAAATGGCGAAGAAGAATCTAAAAATGTAGAAAAATGTCCACATAAAAAGCTCAACAGATAACAGGCAAAAACAGAGCCTCATCAATTACTCATGAAGAAATTGGTTGCTGTTTTGCTAGGAATTTCTAATAATTTAATATCAATGTTAAAAGAAATTAAATAAATGTGAAGTCGTATATTGGTACAACCTTCCATTAGAATGATCACCATAAGCTTTCAGCATAATTATTAGTGTATATGCATTAGTGCAGTTAATCACTTTTCAAAGAATCCACAGAATGTTACACTTGATGGTATACCTGTGTTATGTCAGTGTGTCACACATGGGGAGCTTCAGTACTCACATTTGCCTGCTGGCCCAGTGGTTGAGTGTTTAAATTCCATCGAGACGGGGATGTTTTAAACACTGGCCTGGGCCCAAGGTCAACCCTAACTAAAACAGATAACAGAAAGTGTTGTGGGAAGTAAAGGTGGCTGGTGTGATACTGACCGCATCCTCCAGCATGGCCCACTGCTCTATAATATTGTGGGGCTAGCACTAGATATCCAATACACCTCAAAACATGGATAGGCATCCTTGACTTTTGTATATTATAGAATTAATGTTACTATTTCCTTCACTACTTCCCTTAATTATGTATCAAGAGGCTTGATGATACATTTACTTATTGAATTCTTAGATTCAGAGTAATGTATGGTATGCTGTAAATATTCTATGATTCAGAGTAATGTATGATATGTTGACTTGTTATTTCTGCATGACTGACCAATTAAAAATATGTTCTAATTTATAATTTTACAAATAGTATACCAGGCAACTTTCGAAGCACTGAACAATGATTATGACAATATATGTTCAATGGTAATATGACACATCATACACAACTCATAAGAGAACTCAAAGTGTGATGGTCATGTAGAAGGCACCAACTCAGCACAGTGATTTGCTTGGTAGACTGAGCTAAACACTTTAACAAGCTGAATACAGCCATTTTTTGTACATGTTCAGGTTGCTAAAAGATTGTTACAACCAACATAGCAATGAACAGGCACATCATCCAGTAATGGCTGGCTGCTGCGGAAGCCCATAATTAGATTAACGAATGGACTACACAGCAATGTAAAAACTAGCTTAATAGATAAGGAAAGAAACTACTTTTATGGTAGTCTCACTAATGACAAAATGCAAATCTATCAGTGGTCCCACATTTAGGAAATACCAGTATCACACAGTCTATGTTCATGGCTTTGGTTGTCACCAACATCTACATGTACAATATCTGGTTGATTCTCATGTTGAGTGTCTAATAAATAGCAGCTGAGTAATTTTATACAAAATAACACTTATAGCTCTTGTTTCCAAATAACTCTTATCTTAGTCTTTGAAACTCATTACAAAATACATATTTTCATCAAGCGGCTTGTGAAATATAAAGGATGCACCCTAGAAGTAGAAGTATAGAAGTATGCACCCATGCATACTGACAGATGTGTACAAGTAACCCAGACCAATATGCTGGCACGTTTGTGCACTATCAACTGAGATATCATAACTCTCACCAAAATTTTACATCAATGAAACAAGACAAATCCATTAGCTACCTTACTGTACTGATATGGTTAGTTAGTTAGTTAGTCGCAGTTCCAACTTCACAGCAACGGGTCGTCCCCATTATGCTCCGTTCCTGTGCCAGTGAATATCACACAAAACGCTGCCCACTGCCCAATGTGAAAAGTGGAAAAGACAGGAGTCTCGACAAACAACAGCCCGCACAGATACACTGTGCATAATGCCGCCACCAGAATGTCAACACACCAGTCCCCCACGAAACACCCTGTTCATCTCTGATGGAATCGGCAGTCATTTTCCTATCTGAATGTTTCCTAGATGTTCACCGACAGTGTCCACAAAAATACAGTTCATCGCTTATGGCAGTGGCAGTCAACCAGAAGCCAAGCAGCCACGCATTTCTGCATAAGGCAAAAACCGGTCAACTCTGGGACATAGCCACCTGCCATCACTCCGAACATGCAGTCACGTTAAAAAAACCTCAGGCAGATTCAAAAGCATTTCACACGAAACTCACAGCTCACAGTGTCGCGCCACGCACTCACTCAGTAGCAGGGCGACGGAACCATCAAGCCTCCTTAGTCACCTCTTACGACATGCGTGGTAGGCTACAATGTTGCTATTCTTTGCTTCCCTTATGGGCCCCGGCAACACACGGGAGACTGATATGGTATTGTGCTATAATAATATAGCACTGATATGGTATTGTGCTATAATAAGGGAAATCTTTCCTGTTTATGTCCTTAAAAATTACTACAAAGTTATATATTAGTGTACATGAAATTCTAGTTAAGCTTGTAAAGTAAGCTGTAATATTAATTAAAAATATCTAATGAATTTACTTGAAAGGCCAGTAACGACAACTTTACAGTAAAGTTACTTACATTTGCAGTCCTGGACAACCCATGGTGAGTGGATCATATGGTGCTAGTTTCAGCAAAGTATGAGCCACTTCTGCCAATCGCTAAAATAGGAGATCAGACAGTGATTTAAATTACTTATATATGCAAAGTATTTTGTGTTCAGATGTTACAGTCTCATTGTAGATACTACCACTGGGGTGTGAAGTTTTGGGTCATCACAAATGCCAGGCAACAGCATATGAGGTGGGATGATCAGTTTGCTTCTTTGCGGCTGTATTTTCAAAGACCATTTTCAGAACATTCTTAATGTTGCTTGGTACCCTCTTCATAAGGTTGGACCGACCTATAGCTGTACTGGTTGGAAAGAATAATCATCCTTTAATGGGAATTGAACCTGGACCAGTCTTGGCAGGCAAATGCTTAAACAAACCACTTTCCCACCATGGTTCCTTTGATCTATGTTAAAATCTCAAATGTGTACATCAGTCAACAAAACTATATGAAATATGAAATAAAGCAATTACTGACATCAGATTCTCACTGTTTTCCACCACTGACACTTGTATAGAGGTTTCGCACTTATGGGGAAAAAGGTATAAGAATTTCTTTTTCCTCTATCCTATAATGTTATCAGACTAAAGTTTCTTTTGTTTGCCTGTTCACAGCTTGCTTTCATCTGTAATATGGAGAATACCTTTCAACAAATAATCACGGAGAGTAGTATAGCCAAACGAGGCAAGTTTTAAATGTTTCACTACTAACAAGCGATAGTCTGGATTATCTCCATATGTATTTATTCACTCCTTAACAAACACATTTTACTCTCTCTCTCTCTCTCTCTCTCTCTCTCTCTCTCTCTCTCTATATATATATATATATATATATATATATATATATATATATATATATATATATATATATATATATATATGAACTAGTTGAAAGCCTGGATTCTTCACTCCAAATCTGCAGTCAGTGTCTAGTTTTCACACCCATACAAGAAAATAGATACTACCAGAAATGTGTCTCATTTCATCTCATCATGTCCCTCTTGTACCTTGCGGTATTGAGGTAAGTATAAACAGTGGGAGAGTGCCCGCTTATGGGCTTCATATATTGATATTCCCAGGACTCTCCTTGCGTCCATCATTTATGTGGTCGGCCTCTTCCTCTGATCTTACATCATTGCTTGTTGTGGTATACTGTTAGTTGGTAACTACTCGCAGGGCCAAACCATTTGACTTGCTGCCTTCTAATAAAATCTAGTGCAGCTACAACCCCCACTTTAGTCCTGATTTCTTCATTTCTGATCTTATCTCTCTCTATAAATTTGGGTCAGTTCATGTATAAGTTGATTTTCACAGGAAAAGTCATAATCTAAGGCTAAAGCAGACTGAACATCACAGAACTCAGGGTAAACCCACAGATGCTCTACATCCCTCAGTAGATGCTACAAGATGTGTATGCTGATTGTTTCAGCAACAGGCTGGTTATAAACACTTCACATTCATCATCTCATGTTTCCTTTCCCCTGGCTAAAACCACACTTAATCCAAACCCGAGCAATATTCTTCAATAAATCAAATTTGCAATTATTCATGAACTCATATCTTTTCCCCGAACTTCCATCTTCACATGCAGTGGACCAATGACATTTGAAGGTTTTCACTATTTAACCTTTCCCACAATTTAGCATGATGATAGTTGTTTATGTTGCTTGTAGCTATTTACAATTATTTATATATATATATATATATATATATATATATATGCCGGTCTCTCTGGCCAAGGGGTTACAACACTTTCTCCATAATCCCGTTTATCACGCAGAGTCTCATAGCAGGGCGAGAGCTGGGAGCGGTTCGACACCCGCTGGTGACTTGCGGGATAACTGAGCCGGCCGCTCAGAAAGCAATGGCAAACTACTGAGCGTAATCTTGCCAAGAAATCAACATACAACTGAAAGATGCTGATGTTGACAGCGATGTCCTATAAAGGATATGCAAAACATTTATTTATTTATATATAATCTATAATGCTTTAATGCCAATAATGTTGCTTTCAAAATCTCATTATTTGTAATAGGCACTTCAAGTAACTTCTGAGCAGAAGTATAGGTCTTAAAAATGCAGCAGAAGTGTTGACAAAGAAAAAAAAAGAGTAGCTTTCTTCACAGATGCCATGTAAGTAGTCTCAACACTGAAGGGCAAAACAGCAGACATAAGAGCAGCACTCCCTAAATTGTGTTAGACATCCAAAAAAGGGTTACAATGCTGTGGGTTCAATCTCACTGCAATGAGGAAAGTAACAAACTGGCAAAAGAAGACTACATCAAATTGGTATAGACCTAACTTATGATGAGGCCAAAAGGTTTATAAAAAAACAACAACCCAATGAACATCAGAGCACACACAGATTGAGAAAGATAACACAGATCATGAGAAAGATAGTGAATTACTAGCTACACAAAAGTGAACAAGTAGCAATCTTCAAAACTCACACAGGACATAACTAAAATATCACCTATTCAACAAGCTAAGGATAGGAATTATTGATGATTGTAACTGAGGAATGTGCAAAATAATAGCTTGACATTTGTTGGAAGAATGTCCAGTACATGCAGAATAGAAACATAATGCCTTTGGCCTACACCAGTTACATTACAGGACAAACATGAAGATGTCATCAACCTTGAGTTGACTGCTGCTTTCTTTAAATATATTTAGGTTGACGTCTGAGGGTGAGAAGAAGATTTAGTTACTGCTTACTTGCAGCTGACCATCTATTGGATAATTTTACTTGAATGTACTGGAAACCTGGCCAAGGTAGTTAATGAATTGTACTCAAATTGATTTGCTAGTATCTATTGTCCTCAAGTGCACCCTAATTTTACATGTTAGTTTCTTAATTGTTTTAACATAATGGAATGTGTGACAATTTCTGCTGTAAAAGCCAACATTTCACAATCAAAACAAAATCTATAGATTTTCTCATAAGCAAATTCTAATAAATATGGAAATTGGCTATTTCTGCTTAATGTTTGTTCTGGAATGTAACTCATGTAAGTAAAAGACATTTTCTCCACAATATTAGTTTGCACATCGCTTATGATAAAAATATTTACTTTGCTTAAGTCATTGTCAGTTATTAGCTTAATATTATTAGAAAACAAGAAAACAAGTATAAGTGACAAAAATATGAAATGTAAATACTAGACAAACATAACTTAAACAAAACAAAGATAGCCAGCTTGACCATCAATAGTAAATCAGACAATGAAAAACAAAAGCAGAGAGAAATAAGAGAAATACATACGTTATGAGTCTTGTTGTCAAAAAGTTCTGGAGGCCTGAAGGCTGGGTCAGCCATAATCTTGCGCAGTTCTTTAAGACGACTGAAACACTTGGTGTAGAATTCAGAAGCCATGCAAAGCAAAGAATCTCGAGGCTTGCGGAATTCATCTCTTAATTCCAAGTCATCTGGCTCTGGGGCATATGTTTTCCTCCTGCCCTCCTCCATGTGACGGCTATTTAAAACAAAACAGAGAATTGGAACCAAGCTGTGAAATTTGAAAATGTGAGAACACAAATCTGAATTGCCCAAGATCAGTCCTATGTGTTTCATCAAACATGGGCAATATTTAGCTTACATGTAGAGGTGAAAAGGTTATCTTTGCTCTGAGCTACGATATGACCATTCACCAGAGAAATATTAGAAAGTAGCAATGCGACAGTGAAGTACATTGAAAAGGAGCAGCTCAACAATGTAATAAATGTAACTATTCATACGCCAGTCTAGCTATATTAAAGCTTATGCATTCTACAAATACACAATCATTTACAATACTGCATAAGTATTCTGTCACATACATTTATAAAAAGTTTTACTTGACAGAATTATTCTAATTCTTTCTGATGTCTTGTCCCTTTTAAATAAACTTTAACTAAACTAAGCCTAGTAAAGCTTGCAACACAGCTGTCTCAAAATGATTGTTCCACTCCTTTATGTCATTAAACTGACACTGCTGGTAAATTTTCCCCCTGGTGTAAAACCTCAAGGTACTTCAATTAACATTTTCTCGATTGCTGCTCTCTCATAAAGAAATATTTAAGATGACACACTAATAGTAGAATGTTTTTTTTATTTATTAATACAGACAAGAACATGCCTCATCAAGACAGCACAATAGTAGTCCGCTGCAGGTTAAGAAACTGATGACACTTATCTGTTTCCTTCATATATCTTATACCTTCCAGTTAAATTAAATTTCTAAATCTTTACTGCTTCTCTCTTTCTCTCTGTCATTTATTGCCCACTGTCCCTGTTCGTTTGTCTGTCCCTCTTGTCTCCAAATATTAACAAGAAATGTACCAACAATACCTAGTATGAGAATCCTCCTTTTCATCTGCGGTCAAAGAATGGATACTGTGGTTATGAACTGGTTTTGTCCCAGAGGTACTGGTTACTTCCAGAAATCTTTGTGGTATACTCAAGCTCCTGACAGAAATAGATATGGGTCATATAATATTATGAATGAAATATAATAATATAATAGGCTATGTAATATATAGCTCACAGAACTAGTATGAGTTCAAATGACAGAACGACATATATTACACATAATGGTAAATGTTCAAGACAATAATGGCCATACATAAACTAAAGTACATGAGCCTAAGTGACAATGAAACAATAACCACTGGAACATAATTAAAGAATATTCTGGGAATTATCACAGAGAAAAATATAGTGAGGAAGGGAACAGCTCATCCCTATCTTAGTAGGCTACAGGCCTAAATTATGTGAAGGCCTACTACATCACGCCAGTATGATGATGTTTGCCATGGGACTGAGTGTCGTAACATTTTACACATGCATGAAACAGTACAGAGGGATAAACATAACATAATAGAAGTTCAATAATATGATCTAAGGCATCATTGGAGAGCATATACAATATATGCAAATACTGTGTGATTATACAGTCCACGAGAAACTTATGCCATATACCAAGTTTTTATCAATGTGCATTCTAAACGACAATGCCAGAACTGAAATAAAATAATGTAACTGTAAGAAATATATTATGTTTCAAATGCTGTAAAACACAAAATAAATTCATATGGTTTTCGCTTGCAAATAAATCTGACTGAAGGTTGAAAACAGATGTATTAATCAGCTGACAAGTGAATGATAAAGTATGTGTCAAAATAACTGCTGATAAGGCAGGACAATGAATCCAGACCTGGCAAAAGTTTCACAGCAAGTGATCAATGCCCTGACAGCAACTGCCAGGCTTGTGATGGCAGCCACTTCAGACCTGGCTGCTGCTGAATTGTCTCGTTTTGTAGTTTCCCTCTTCATATGGTCTAGATATCTAGGGATAACCATCTGCAAGACTGTCTGTGGAAAAAAAAACATTTACAAAAGAATTATTGATCAATTCAAGCATTTTAATATACAGAGTAAAGTATATGTATGAGTATACCTAACTATTTAAGATAAGACACTGATAGAAGAATGTTATGTTCTGATGATTCTCAATGTGAAGGGAGAATGCAGCTGGACATTTAATCAGGTAGCCACTGATACCATCACCATGGTAACTTTTGAGGACTGAGGAGTTTGTGCATACGCATTAGCTATTACATAATGGCCACCCCACTATTGACTTGTTCTATGGTAGAACAACGAGGCATTATTCGTATTTTGGGGTCAGAGGGTGTGAAATTTACAGAAGAATGATGGTTCAGTATGGAGAAAATTGTTTGAGTCATGGGAGAGTGAGTATATGAATGGGTAGACAGATTTCGAAATGTTAAGAAAAAATTCAAGATGCAGAAATGAACTGGGAAAGTCATGACGACCATCTTTTGGGATATCAAGGGCTGTTTATTGATACATTTCCAGAAAAGGGATGAAACTGTGGTCAACTAGTGCTCGATACAAAGGCTTGCTAGTGAACAAACTGAAGCCTGCGGTATGATCACAATTCCAGACTTCTCTCAAAAGGAGCATTGTTGCTGCATGACAATGCCACCCTCATATGGCTGCGCATACAGGGATGCACTATATGCTATGAAATTTTTGTTCTTGAAACATCCAGCGTACAGTCCAGATTTGTTGCCATGATTTTAGTTTGGACCCTTGAAAGAACATCTGCGGGGTCAGAGGTTTGCAGATAACAAGGTAATGGAGGCAGTGTAAAATTGGTTGAAGGCCACACCCAAAAACTTGTTCATAGATGACTTCAACAAGCTGGTGGACAGGTGGGCCAAGTGTGTTGCCATTCATGTGTGACTGTGTTGAGAAATAACACACACAACATTTCAGGATCACACTATTGTAAAAAAGTTGTTAATAAAATTGTTGTTAAAGACTTCATATATGTGTGTACAATATATATATATATATATATATATATATATATATATATATATATATATATATATATTTTGTTTTTTTGTTCGCATTTCCTTTTACAGGACATCGCTGTCAACATCAGAATTTTTCAGCTGACTGTTGATTTCTTGGCACGATTACGCTCAGTAGTTTGCCATTGCTTTCTGAGCGACCGGCTCACTTACCCTATAAGTTACCAACGCGGAGAGAACCGCTACCAATTCTCGCACATGCCACGTTACAGAGAAAGTCGTGTAACCCCTAGACCAGGGAGACGGGCTCATATATATATATATATATATATATATATATATATATATATATATATATATATGCGTGTATGCATATGTGCGTGCACAGGCATGAACACACCAATTCTAGCTGATTTTAAAATAGCATAATGTACATTAACTAACAATGATTACCTGGAAGAGGCTAATGAAACGACATTTTACAATACAAGAAAGAACAAGTGTTCTTTGGTCAGGTGATGAGAAGAGAGGCATCTGAGAATATTGTGATAACTGGAAAGAGGCAGATCAACAGAAATGATGCAGGATGGTCTGAGATGGTGGCACCATCAGCAGAGTTGACCCAGATCACCAAGAACCCAGATCTGTGGATAGACATGAGCGCCTACACCAGCTGGCAAGGCACATGATGATGGTGAAGGTAATGTAAATTGTTGATACTGTTGTCCTCAGTCTCCACGCACTCTCCCAGCACCCCAGAAACACCATGCGTCACACGGTACAGTGAGTACTTACCAACATCTGACCAGAACGAAAAGAGTCTGGTGCATATGCAATGACAGTCACACACATGTTGACAACATCCATAAGATTGAATGTATCTGGGTCATTCTCATAGCAGAAATCCTGAAATAAGAATTATAATAAAATAGATACAGGAGTTAAAATGTAGAATATGATCTTAAAATCTAAAGTAGCAGAGAATGTTAAACATTTAAACAGTAAGGAACAAAATATTATTTACTTACAGATATCTTTGCACTGATCCCTTTTATTCTCAGTGGACAAAGGTGCAAACATTGATCTCTCAATATCTACTCTAAGATGCCTTTCTTGTATTGTGACCTTTTTTTCTTATGCCCTTTCCAGTTGTCACAATATTATCCAATGCCTCTTTTCTCAACACATGACTAGAGAATGTCCTTATATTGTATATAATATTCTAGTTTTACTAGCCTCTTCCAGGCAATCAATATTAGTTACTCTTGCTGTCCAAGGTATTCATAACATTTGTCTCAGGAATCACATCTAAATTTCATCTAAGCTTTTCCTAATTTTTACATGAATGTTCCATGATTTGCTGTCATACAGCGAAACAGGTTCTATGTAACACATCAGTACTCTCTTTCTTATATTCAGTGATAGTGACTTACTGCATAAAATACTTTTCATTTTCTGGTATGCAGTTTTTGCTTGACCTATTCTGCTCTTAATCTCTGTCATACATCTTTCATCTCATGTTATAATTGCTCTTAGGTATTTAAATTTATCAACTTGGTTAAACAACTTTTTTTCTATTGTAATCTCAGATTTAGATGTTACAATTTTCTTTGATATAACCATCATTTCCATTTTCTTGATATTCAAAGAAAGTCCTGTTTTTGCTCTCTCTGTTACTACAATGTCCAACAATTGTAGTCTTTTGCATTTTCTGCCATCAATACTATGTCATCTGCATAGCGTAGATTGTTTATATTATAACCTCTAACTCGTATTCCTGGCCTCTCTTTAATCTCTCTCATTATCATTTCGCTACAGAGAGAGATCTTGCTTTATCTGTTCATAAATGCTCTTTTAACTTCCCATTTTAATTGTTGCTATCTGTTTCCAGTAAATATTCTTGATTATTTTGAGATCTTTCAAATCAATGTTGATATCTTTCAATATTTTAATCATTTCACCATGTTTTACTTCATCAAATGCCTTAGTAAAATTTATAAAGAACAAAACTATGTCTTTATGTGTCTCTATTGATCCCTCTATTAGTGTTCATGCATGGGCTCATACAGAAGAGTATTAACTAAATAAAGGCAACATACAAAGACATGAAATGCAGAGTTCCTTATTAACTCTTTCACTACCAAACAAAAACTGGGCTGTGACCAAACAGAAATTTATGGCAGAAAATTGGAACTAGGGGTGTGTTACAATAATGCTTTTAAAATGGTTAAGATGGTAGCAGATCTATTGTATTACATATCAAATTAAAGAGGATTGCACAAGGAACATGACAGGGTTAATAATTAATTGATAGGTTACAAATATTATGACAATAATGAGAGGTTTAATAATAACAACTGAAATTAAAGAGGTAAAAATTATTTTAAAAACTGCACTTATAAGGTGTTTTCTACACTCCTATACTGCTAATCATGTTTAATTTACTGAATAATCAAACAAACACCAATTGTCTTCAAGAATATAAACAGTATTGCTCATTAAAGTAACCCAAAAAGAAGTTTTGGTTCATATTCTGAACCATGTCTTTTTAACAAAAAATGACAAAAAATAATGGCTGAAATCTGGAAGGTGGGGTCTCTCACAGTAAAGTTATGAAAATGGTTAAAATTGTAGAAGAAATGTTGTATTATATATCAAAATAAAGGGGATTGCACAAGGAATATGTTGGTAGGAGAATTTCTGCTTTAGGTTGTAAATAAAATAAAATAATAATATAATTTGTAAAATAATTGGACAAAAGTAGGTAAAAATAATGTAAACATTGCACTTAGAATGTGTTTTCTACACTCCTATACTGCTAATAATGTTTAATTTACTGAATAATCAAACAAACACCACTTGTCTTCAAGAATATAAACAGTATTGCTCATTTAAATCAACAAAAAGGAAGTTTTGGTGCATATTCTGAACCATGTCTTTGTCACAAAAATGAAAAAAACTAATGGCCGCAATCTGGAAGTTGGTGTATGTCGCAATAATGTTATGAAAATGGTTAGAATTGTAGCAGAAATGTTGTATTATATATCAAAATAAAGGGGATTGCACAAGGAATATGTTGGTAGGAGAATTTCTGCTTTAGGTTGTAAATAAAATAAAAATAATAATATAATTTGTAAAATATGTGGACAAAAGTAGGTAAAAATAATGTAAACATTGTACTTACCAAGGGGGCGTTGTTATCCAATATCCTGATCACTGCTAATCCTGTTGAATTTACTGCACAAACAACACTTTTCTAAACTATAAATACAATTGCTCCGAATCAATCATCCGAAAAGAAGTTTTGCCGCAGATTCTGAATCATGTATTTTTCTTTTTTCAGACAAAAGTTAGGAGAACACTTGGCAGATTTACATTTAATTGTCATGTCTGTTTGTTTTTATTTACTATATGTGGCAGTCTATTTGTGATAGGCTGCAAAGCAAACTTTGGCGCACAAGTCTGGTCTATTAGTGCAGCCGGAGCAAACAAAAGATGATATGTGTCGTTTAGTTCGAGTGCTACAAAAAACACAGTCTCTATTGACACCGACAAATTCTATTATTTATATTATATTATTTCTATTATAATTCATTAAATTAAATGCTTGGCTCATGTAAATCTTTCGGCATAATTTCCTGCAACAGACTGAAATTCTTCGGCAGGCAGAGTGTCAAACTTTCAGGAATACTCTGAGCTACTTTGCGATGAGCACTTTCCTTTACTTGAAATCCTTCTATAACAATTTTTATCCTCCTTTCTCTGTTTGCCATATGGAATGTAGGATGTGAGCATTGATCTGTGCAATTTCAAAGATCTAGTAGTAGATCTTCTTCCACCACTTAATGGTTTTCCTATCATGGATATTATAATATCCAACCATTTGGTCCATTCTGTCGCAGCCATTCATCGCCGTGTTATTTTCATGGAGACCATCTTCGGCTTGCTTTGCGGTTTTCGCAATCCACTCTCAACAGTTCTAACTACAGACTTTGTAGAGACAACAATGCATGTTTGTTTTTTAGCTTTATTTAGCCCTTCCACCAAATAATCATTTCATCAATGGACACATTTTCAAATGGGTAAAATGCTTCCTGGATATTCTTCAGAATCATGTCAACAAGAGGATCAATTTTTTTTTTTTTTTTTTTTTTTTTTTTGTGTGGGTACCCTCAGGTTTTAGTCAACAGCATGCCACAACAGGCAATGACGTACAGACCAGATGGAAACAGAGGAAGAGGCCGACCACGTAAACGCTGGACGGAGGGAATAACAGAATCCATGGGAATGTCGATATACGAAGCCCATAACCGGGCACTCTCACGAAGTTTATACTTCACCTCGACACCGCAAGGTACAAGAGGAACATGATGAGATGAGAGATGAGAGACCCTCAGGTTGACATACATGAAACATGGTGTGATAAATATATTATAATTTTCTAATTGATTACTGGGAAACGTAGTGGCAGTGGCATACCAAGGAGTATATAAATGTGCACTTGTACACCAGTAGTCTTTGATACATGGTCTTGGATCAAGTCCCATAGCAATAATGACAGACGTAAACTTCAGCCATTCGTGCTTCGTTGTCAAACACTCAGCTGTTGACGAACATTCACTGGTTTTTCTTTATCACCACGTGCTAAAACTTTAGACACAACTAAAAATTCTTTCTAAATATTCACTGATAAGGGAATCACTATTGTTTAAAACAGTTATAAACAATAATCTAGCTTGATCTCAAGTCATACTACGTGGACGCAAACTGGTGGGCGTTTCCATTGTGAAAAAACAAATTAACACTACCTTAAAACTGAAAATTCACAAGAATCCAAAATTATAAAACGAATGACCGCACCAAAATGGCGTAGAGATCTTTCGGCTGTACGACTTTTTAGTTTACTGTAACTTAAAATTCCGAAACGGAGCAGAAATATGTGAAATAAACCACTGATCATTTTGTGGCACTAAAACGGCGGACTGCCATCTCGGGAAAGACATCGTGCCGATAGATGGGATCACGGTAGCGAAAGAGTTAAGGAACATAACAGATGTGTTTGAAATAAGAACAGCCGGGATGGTTAACCCGGTCAACAAATGCCCGCAGAAGTCGGATGTGTCGGCCTAACAGCACAAGAACGCAGCTTTGCTGTAAACAGGCACAGCGCAATCATATCCGGAAAAAAACTGGATGAACGCAGAAGAAGAATAAATAAGAACAGAAGTGCAACAGGGATGCCTTTTGTCACCTGTATTATTCTTACTGACTATAGACTTGACTATGATGACATTAGTAGCTACCACTAGAAATATAAGTTATTGTACTCCAATAGACCAGAGATTACTAACCCAGTTAACAAATGCCAGGAAGAAGTCAAATGTGTTGGCTGAAAAGAGGAAATATTACAGTTCTTCTGTAAACAGGCGCACTACAATTACTAGCCACTACATTTCACTTTGCCGAATTTTACTGTAATTTTTTTTTTTTGTGCGTTTACCGTCGGTTATTTGTTTTTGTGTCTCTGATATGGGGACAGTAAGCGTACCCGTTATGTTAAATTCCCCGACTATTTTAAGATTTAATTAAAACAGAAACCGATTACGAAATATTGTAGTTCCCTCCATTGTCTACGAATCTATGCATCTTGGCTTCTAAAATTTTTCTTCTTATGGAGATAAAGAGACTGTCTTTTTAAGACGTAAGTAGACTCGTAAATTCCGTTTTATATAGACTTTGGGCATTGATCTAGTGTGAATAATTAAATTGTGCATCCATTTGTACGCGTTTTGTGTAATTTTCGACTATTTAGGTCGTAAGTAACATCCCAAACTGAAATGATGAAGATTGCATGCTATGATGCTGTAATGTGATATTTCAATGACTGGAAATAGCAGTTTTCCGTGTCATAATATATCGATGATCATTTAATATTGTTATGGACTATTCAGAGTGATGGCAATGATAATAAATGCATGTTTGCATTCAACATCCATTCTAGTATTTATGTGTAATTTTTCATCACTCTACTCAGTCGGGATCATTGATAATTTTTCATCTTTCCAACGGAACATCTTTTGTCAAAATGCATCTACGCTGAAGGCTTCAGGTTGACCTGCGCGTGCAGTCCGCATGCGGTCTGACGTCATCACAGCATGATGTGGAGATATATATATATATATATATCTGTGTGTGTGTGTGTGTATATATATAAACTGGCAGAGTTATCTGTCCTTGAGTTAGACGAGCCGCTGTGTTAATCTCCCTTGGCATGAGTGTAACCAACAGTTGTGTGAGTGTGTATGTAGGGTCACAAAAAGTGAAAAGGTCAAAATCGTTTTTTCTATATGTTCCTATTAAGTGATAAACTTACACACAATATCTCGGCTTAAAATTGACTAACAGACTTGAATAAGGTACTGTTGGATTTGTGTTAAGAGCTATCCATCTATGCAGGTTATATACTTAAAAAGCAATTTAGAAAATGTTACTAAAGTGGCTACAATTACATCCATAACAAAAATGTATCGGACAAATGAAGTAGAAGAAGAAGACAGACACAGCAGCTTGATGATCTGGACTTTGCTGATGACACTACTTTCCTGTACCACACATGAAATCAGATACAAGATAAATTAAACACTCTTGACGGGAGGTTGCAATAAACACTTCTAATAATTCACAGGAAAAAGACAAAGATAATGAAAATAAATCAAGAAATAAAACCCAATCTCCCTTGGTGAAACCCCATTTCAAGAGGTGAATCATACACACATTAAGGCTGTAAGGCAGGCGTGCTAGCGAAGTTGACTGCGAACTGTGCTGGTAATGTCACGAACATGGTCGGACATGGGTTTGATGCCTGCACTCATTGCTTGCCAAAGTGAGAGAAAGATTGGCCACATATTTCTCCTTGCTCTCAGGCCTACAAAATGTGCTGGTGCTCTCACATCACAGACCCATAGTAGGACAGATTACATGTAAACATTGCTCTATTGGGGAGTAAAAGTTGGAAGAAGAAGAAGAAGAAGAAGACACACAATTAATTAACGTGACTATGCCCAAAAATAGACCCAAATAAAATGAAATCAACGTACAAGGGCTTTCAGAGGCTTGTCACCTACTACAAGATCCAGGACTGATAACTGATCAGGGCAATCCTTCTCCAGAGACAGTAGCAGTTTGAAAAGGCTGTCGGGTTGAACCTGAGAAGCAAGAATTCTCATGATAAATATATTTATGTAAATATAGCAATCTTGTTTAAACAACTTCCGCAATATCCACAAATATCTAACTACATGTCTGACATAAAAATACAATACAAACTTTGGTTTTGTTACAGTGTAAAAGGTAGTGAATGAAATTATTGTACATTTATATTTACAAATATTAAAGTTCTTTTATTTCTTAAATCTTAGCTAGAAATAAGATGTGCTTATACTGTCCTTTTTAATGTTTTTTTGCTGCTGTTAAATATTGATTAGAAAATTAAAGAAAACAGAAGCATTATCTACAGGGCACATGGCTGAAACTAATTTACAAGACTGTCACTTTAAGTCAAATTAAAAGGAACTAATTACTGTTCTATTCGTAAATCCACAGATAGTCATCACCTCAACAGGTAAACAATGGATATGCATGCTGTCTGTGTGTATACACCTGAAAAGACCTCTCCAGCAGTTTCACTTTCTAGTGAACACTTGTATCATAGATTCTAGAAGCCATTAGTTTTATCAATGCACATGTATTGTTGACCATGTTCTGGTGAACTTCTCCATATGATGATATAATGACAATGCATGCATATTACACTACTGAATACTGATATATCATATTGAAGACATTCATGGGTATGTTTCCTAATATTTTAACACCTTCCTCTGGCTCATGACCGTGTTTGACAAAGGACAACACTCATCAACATCCAGTGCTATCTCCATGTTGAAGATTGGTTGTAACGTGTCTGTAAGATTTCCTGTTCAGCATCTTTGAAGTGCACTCATACAGGCTTCTTCCAGTCCATCTTCTTGACGTTGTCCACCCACATGTAATGCTGTCTTTCTCTTGTATATTTCTGTATGGGCTCCACTCTTGCCGGCTCCGTGGTGAAGGGTTACGGACGCAGTTCATAATCCCACATACCGCGTTCAAAATACAGCTGCGGGCGATTTTGGCAGCAGACCGCCTTACGTTAGTTTTTTTACGAAATGGTATGGGTGCTGGTCGTTCACAAAGCAATGGCAAACTACTGAATATAAACTTGCTAAAAGATCATGAACAGCATAAAAATGCTTGGGTTGACTGCAACATCCTGTAAAAGGATATGCAACTAACTTAATTAACCTCTATTCTTCCCTCCATCACATTCTTCAACAAGGAGCTGTGTCTCTTTACATGTAGAAAGAATGTTAACTGTCTGACTTTGATACCATTTAGCAATGTTGTATTCATTATCAGCTTTTATAAGAATTCTTTGTTTCCTTCTCCTGTCATGAGATCCCTTCAGCAACACCGGATTTACTCATATATCACAACTACCTACAAAGGAGGTATTGCAGTTATGCGACTTTGATGTATTTTTAAATCAAATATGAAGGTAAACACTTTATTGTGTTTATATGGTGGTCACCATGTTTAAAACTAAAGGGATGTTTTAACTTTATTGACACTGTGGTGAAGAGGTAATAATTAAGCTTACATCTGATGTTCTCAATCAGAGGATGAAAAGGTTATTGCCTTGTAGCGTGATATTGACTCTAGAATCAAATGTGACAAGGGTGACAAAAGCACATGACAGGACAACACAGAAGTAAATACCAAAAGTGTATTCTGGAAAACCATTGACGTATAACCCTTTAATATCTGATGAGAGAGAGAGACTGAGCAGCAAGGGTTTAGTTAGAGTTCAGCAGAATAAGATGTTTACAAACAAAATACTTGTATAAATAAATCCTCATGCTGAACTGATCTTTCATACCACCAGAAGTACAACTCATATGTAAAAGGACAACAACAGTAAGTGCCAACATTCATCAATAATTGCAGATGTAGACTAAGCCCTTATGTACATATCTGGCATGCACTATCATCAGTTAGTTAACAAATAACTGTGCATGAAATAAACCTTGCTGGTTTTACCTTAGTACAGTCCCTGACACCCCCAGAAGCACAGTTCATGTCTAGGAGAGGAGCCACACTTCCAAACATCTGAAGAATGAATGGCTTGCGGTGCAGGATGTAAAACTGCTTGCACACAAAGTGGATGGCATTCCTGAGGACTGGGTTGGGCTGGTTGTTGCTGTAAACTCTCATTAGGGTGGGCATAATGCACAAGAAGCTGAAATCATACAACAACATGTATAAATAAGTATTTCACAAACTTCAAATTATTTCATAAAAAGTAATCAAGCTTTAATGTAAAACATGTACAGTTATATAACATTTAATCATAATAAATAATAGTTAAAACCAAAGACTAGAATAGGAATTCAAGTGAAATGTGGTTAAAATCTCAGACTGAGAAAACATTTGCTAGATGACAGATTTAACTAATCTACTTATGCTAATTGAATTATTGTATATGAAGACAAGATATACTGAAATGATGACAATATGCTGAAATTAATCTAGTATCTTGTGTAGAAAATTTGAAAACTATCAGCAACTTTAAGTTTTATAAAGTAATAAGCAATAATTTTGAAAAAAGTAAAAATTCATGTACACACTGAAGATACTACAGCAATACAATTGATACACAAAATTAAATTAATAAAACCCTATACCTTGGAATGGAAAGCCATGCATAACCCACAAATATTTCCATATCACATGTACAATCTCAAAATATGGAAAACTCAAGCTATATCAAGCTAAACAAACGAGACATTATCCCTTCAATATACAAATCAAAGTGAGGCGGACACTTTGGAACATAAGTAACATTAATGAATGACGTATGATAATTAATACCACTAACTCTTAGCAATCAGAAATAAAGGACTGAGTGACTAATCATAAACTTATATTCATTCTTCAAGGACATGAGGGTGACTACACCCAGTGAATAATGTTTTCTCTGAGTTTTCACAAACTGTTAAAAGTTTGAGGGTTGGTTACTTCCTAGCATTTTTATTTCAAAAATATAGTTAACTGTATATGGTTATAAAGGGATTATTGGCAAATAAAAAAAAATATTGTCGTCAAAGTGATCAGATACAAGTATTTGCCTTCTGTGGCATGTGCTTAAAAATATCAGACCCAAATACTGGCTTGGTGACACTTCCAGTTACCTACATTCATACTTGGAAGTTAGTGGTAGTTACCTACATTTATACTTGGAAGTTAGTGGTAGTTACCTACATTTATTCTTGGAAGTTAGTGGTAGTTACCTACATTCATACTTGGAAGTTAATGGTAGTTACCTACATTTATACTTGGAAGTTAGTGGTAATCTAATACAAGATTGTGGACTGTGTGTGTACTTCTAGTCAGGTGTTATTTATTTTACTTGTTCAATAATGCACTAGTGAAGGAAACTGGAGAACCAAAATTTAAAGTATAAAATAAAAGTCTAGAATTAGTCCAGCAATATAAATAATTATAGCCAGATATATAGTAATCAAAATAGATGCATTATGCAGGAATAAACAACAAAGATAATGTAACATTGGTTAGCAGAAATCAGATAAGATAATAGCAAGCCTTGATATACATACACCATCACTGCTGAAGTGTCCAGCCCATTATGTGCACCAAGTGTTTCTTTCACATTATTTCACTGTACCCACCGTCACACAACAAACTATTTTAAAAATATACTTTTTCATGGAGGAATGTAGTTAAGTATATGTACATGGATGTTAAGTACAAAAGCTTGGAGTAGAAGAAAGCCATTGAATCTACATTCCCAAAGAACAAAACTCGACCAGCATTATCCATTTAACGCTGATCTCTCCTGAATGTCAAAGACAAAATATTCTTGTCAGTCATGACCAGCAGAATCACGATGTACCTGATTTGAGAAGTACATCGACACAACAGTACAAAAATGGGATATCCCTGAGGTCCTCATATGTGTAAAGCATGGTATCATGAACTGGGAAGCTATTTAGTGAGAGAAGACGAATAAGGAAGATCTCCACATGATACGATTTAACCTGACCAACATGTACGGGTCTGTGCTCCACGGAATGTTGTGGCAAGCTCTCAAGAAATATCACATGCCAGAGGAGATCACTATGATGCAAACGCAGGTACTTCTTGGGTGTCTCCCTTCAACTCTCAACCTCAATGTCATGACTAGATGGATCAATGTCCAGGTGGGTATGGCAATGGAATGTATGATTTTGCTGATATTGCTTGTCATGGCTATGTAGGTGATCCTGGATGTGGCATCTGGCTACATACAAGGTCAGAAACTCAGTGAGGAGTGCAAAATGATGCCACGGAAGGCCTTCATGGATGACATGACAATCCTGACACCGAGGGAGAACCATGCTTGCAGTGTGCTCCTCAGACTAGATAAACTGAGAGGTTTTGCAGGATGAGCTTCAAGCTCAAGAAATCGAGAAGCCTGTTAATCATGACGGCCAAGGTGGTGGCAACCATGTTTACAGTTGTCGGTTAAGCAATTCAAACTATGATGGAGGAACCCATGAAGAGCCTCGGTCAATGTGTACAATTTTGCTTTGACAGACAAGAATGCAGTGCAGCACATATGAGAGATAACAGAGAGCCATCTGCCACCAAGAAAAGCAAACTAATAAGAAAATTCCAGATCTGGTGTCTCCAATTCATGCTGATTTCAAAACTCTTATGGCTTTTACTTAATTATGATATATGCATAAGTTAAGTAGAAGTGATATAGAGAGAAAGATCAGCACAGCAACAAGGAAATGACTTGCAGCACCAAATCTGTCAAATGTAGCGGTGTACTACAAAAATGCAAAGCTCATCCTTCCGTCCAAGTCTGTCATAGAGGAATACAAAGTCTGAAAAGCCAGGCTTGTAATGATGCTACATGAGTCTCCAGATGAAACAGTCAACAGCTCACAACCTGCACTCAAAACAGGAAGGAAGTGGAAGGTCAGCAGCACAGTCTTATCTGCACAGGCATCACTGAAACTGAAGGAAGTCATGGGACACACCCAGATGAATAGACAAAGGTTTGGTCACACTGACAGAACTCAGTTGTGGTCACAGGTGATAACCAGGGAATACAGAGACATCGCGGTTCATGAAATCTGTGAAGGAGAAGATGAAAAGAGTACAAAAAGCTGCTCAACAGTTGCAGCAGAGTCAGTGAGTGTTGTGGGAAGGGCCAATGCAGAGGTCCCTGACACGGAATGATATCTGACACATGGCTCCATTGCGCCCAGGTTTCATAGTCATATCACTTTATGATGTCCTACCATCAGCTGCCAATTTGGTCAAGTGGGGTAAATACACTGACCCGTCATGTTCCCTCTGTAAAGAAAAGAACCAGACACTAGAGCATGTGCTGTCTCCATACAAAGCATCCCTTTGACAAGGCTGATTCACATGGTGCCATAATAAAGTACTCACTGTGCTGGCAGCTATAGTGCATAAAGTAAGGAAACGGGCGAACAGAGGAGCCATTGCCAGACCGATGTAAATTTACTTTGTCATAGCTGGGCAGAAATGAGGAGCCAAGGAAGACTGTGCTGCAGACTTACTCTCTGTCCTCGATGGCTTTGATGACTGGGAGCTGGCTGTTGACCAGAGAGGCCATCATCATTAGCCGCCAGTGATCCAACAATTTCAGTTGTGACCTGATGTTGTTCTCCACTCCTCGCTGTTAGCACTGATCGAGCTGACCACCCACTACAAATCGATATCTAAGGAGCAGCACACATACAAGATAGAAGAGTATAGTGACATGATTGCAAGTCTGAGGCAGAAAAGGTATTCTATCAGACTATTTGCAATAGAGGTAGATGCAAGAGGTCAAATCTCACATGCCATGTATAATGTGCTTAGGCAGTTAGGCATTAAAAGAAAATAGTAGCTTGTTAAAGTTTGCAGAAGCCATAATGATTAACCTACATAGGCCACTTTTGTGCAAACAGAAAGACAAAATAGTCAGTTTAAAATTACCATGGTAGACAATTGACATTATTGTGCGAACATGTATATATTTCAGCTTGAAGGATTTATCTAGTTATTTTACTTTATGTGTGTGAATTCTGCAGTATGTACCAGATGAGATACAGCAAAATATGCCAGGCAATAAATCGTGCAATCTATTGTTTGTGTCTTTGTTATTCAAATTAAAAGAAAAGAGAGACCTTGAGCACAAAAGCAACTGAGCAAGGCAGCCGAAAATGCCTCACTCTAGCTCTGGAATAATCAGAATTTTGCGTGGGGGACTAGTAATAGCTTTTACGTTCCTGTCTTGTTTTGAGCCCATAGCCTTCCCTACAAATGTGTACAGTGTGCTTGAGACTGGGACTCTGCAATGCACTCAAAACCACACATTGTAGTAGTCACCAAAATCAAGGAATGCTGAAGTCCAACCTCCAGCAAAGTTGCTGATGGTGGTGTAAGATGTCTTACAGGGACTTTGCTCCACAGCAGAGATGGGATGAGCTTTGGGGATCCCAAAATTTTAATCAGGTAGCCCACAGTAAGAGCTGGCTTCCTAGGGGTGAGCAGTGCGGCTCCTCCGTGAGCCATGAACAGGGTTCGTAGAAGGCAACATGGCGGCCATGACATGTACTTGTGCACAGTGAACCGCTGAGGTAGAGGCAACGACAGAGACAAATGGCCAAGGCTTCTCATGACCGAAGGTGCTAAAGTATGTGTGAGGGCATGAAGCACTGCGTACAAAGTTTTCTTCCCGAGGGAGAAGTGGTTTGTGAGTAGGCACAATGAGCATTTGTGGGACAAGCGGGAAAAGAACTGGAATGTCTCTAAACAGGGTATGAATGTATTGGCAGGAGAAAGACACCCAGAGTTATGATCCAGGTGGGCCCGCTCCCAGAGAGTGTAAGGAAGGTAGAGGGTCGAAACATTATAGGAAGGGGAACCAATTCTGACAACTAGAAGACTCCTGTTGTGCTTGCTCCCTGCCAGAGTTTTTATCATGACTGTGATACAATTTAACTTTATTTTCAAAGGGCTAGGAAATGTGAAAAAATTTTAATTTACTCTTTAAATATCAAATTGCATTTGTCATACTGCAAATTTGCCAATTTAAGAATACTAGTGGAGACAACCAAACTAGAGCCACGTTAATGTCAGTATTCAAAGTAATATTATCTAAATACAATTATTAAATGTTTATGTTATTTCTTGGCTTCGCAGGCTTATTATTAAACTAGTACTGCAAGCACAATCTGCTTCATCTTTACCAACCCTTGATAAAATACCCTGAATTCAGATTTTTGTCAGATTTTCTTTCAGTGTTCTTAGAGGCATCTTTTGGTCTTATACTTCAGATTGACCTACTTCTCAGTCAATAAAGTGCCACATCATGAAGGTTGGGTGCAACAGATCACCACTTTCTGTCTCAAGTTTTGGTGGTACACTCAATTATTCTGTTGTTCATCCATCTCTTAAAGCTGTCTTATATTACTGTTTGTCTCTTATTTGCCTGATTAAATAAATTGTTTAAATAATAATGTCATGTATGAGGTAAGTCATTAAGTCAGTCACAAATGATAGAAGACAGTGAATGTGGCTAACATATGCACTGCCCAAAGACTTTTATGGTACAAGTATTGGAGGACTGATAAAACGATGGGATAAATGTTCACATTGACATGGTTTTTAAGTTAGCATCTCATTTAGTTCTTTTACATGCCATTTTGTGTTTTAATTACTGTCTTAACCTCATATCTTAATGCCCATACTTCATAATCTTGTTTTGTCTTTCTGTCTGTAGAATGCATTTTAAAGAAAAGGCATAACTACTTTAATTTGTTGAATTTCATGAAGTTAGCAACTCATGACTGACCACATCATATTAGTAGATACGAGTTATTTTCAACTTCAGCAGTAACTTTGCATGCTGATATACTATTAATACATTATACACAGCAGACACTCAATACTGTTAGTTATTAATGAAACAGATGTACAATTATTCCATGTTATAATCACTGCCTATTAACCATGCAGCAACTTATAGAGTCAACCTCAATACCAAGTCACATTAGTGCAACCTCTGCAATCAATGGTAATATTACCATGAAGTTATCAACTCCGTCAACTACTCTACACCTACTGCCATCTATTACAGACATGCTGGAGCACGGATGCTGAGTTTTAAACAACAATGTATGATTTATGAGAACCAAGACAAGATCCAACATATTTACTGATAACAGTCAACAAGTTCAACTACTGAACATACATTTAAAGAGTGCTCAAATTGTCTGGGTGCAGATTAACGTCACAAAATCAAAGTTTGGCTAACACAATGCTTAATAATAACACAAATTGCAGACAAATTATTGTAAACATCATTTCACATGCAAATCAAATATATATAAAAAAAAGAGTTGCTGGACTGTCTATCTCAAATCTATGCAAGCAAGCTTGTGTAAACAGGGTATGATGCATGTTTCTCCCCCAATTGTTCCCATCTGGACATCCACCAGGCAAAATAAACACAAATTTACAAACAAAAAGGGGAGACTATAAGCCCACATCACGATGCCAAAGTCCACCAGCAAGTTACACCAGAAATGTGCTGACAAAACCACCCACCCATTGGTAGCAAAAATATGTTTAAAGTGACGTGAGGCATTGATGAGAGTCGCCAAACAGAAACGGAGGATGGCTGTGTCCTCAAACTGAAGGACAATGGTCCCGTTGATGACACTGATGAATAGGTTTAAGTCATATGATGCAGTGAAAGTGCTGGACATGGAGGTGAACATTGTACTCATCAGCTGTTGAGAAGTAGGAAAGCTTTATGCAATAAGAACATCATACGTTTAGATCTTAATACAACTCATATTGGTGCATGCAGGCTGGACTTAACACTTCTCACATATTTGTTGTTTCTCATAAATGAATTGTCTGTAGTTCATCAATGATATGAAAGTTGTCTGTCAGTTCCTAAGTAAATTTTTGAATAAATATCTAATAAAAACGAAGAAGAATCATTAAGTAACAGGGATTTTTCTTATAACGTGCATGGAAGAGTATGAACAATGGAAAATCTGATTTCAGGACACAAACTGGCTCTTAAGCAAATTCCCATGTAGAGGTCATGAGGACTGAGCAGTTTGAAAATGTGCAATAGTGATGACTAAATGGCTATCTCAATACTGACATTTTCCTTGGAAGAACAATGAGGTGGTCTTATTTTTTTTTTGTGTGGTCAGAGGGTGTGAAATCTTGTGAAATCTACAGAAGAATGATGGTTCAGTATGAAGACAGGTGTTTGAGGCAGGGGAGAATGTATGAATTGCTAGAAAGAAGCAGTCGATGCACTTGGAAACACCTGTTGTCTTCAGTTAAGAAAGAAATTCAAGATGCAGGAATCCGCTGGGAAAGTCATGATGACCATCTCTTGACATATCAAGGCTCTGTACTGGTGCATTGTCAGGAAAAGGGGTGAAACTGTGACTAGTGCACAATACATTGACATTTTAGTGTGAACAAACTGAAGCCCGTGATATGATCAAAATGCCAAGGACTTCTCAAAAGCAGCATTGTTGCTGCATGACAATGCCCACCCTCATTTAGCTGCGCATGTAGTAGATACATCATCATCATGTGCTCTGACATTAAAAGTCTTGAAACACCAGCATGCATCCAGTCTTGGTGCCTTTGGACTTTCACTTGTTTGGACCTTTGAAAGACCATTTATGGAGTACGAGATTTGCAGATGAGGTGGTTATGGAGGCAGAGCAAAGCTGGTTTAAGGCCACACCCAAAAATCTTCTTGCTAGAAGTCATCAACAAGTTAGTGGAGAGGTGGACTAAGTATGTTGGCAGGCATGGGGACTATGTTGATAAATAACACATACAATTTCTGGTTTGCACTATTGTAAAATAAAGTTAAGTCGTCAAATTCCTGTTATTGAGCAACTTCCGCTCACACGTATTACACAGAAAGTATATTATAACATAGCCATGCTATAGTCTGTCCGGAAATTTATGCCGTCATTCAAGATCAATTATTTTGAAAACTATCTGTTGCATCGTTATGAAATTTTTCCAGCCGTCTTATATTTACCCCCACCCAAGGAATATGTCTTTGATAGGTCCCAAAACAACTTAAATCATTAAAAGCGGCATCATTCCTTTGATGTTTTGCTTAACAACTAGTGATTTCTTGTTAAAAATGTTATGTTTACGGTAATGAGGACCTGCAAATTCAGATGACAAACAAAGGCGTATCTGGATTCGTATGGGAGTGGGTGCAATCAAAGAAGTAGCTTACAGTCGACAGAATCGGCTGCATTGCACAGGGTTTTTATCCCATATGGCTCAGTTTCTTTCCGCAGCGCGGAAAGCGTCGCACAAAGCACGAACTCCGTAGCTCCAGCGACGACCCTCGGCAGTCTCCGAATAAAATGAATGATGCGGCCCGGACAGACAGACAGAAAGGTAGGTAGGTAGGCAGAAAGATAGGTGGGTGGATGGATGGCTGGCTGGCTGGCTGGCTGAGTGGGTGGATTGGTGGGTCGGTCGGTCGGTGGGTGGGTGGGTGGGTCGGCAGGCAGGCAGGCAGGCAGACAGACAGATAGATTAGATAGATAGATAGATAGATAGATAGATAGATAGATGGATAG